>BLSH010094785.1:693987-718015 GCA_018402905.1 Glandirana rugosa
GGGGAATGCCTAAAAAAGAAAACCGATGCAGCCACCACGTCTATTGACTGGTAAATTGCAATATATTACATACCGTTTTAACCACTTGCAAGTGCAGTCTGATGGCGACAGAGTGGCTCGTTATCGCAAACCGCCGTCATATGACGGCGGCTGCGATAACTAGTGCTGTGAGCACGCGCGCCCCGCCGGAGGCGCGCTCACTGTGTCTGGGGTTGGGGGGGGGGGGGATCTCAGATTGCCGCCATTACTAGTAAAAAATAAAAACCCAAGAAATGAATTCTCATCATCCGTAAAGGTGGCAACTTTTTTCGGATACCAATCAATAAACGCCGATTGCGATTTTTTTTTTTTTACCAAAAATATGAGGAAGAATCTAAATCGGCCAAAACCGATGGAAAAAAATGTTTTTTATATATATTTTTTTTGGATTTGTATTTTAGCAAAAAGTAAGAAATTTGTTTTTTTTTTTTTTTGCAAAATTGTCGTTCTTCTTTTGTTTATAGCGGCGATCAGAAATGACGAGGTGATCAAATACCACCAAAAGAAAGCTCTATTTGTGGGAAAAAGAGGACGCAAATTTTGTTTGGGTACAACGTTGCACGCCCGCACAATTGTCAGTTATGCCTCATACACACGGATGTTTTTTGACGCCGGCGTTTTTTGCAGCTCTCCATGTTAGTCAATGGCCCCATAAAAACGTTGGCGTTTTTGAGCTGTAGGTGGCGTCGGCGTTAGTGAGCAGAAAGTAGAACCCATGGCCATCGCGTTCTGAGGCTGTAACGTTTTGACGTTTTTTGACGCCACAAAACGCCAACAAACGCCACCTAATATTGTACCGGCGTTTTTTGACGCCAACGTTTTTAGGTTGAAAAATAGCAGAGGGATGATTTTTTTTTAAAAACTCCTATTGACGTCGATGCTCACTAACGCTCAAAAATACCAATGCATAACGCCAAAAAACGTCGACTTTTTTTCCTTAACGTCGGACCCGACATTTTGTTTCTTTTTTTAGATACGCCCGTGTGTATGAGGCCTCAAAGCGACGCAGTGCCGAATCGCAAAAAGTGCTCTGGTCCTAAAGTGGGAAATCCTTCCGGGACTGAAGTGGTTAAAGCAGGTTTAAAACACTTATTTCATACCCAATTGATATCTATGTTTGTGAATTAAATGTTTCACAAAAAAAGTTGTCACGAGTTAAAATTACTTACCCATCTTGGGGGAATTGGGCTTCATATGGGAAAATGAATTGCAAATTTTTATGACACCAGTGGACCATGCCTGTATAATGTGTGTTTAAAGGGCCACTTGTAAGCCCATTTGACAGGGTGACGACACAGGAGCACAATTGGAAAGATGGGACAAAGTGTTGTCATGCTATTACAGAAAGTGCCTGAACAAAGTACATTAAGGTTTTGTTGCCGTGTGCTGCGTTTTTTGTAATACATTGGCATGCGTTTTACATGCTTTAAGGTTTTTTTGTTGTTTTTTCGCCTACTTTGTTTTGATTTGCCTTGCAGTGCGTTATATTTGCATGCATTTGAACATGTGGTATCCCCATATTCAGAAGGAGTAGCAAAAGGTGTTTTGGCGTGTAATTGTAAGCATGCCTAGTACGTTATCTGACACTTCCAAGTCTGGGGAGCGCACGCCACCAGCGACCTCCTCCCGCTGCGATTCTACGCAGTGGGAGCCCAACAGCGGCTACCGCAAACTCGATGCAAGTTCCCGTCGATTACACAGAACATAGGCAGAACTTTAATCTGCCCATGTAAACAAGGCAGTTTGTTATTCTGTCAGTAGGGAAGATATTGATCCTGTGCTTCTGCTAAGCAGGAACACAGATCTTTGTTTTCCCCTAGTCAAAGCACCTCCCCACAACGAGTACAACCTAGGCACAGTTAACCCTTTAATCGCCCCTGATGCTAACCCCTTCCCCTGACTCTGTCATTAGTACAGTGACAGTGCATTTTGTACTGTATTAGTGTCACTGTTCTCCAAATAGTGTCAGGTGTCCAATTTGTCCCCCGCAAACTCGCAGTCCTGCTATAAGTCGCTGGTCGTCACCATTAATAGTAAAAATAAATAAATAAAAATATCCCATAGTTTGTAGACACTATTACTTTTGCGCAAACCAATCAATATACACTTATTGGTATTTTTTTTTACCAAAAAACATGTAGCAGAATACATATTGGATTAAATTGATTTTTTTATGGGGCGTGCTTTATAGCAGAAAGTAAAAAATATTGTTTTTTTGGGGGTTTTTTCAAAATTATAGGTTTTTTTTTTTTTTTTTATAGCCCAAAAATAAAAACCGCAGAGGTGATCAAATACCACCCAAAAGAAAGCTCTATTTGTGGGGAAAAAAATGACAAGAATGTTATTTGGATACAGCGTCGCATGACCACGGAATTGTCAGTTAAAGCAACGCAGTGCCGTATCTCAAAAAATGGCCTGGTCGGAAAGGGGGTAAAACGTTCCTCAGCTCAAGTGGTTAAAAAATATACACCATTTTTTTCACACAAAAAAATGTAGCAGAATACATTTTGTGGTCTAAATATATGAAGCAAGATTATAGTATTAGTATATATATATATATATATATATATATAGTTTTATAATCGAAACTAAGAAAAACTTTTCCTTTTCAAGATTTTCATCCTGTTTATGTAGTAAAAAGTAAAAAAAATACAGTGGTGTTTAAAGGAGTTGTAAAGGCAGAAGGTTTTTTATCTTAATGCATTACGAGAAAAAGCCTTCTGTGTACAGCAGCCCCCCTTATACTTACCTGTGGTCCATCTAGATCCAGTGATGTTGTACAAGAAACTCGGCTGTCCTGGACTCCCCTCCTCATTGGCTGAGACAGCAGCGCTGTGCCATTGGCTCCGGCTGCTGTCAATCAAGTCAAGTCAGTTTGCGAATGAGGAGAGAAAGGGGGTGGAGCAGGGCCATATCTGAATGGAGACACAGAGCTGCAGCTCAGGTGCCCTCTTTGAATGCTGTTGCTGTGGGGGGGCACTTGATGGGAGGGAGGGCCTAGGAGCACACAAGAGGGACCCAAGAAGAGGAGGATCTGGGCTGCTTTGTGCAAAACCACTGTACAGAGCAGGTAAGTAAAACATGTTTGTTATTTTTGACTAAAAAAAGACGACACTTTAGTATCGCTTTAACTACTTCAATACCGGGCACTTTCACCCCCTTCCTGCCTAGGCCAATTTTCAGCTTTCAGCGCTGTTGCACTTTGAATGACGAGTGTGTGGTCATGCTACACTGTACCCATATGACATTTTTTCATTTTTTTCTCACAAATAGAGCTTTCTTTTGGTGGTATTTAATCACCACTGGGTTTTTTATTTTTTTGCTAAATGAATGAAAAAAAAGACTGATTTTTTTTTAATTCTTAATTTGTTATAACATTTTGCAAATAATCTTTTAGTTCTAGAGCCCACAAACTATGGTGTATGTGTGTGTGTGTATATGTATGTGTATATATATATATATATATATATATATATATACAGTATCTAACAAAAGTGTGTACACCCCTCACATTTTTGTAAATATTTTATTATATCTTTTCATGTGACAACACTGAAGAAATGACACTTTGCTGCAATGTAAATTAGTGAGTGTACAGCTTTTATAACAGTATACATTTGCTGTCCCCTCAAAAGAACGTAACACACAGCCATTAATGTCTAAACCGCTGGCAACAAAAGTGAGTACACCCCTAAGGGAAAATGTCAAAATTGGACCCGATTAGCCATATTCACATTAGCTGGCTGTGATTGGCCCTGTCTGTACCATGTGACCAATCACAGCTAGCAACACATTTGTACACAATGAATGACAGGAAAAGCCATCCTCTGTTTACAATTGTCATGTGATCTGCTGTGATTGGTCACAGCGATCACATGGTAGTGACAGTGGCCTGGCACAGTGATCTGTCATCGGCTGTATCCTAATAGATCGCACCACAGCACGACCCGTTCTGGGAGGGAAAAAAAAGCTCTATCAGTCACAAAAAAGTATATAAAAATCTATTAGGTGTCGCATTAATGAGTAATTGTCATTCACAGTGTAACAGCGCTAAAAACTGAAAAATGGCCTTGACTGGAAGGAGTAAAACAGTCTGGTCTCAAAGTGGGTTAGAGGTTTTTTTTTGTTTGTTTTTTTTTTTGAGGGGGGTGTACTCTAGAACTGGAAAATCTAATAAGAAGATCATTGTGCTGGGGACTGTCCAGTGTCCTTCCATAACTAAAATGGACCTTTTCTTTACATTTTTTTCTTTATGCCCGCCCAAACTGTGACTTTTTCCAATTTTTCTGCAGCACATCAGTACGTGTTAGGCTAACATTATAGCGGAAGGGTTTGGAACATTGTAAAACACTTTCTCAAACAGCCTTTTCTATTGTAGATATCCTCAGGTATGAGCTGCTGCAGGTTGCCTGTCACAGAGCAGAGACAATTATATCTGAGATATCTACTTCCCAAAAGCCATTGATTGCAAGCCTGAAGCTTTATTGATCATATTGATCTCACGAGGGAGCTGTGTTGAAGGACAGTGTATATAGAATGGACAGCACTGCAGAGTGAGTTCCAGTGGATGCATGCCTGAACTATAATACTGTGCTTGATCTTGTCACAGTGCTGTTTCATAAATGGCAGATCTCATATAATGTTTCATTATATCATATGATTATCTTTGTCATGTTGTCTGATCTTAAACACAGCTACACTCAGGTCAGAGATAGACAGGTACTCAAATTTGTGTGCGAATTTCATCCATGTTTTCCTCCTTTATGTCATATACTGGGTACTGATACAGTGCAAAAAGACCAAACCATTTCCCAAATGAATGCTTTTATCATGCAAGGCTGAGATTCTGTGTTTATTTCGGTATAGGCCTAGGTAGTTTTGCACTGATAGCTGCAATTATTTGTAGCTGCTATAAATAATGTGACTCCGAATGGAGTAAACTCGTTAGTGCTGGGGATCGTGCTGGACCGACTCAATCAGTTGCTGGTCATGGGTGTGTGGTAACATGAGTGAGTAGGGAGAAATCCCTCCCAGTGGTTTGTGCCCAATTAATGGATGGTGACGTAAGCCATCTTGGAGCTTGGGCTGCTGCCTTTTGGTACGGCCTTATGATCGTTTCTACATGTAGACTTGGAAAGCTAGGTAGAAAGGAGCACCCGCTGTCCAATAATATGCAAGTTGGAAGGTGAGTTAGAAGGCTTTTATTGCAAATACAATAGAATAAAAATTGCGCAATTTGTTAAACCGCTAATGCTGGCGAGGAAATCCAGATAGAGGGATGCATCTTATACCTACAGTATCATACATTTCGGAAAGTGTATGAGCGCTGTCTGACCATTTATAATTTGATGGTCCATACTGTCTGGTAAGAGGCCTTTTTAAATTGTGTTACCTGGTAGTGAAGGTGAAATAAAAATGAGGTGGTATTGGTTTCCCCAAGTTTATTTGTAATTATATATTAATTGCCTAATTCCTCTACTTTGTTAAACTACTAAAACTCTGATAACAGTAACGATAATGGTACGATAATAAGGTTAGCTTATATATATATATATATAATCAATTACTCTGCTTTAATAAAGCAAGGATTTCATTTATTATACAGAAATTAGAAATGCTAACATAAAACACTAAGAAAATATAGAGTATACAACAAACAATGATACGTTACATGTCACCGTCCTCAAGATGCTGTTCTGGCTGGGCTCCAACGGAAGAGAGAGAGCAGGAAGTGGCTTACAACTTTTAAACTGTGCTCAGGCACCCACCCACACACACCCACATGCCAGCCTACATAGGATTATAACCAATAATGGCCGATTTCCTTTTTCAATCCATCCCCTAGGACGCATGCTGTGTTGTATACGGTAGCAACCACTAGAGGCAGTATATGTCCATGTATATCTCATATCTGATTCCCCCCATCTTTCCAGGCCAGGTGTTCCTTTGAAGATCTGTAAGTCAGGCAATCAATCACTTTAGCAGTTGACCATTGATGTTTTTATGTACAGTCATTCAGGTATTACACCATGTAGCCTACACTCCTGTTGTTACTCCCCTGCCCGGGGGCAGGACTCCAAGCTGAAGGTTGATATGCACTGGTCATCTCCATAAAACTTGTTGAATGGCATTGCAGGTTACTTCCAGTAGGGTGCAGACCAGATATGATTAGATTTCCTATTTCTTGCACTATGGAAAAACTATGTTGCCCTCCAACAGAAGGCAAGTCTTATCCAACAGGAAGTAGGAGCGTGTGGACACTTAAAGTAACATATTGGTCGTCACATCAGTTATCTGTCATGGATTGCATTTTAGACTTTAGTCTTTTCACTTTATATGGCTCGCACTTATATGGCTTGTGATTCAATATTATTAATCACAAACTATTTGCTTATTAATTAAATATTATACATTCTATTCTTTATTCACATGTATATGAATTATATTGTTGCACTGTATTTAATTGGTATTTGTGTACAGTATTTCATTTTCTTATTTACCGTTTATTAAAGTGGTTGTAAACCCTAGAGATTTTTCACCTTAACGCATTCTATGCATTAAGGTGAAAAACCTCCAGTACTGCAGCAGCCCCCCAGAACCCCCTTTTACTTACCTGAACCTGGTCTTTCTAGCACTGGGACGAACACACCGCTCCAGCTGGTGCCTCGGGTCCTGATTGGATAGATTGATAGCAGCGTAGCCATTGACTCCCGCTGCTGTCAAATCAAATCCAATGACGTGGGGGACGGCCCCGAGTCCTGCTGTCTGTGTCAATGGACGCAGCAGCAGCACTTGGGAGCACGCCAGCACAAGTGTCCCCAGGGAAGCACTTTCCGGTGGGGGCACTCGATGCAGGGAAGAGCCAGGAGTGCCGCTGAGGGGCCCCAGAAGAGGAGGATCAGGGCCACTCTGTCCAAAACCCGCTGCGCAGAGGAGGTAAGTATAACATGTTTGATATTTTTTTAACAAAGGTTTACAATCACTTTAATATTGAAAGCAAAACCAACAATCAAGATTTGTGCTTAGTTCACGAAAAGTGTTCTACAAGAGAGGCAGCTGGCACCAAACAGGCAAGATCAGACCCACAGTTCCAAGATAAATAAAATAGTGTGCAGTGCCAAGGACTAAACTCCAAACTTTCAATGGATAAAAAATAGATGTGGGAACAGGACGATATCCGGCACCGAAAGATGAATACAGGGTGGACAGATATCACTCATCACCACCACGTGTATAGGGGCAAATCTGCTTACCAAACAGTCTGGACCCTTTAATTATGAAGGGCCAGACAGCGCACACAACAAGGAAATGACCTCCACATCCTAGATGGCATCAGGAAGGTCAGCATCCACCACTTAGCATCCGACAGGATTCCCCCCACACTCTTCTATAAACCATACGATTTTAGCAGCTAAAAAGCTTCATATACTCTTGTCCTCAAAGCAACGACAAAAACCACATAGTGTAGTATGTAGTAAAAAGCAGTAAGTTTTTTTTTTTTTTTTTTTTTTTAAATATCCACTCACATTCTAGAACATCACAGGCATTTATAGGTAAAAAATTGTGTTCCAAATAGTGTGCTTGTGTGCAGGGACCTGCCTTACATGTTTCATCAAAAAGTTGACATCTTTAGAGGCCTCTTTTTAGCTGCTAAATTTGCATGGCTTACAGAAGAGTTTGGGGGAGTCCTGTCGGGTGCTAAGTTGTGGATGCTGACCTTCCTGAGGTCATTTCCTTGTTGTGTGCACTGTCTGACCTTTCATAATTAAAGGGTCCAGACTGTCTGGTAAGCAGATTTGCCCCTATACACACAGAGGTGATGAGTGCTATCTGTGCACCCTTTATCCATCTATCGGTGCCGGATATCTTCCTGTTCCCACGTCTATTTTTTTTATCCATTGAACGTTTGGATTTTAGTACTTGGCGCTACACCCTATTTTATTAATCACTTTTATATTGCCTTTTTGGATTCGGTGCTGCTTTATTACATTCTCTGTTTATTCAAAATAGCAACAAATACATTGAGCCAACACGTTTCAGGGGAACAAGGTCTTACCCTTCTTCGGGACTGTTGCATGCTAAAAGATGGAGAAGTTTCCCAATCGGGTATGTCAAATGCAATAAAATCAGAACGATAACGGTCAGAGTGCCGGTGTTCTGTCAAGAGTCAACGCATCAAAATCTCTAATTACGTCACTTTTTTAGTGACTCTCCTGCAGCAGTAATTGGAGATTTTGAGTTACCTGTTTTTACAGAACACCAGCAGTGTATACACTACTGTACATGATATAATGACTAAACATTGTCAGCCCGCCTGCTAAAAACAGCCTCCATGGCGGCGACAACTTTTTTCCTCCTTAGTCGGTGTTCTGTCAAAACAGCCAGCTTGTCATGTACCGTACTGTAAACGCTGCCTGTGTTCTTTGAAAACAGGCAACTCATTGTGTACCGTACTATATGCGCTGCCGGTGTTCTGGGAAAATTAGCAACTTATCGAAATCTCCAATTACAGCTACTGGATAGTCACCCGAAGTGACGTGGTTTGAGATTTTGACGAGTTTGCTCTTTTGACAGAACACCGGCTTTAGATGCAGAGTCAACTTTCTGCCACTGCCCTGAAGAAGAGGGAAGTTCTCTTTCCCCCAAAATGCATTGGCTCAATGTACTTGTACTTGTTTTCTACCTACCTCCCTTACCTATGGAGTAGGATCATTTATAGATCTCCCACCAAATGTACACAAGTATATGTGTTGCACATAGCAATTGGTCTGAATCCAGATTTCATTTTTAGTGAAGGTCAAGAAATAAACATTTATACCTCGTTGGTTGGTATAGGCAACACACATTTGTAAGAAATATTTGATACTAGAGGTTTAGAGTTACAAGTACGTGTTTTCTTTAACAAAATGTAACTTTGGAATCACATTATTTTTTTATGGTTTACATACAAAGTGTTTCCTTCCTGTATAGGCACATAGCTTCAGGTGATCGGACACTGGCAAAGCTTTTGAGGACAAGCCCACTGGATGCTCCCCTACTCCTGGAGTCCTCAATTTTTGCTAGTGTGATGAAGCTCCTCTGTCTTATGGAAAAATCACTCTTAGCTTAAAGTGGTAGTAAACCGCTGGGTGACTTTTTTTTTTTTGGCCTACAAGGATAAAGCCATAATGTGCTAGAATGCATCTGGAATCTCATAAAAACGCACCAGAACACACCAAGAAAAGAATGGATCTAGAGCGCATTTTTGTGGTGTAAACCAGCTCTTAGGGCATGTTGGTGTAAGCCATCTGGTTCAGGTGCTTAATTCACCTTAATTTTCACACCACATGCAGTCCAGTGCATTTTTTTCTGCATCAAAAAAAACGCATGGAAAGTAGTTAATATGTTTTCCAATGGCATAGTTCACACCAGTGCGGTCAGTTTCAGGGCTTTCCAGTTCCAGGGAAAAAAGTAGAACATGCTGCATTTTTCTTGCACTTGACTGTACTGGAAAGCGGTAAAATGCACTGGAACGCATCAAAAATGCACCGAACCCCAGTACAGTGGAAAAAGAAGAAAAAAAGCTTCTGGAATGCAGCTTAAAAACGCATCAAAAATGCACCGGAACGCGCCAAAAAAATGCGCTTGCAGAAACACATCTGGAACGTATCTGGAGTGCATTTTTGTTTTATGAATCAGCCCTAAATGTTTCTGGACCATATCAATTTTGAGCCATAGTGATTCATTTAGAGCTATGTCAGTACTATCCCCATTATATGAGCTCCCCTATGTTCTTCTGTATGTACAGAATTGAAGAGGGTATTTAATGTGCCTTTTCTTTGTCCCCAGTCACCAACTCTAAATTAATTTGTAAAGAGCCTAAATGCTCAGACTGGACCTTTTTTACTGTTAATATATATGATTATTTTTTGGGGGGGGTTTCCAACTGTCTTTTGCAACCTGTAGTTTGTTTGGAATTTTTGCAGCCTTGCTTCACCTCATCAGCGTTTTCTGTGCTTTGTAATGGAAGGCAATCATACCCATTTCCTTTTGACCTATCCTCTGCTCCCTGAGTGTTTACGAAGGCCCTAGCGCCTCTCTTTGCCCTTCTAAGAACTAAGGGCATCCAGGTCACAGGTTACATAGTGACCTAGTTAGTCAGGTTGAAAAGAGACACAAGTCCATCTAGTTCAATCAAAAAAATAAATATATATAACCATACAATCCCATATACACAATCATTTACCCACAGTTGATCCAGAGGAAGGCAAAAAAAAAACCCGCAAAGCATGATCCAATTTGCTATAGTGGGGGAAAATATTCCTGCCTGATCCCCCGAGAGGCAATCGGATTTTCCCTGGATCAACTTTACCTATAAATGTTAGTACCCAGTTATATTATGTACATTAAGGAAAGATTCCAGGCCTTTTTTTAAAGCAATCTACTGAGCTGGCCAGAACCATCTCTGAAGGGAATCTATTCCACATTTTCACAGCTCTAACTGTGAAGAAACCTTTCCGTATTTGCAGATGAAATCTTTTTGCCTCTAGATTTAAATCATGCCCCCTTGTCCTCTGTGATGACCTTAAAGTGAATAACTCAACACCAAGTTCACTATATGGACCACTTATGTATTTGTACATGTTGATCATATCCCCCCTCATATCCTCTTCTCAAGAGAGAATAAATTCAGTTCCTCTAATCATTCCTCATAGCTGAGCTCCTCCATGCCTCTTATCAGTTTGGTTTTGGCTCCCTTCTCAGAGCAAGCTGCTCAGCTGAGGGTTAATTGCCAGTCTCAGCTTCCACTGTCTCACCTGATGTCCATATCCTTCTCGTTAGACAGCTCTCCTAGCTATATAAACTGCCTGGATCAGATCTCAGATGCCTTTGCCTGGTCATCATCTCTGGATAAATCTCTGCTGTGTTTTACTGTGAAAAACTTTTGCCTGTTTGATGTTCCTTCTGGTGTCTGGATTAAAGACTCTGTTTGGCTGACTTCCCTTCTGGCTCCTCACCCTGCATGTTTGCTGGCTTGCTCCAACCATCCGCTCTGGCTACCAAACCTTTGCTATGTTTTGACTTTGCTCTGTTTGTTCTATTTTACCATTTTTATTAAATAGACTGATTTTTACTGCACTTCTGTCTCAGTCTGATTCATGGTTCCTGACAGTAGGCGAAGGATATGAATTCAGAAGATGCAGTCAATCCACTTGCTGGTAATATTTTTTCCAGATCGGATGAGCAGGATCACCGTATGGATCAGTTTGCCATATTGTTACAGACGCTCTGGATCGCACTGCTCACCTGGTACCTCCTGTGGTGGCTTTTCCGGCCCAACCTGTGTTGCAGGCCATTCATGCTGATGCTCAAGTATCTGTGCAGGCACCCTCCTCAAATATTACCTCTATAGGGGTTATGTCTGGTTTCGCTCCACTTTCCCAGCAATTTGGGGGCGATCCAGTTCAATGCAGACGGTTTCTCAACCAGGTTGGGATATACTTTGAGATGCTGCCTCAGTCGTTTCACACGGACAGAAGCAAAGTAGGCTTCGTGATTTCTTTGCTTTCTGATAGAGCCTTGGCCTGGGCAAACCCTCTATAGGAGATACAAATCCCATTGTCCAGAGTTACCCAGATTTTGTGGCCTGCTTTAAAAGGGTATTTGACATTCCCGCATGCTACTGCTGCCAAAAGCCTCTTGTCCATCAAGCAGGGTATGAGAACTGTTGCCGATTACGCCATTGAATTCCGTACTCTGGCAGCAGAGGTTGCTTGGAACAATGAGGCTCTCGTGGCTGCTTTTTCTCATGGTCTCTCGGATAACATCAAAGATGAGATAACAGCCCAAGACATACCCACTGAGCTGGAAAAGTTGATCACGTTTGCCACTCTTTGACTCCGGACTCCGCGAGAGGCCTTCCTTTAAGGAGCACTTGCAGAAGCCTCCTGTACGTTTGGCTCAGAGTTTTGTAATCCCAATCGTGCCTCTCTCACCCTTCCATACCACCTGGTTCCGAGCCTGCCAGTGAGGTAGAAACCATGCAGTTGGGCTTGGGAGAGATTGTGCCTTTATTGTGGCCAGGCAGGCCACTTTTTGAAGTCTCGTCCTACTTGTCCAGCAGGATGCTTGCACCTGAGGTCCTGTAGGGGACAGACTATAGGTGGCATTGTTACGTCCCCAGTCATCTGTAAGGATAAGCCCCTGGTTTCCGGTTACACTGTCTTGGTCTGGGTCGTCCATCGAGATACAGACTCTAATCGACTGGGGCTGCAGGCCTGTTCATAGATAGTGCCTTTGTGTCTAATCACTCAATTCCGCTGAGGCTGTTGATGGGAGACCTCTACAGCCTGCCCATGTGACTCATGAGACTGCTTCATTGACCATGGCCGTAGGGGTTCTTCACCATGAGATAATCCAATTCCAAGTCATTTCCTCTCCTCATTTTCCAGTGGTTATTGGTTATCCTTGGTTACAGAGGCACATCCCCTCTTTTGATTGGCTTCGTGCTGAGGTTCTTTCTGGTTGCCACAATGCAGTAAGACATGTTTTCAGAAAGTGGCTAATGTCTTGTGTACCTCTTCACTCTCCTCCCTGCCGGAGGAGTACAGTGTATATAGTGATGTCTTTGATAAAGGTCAAGCCAGTAGTTTGCCTCCACACCAGTCATATGATTGCGCAATTGACCTTCAACCTGGTGCCATACCACCTCATGGCCGGGTTTACCCTTTGGCTATCTCGGAAGGAGGAGTATTTTGCAGACATTCTTTCTCGAAGGTTCATCCGCAAATCCTCATCTCTTGCTGATGCTGACTTCCTCTTTGTGAAAAAGAAGAGTGGCAAACTGAGACCTTGTATCGATTATAGGGGTCTCAATTGCTTCACGATTAAAAATGCTTATCCGATTCCGTTGATTACGGAGTTATTTGACCGCCTCAAGGGAGCAATGGTTTTCACAAAGCTTGATCTGAGAGGGACATACAATCTCGTGAAGATCAAGGAGGGCGATCAATGGAAAACTGCGTTTAACACCAGGACACGCCATTACAAATACCTCTTATTGCTGTTTGGTCTTTGCGATGCTCCAGCAGTTTTTCAAGAGTTCAACAACGATGTCCTTCGAGATTTGTTGCAGCAATGTGTGGTGGGATATCCTCATATATTCCAAGTCCCTAGAGAGCCACCACACAGATGTCTGCCGTGTGCTTCAGAGGCCGAGAGATAATAACCTGTATTCTAAATTGGAGAAGTGTGAGTTTATTAAGGCCTTTGAAACTCTCAAGGCTGCTTGTTTCTGCTCCTGTGTTGGCACATCCTGATCCTTTGTTACCCTTCATCCTTGAGGTTGATGCATCTTAAATATGGACACCACATTGGCCCTATGTCAATCCAGTGGTACTATTCCAGTCATTAACAAGTCCCTAAAAATTAGACACAATGGATTTGAAATGGCAGAGCTCAATTCTTTTAGGATCTGTGGGTGATTGCCATCTGGTCCAGGTACTTTATCCACCTTTATTCTGTCTAAATATTTCTGGACCATTTCATGTTTGAGCCATTGTGGATCATTTGGGGCTGTGTCACTACCACCCCCATTATGGACATGAGCTCCCCCATGGTCCTTTGTATACTCAGAGCTAAAGAAAGTATTTAATAAGTTTGCCTTCTCTTTGTCCCCAGTCACCCACTCTAGATTATTTTGTAAAGGGCCTACTACATGCTCAGACCTGACCTTTTTACTATTAATATATTTGATGATTTTTTTTTTTTGTCCTACTATCTTTTGCAATCTGTCGTTTGTTTTGAATTTTTGCATCCTTGATTTAATTTTACATGTTATCTTATATTCTTTGTAACGTTTAAAAGATGATAGTGTTCCTTCATTTTTATATTTTGTAGAAGCTCTTTTCTTATCATTTATAACTTTTTTAACTTTGGCCTTGAGCCACATAGGTTTTATTTTTAGCCTTTTAAACTTACTGCCCACGGGAATATACTTTGCAGTGAGTTTACCATTGCCGTAAGTGTATGTTGCTTGCAGCTTACATTAAATGAAATCATGTTATGGTCACTGCTACCCAGATGTTCTTTTATATGAATATTGGTAATAAGTTCTGCATGTTTTGAGATTACCAGGTCCAGCAAAGCGTCATTCCTAGTTGGGGCCTCAATAAACTGGACCACAAAATTATCCTGTAATAGGTTTATAAAGGTTATCTATTCAACCTTCTCCTGAAGGACTCATTTGCCTTCCAGCTAAATTCAAACGCCCACAGAACAATTCAGATGATTCAGGCTTTCGGTTGGGTGAAAAACTTTCTAAAATATGCTCTTCACTTTTCTCTTCACTTAGACAACTTGAATCTGATCCTGGGAACATCTGGAGCAAAGGATTTCCATCAGAGATGAAAATGCTCTCTCCCAGAGCTCATGCTCGGAAACTGAGGTCAAAGACATATCCCTTAGTGAGCTCCATCTCCATGAGAGTTCCTGGCTGCATGGGTAGCCCGATTTCATTTGAGATCTCACCCCACCACAACATTTGTCAACCTGGAACAATCACAGTGCTTCTCTTGACCTACCTATACTTCTGTCTAGCCAGACAAGGATTTCCCTAGCTTGGGGTGGATCTCCAGTGCAGCCTTAACAATGAAGTTTTTCCTTCCTTATCACTGGAAAGTAATAGCAACAGATGCCGGTATTTCAGTTTGGAACTCAGAGCAATATGGATGGATCAGCAACACCGAACCCCCTTTCTGCAAGGACACCCAATCAGGGTGCAGTCAGACAGTGCAACAGCTGTGGCCTAGGTCATCCACCAAGGGGGCACCAGAAGACAGGCAGCTTTGAAGGAAGCAAGCCAGATCATCTCATTGTCCAACAATCTCTGAGGTCCACTTCCCAGGCGTGGAAAAATAGAAAGCGAGTTGCCTACCCCCTAGATCATGGGGAATGGATCCTTCACCCCAACATCTACCCCAATATGTCTGAAATTGGGGACCCCAGATTTGAAAATCCTGGCCTTCAGATTCAACAGCAAGCTCTGCTAGCACTGGTACTGGACATTGATACTGTTTATCCCCTGGTCTCAGTTTAGGCTTATATATGCTTTTCTCCTTTGTGCGCCTTCTGCCTAGTCTGTTCCACAAAAGAGAGTGAGAAGAAGCCAGTGATTTCTCATTGCACCAAAATGGCCCACAAAAACCTGGTACACAGACATACTTGGATTACTACAAAACAACCCGTGGCCCCAACAGATCAGACCTGCTTTCTCAGGGCCATTTAGTTGATCCTGCTTCACAGCCACTAGCTTTAATGGCATGGTCATTAACCAGTTCAGATCCGCGCTATAGCCAAAAGACGGCAACAGCGTGGCTCTGAAATGTCCGGAGGTCGTCCTACCTTGTGCACGCTCCCCGCGCACACTCGCAGCCTGCGGCGGCCGCCACACGCTGCATGGGCGTGCCCACAGGTCGGGCGGACTCGATGACCCGAGACCCGCCGATCACCATTGGCAGCTGCAGAACGGGGAACCGCTGATGTAAACACGGCGGTTCTCCGTTCTGTGAGCGGGACATGACAGATCTACTGATCCCTGTCACTGGGATCAGTTAGATCTGTTATGTCCCGACCAGCCCAGCCCCCACACAGTTAGAACACACGCAGAGAACACAGTTAACCCCTTCAGGTTAACCCCTTCACTGCCAATGACATTTATACGGTAATCAGTGGACATTTAAATTTCTGATCGCTGTATAAATGTCATTGGTCCCAAAAATGTCCGACATGTCCGCTGCAAAATTGTAGATCGCCGCCATTACTAGAAAAAAAAATAGTAAAAACGCCATAAATCAATTCCCACAGTTTGTAGACGCGATTACTTTTGCCCAAACCAATCAAAATATGCAGATTGCGATTATATAATATAGAAGAATATATATTGGCCAAAACTGATGAATCAATTTTTTTTTCTTTTGGATATTCATTATAGCAAAAAAGTTAAAAATATTGTTCTTTTTTCAAAATCGTCGCTCTTTGTTTATAGTGCAAAAAATAAAAACCGCAGAGGTGATCAAATACCACCAAAAGAAAGCTCTATTGTGGGGAAAAAATGATAAAAATTTTGTTTGGGTACAACGTCGCACAACCGCGCAATTGTCATTCAAAATGCGACAGCGCTGAAAGGCTAAAATTGGTCTGGGCAGGAGGGGGGTTTAAGTGCCCAGTAAGGAAGTGGTTAAAGCCCAGGTCTTTAAAGACAGAGAGACATTGCTTGCTAAAAAAAAAAAAAAAAACACTTCCAAAAAGATTTATTATCGTGCTTGGAGATTCTTCTTTGCCTGGTGTGAACACAGGCACTTCAATCCAAGAGATTACTTTGTGCCTCATTCTGGCCTTGTCAGTTCTTTTTCAAAAACCCCTGGTTTCATGCTCCTTGTCAAAACCTTTATTCAAGGTGTAACTAATCGTGGCCCCCCTTACAGCATCCTGTGCTTCCTTGTGACCTCAGTTTGGTTTTCTCTGACCTGCAGAAACCAGCCATTGAATTCATTAGGGATATCCCTTAGGTGACCTTTCCTGCAAAGTGACTTTTTTGGTTGCCATCATGTTTGTTAGAGGTGTTTGTGAGCTGGTGGATTGAGGAAGCCATTCCTCATTCTTCACAAAGACAAAGTAGTTCTATGCCGAAGACCATCCTTTCTTCCTAAGGTAGTATGCGCCTTCTACCTCAGTGAAGACATACTCCTTCCATTTTTGTGCCCTGCTCCAAAGCACCCAAAGGAAATCTCTTTTCATTGCCTGTGATTAGTCAAAGCCATTAGAGTTTACCTCAAAACAATATCTTCTATTAGGAAAACACACCTTTGCAAGGGGCATCCTACTTACAAGTTCACAATCACAAGATGGATAGAGCAGCTGATCGCTAGAGCTTACACTCTAAAGGAGAAAATGCCTACTGTTCTTACACACCCATTCCACCAGGTCGGTGGGTGCTTCTTGTAGCCCAGCTTTGTAAGGCTGCCACTTGGTCCTCTATCCATACCTTTTCAGTTTTACCAACTGGACATCCATTCTTCGGCAGATGCAGCTTTCGTCTACAAGACTTTGCAGCAGCACTCTGAAGTTGGATATTTGACCCTTGTTGTTGAGCCTGTTGGCACAGTTCTGTTCACCTAGTCATTGGCCATCGTGCTCATTCATTGCGTGGTAACGTCCCAGGGTCTTTGAATACTTGGCCTATGTCCTGTATTGTATCATTAAGATAATAGCAATTTTGACTTGTCTGTAAATTCCATATCTTGGAGTACAGTACAGGACACTGGCCACCCTCCCTTCTAATTCCTTGATTACGGTGTGTGTTTGTTACAAAAATGAGGACTCAGAGTGGGTAGGGTTATGGAGGGAGGTGCCTGGGGGCATGTCATCAAAAGCTTTGCTAGTGTCTAGTAGCCTGAAGGTTCAAGCCAAGGCCCGTGACTACTCAGCCTTTGTCCTGTACTGTGTGATTAAGGTCAAAACTTGTAAAATCTTTTTAGTTCTGATCAAAACAAAACATTGCACAAATATTGCTCCTTTTTTGTATTGTCCTTTTTAGCCAGCAGACAGAGCTTTAAACGTCTTTTTACATGTTATCCAATGTTTGTTTACCCTGTTCTTAGAGCTCAGTGAGTGAAGCTACAGTTTATACACACAAATTGAGTTCCCATTCAGTTCAAAGTTGCGCTGAGAGACTGCATGCATAAAAGGAGATAATACCTGCCGATATAAATTATTTTATATGACCTCCAGGAGACCGCATGCAGTCCAGTAACCTTATTTGCTATGGTCCTCCCTATCAATCTGTTTAGCTGCCTAACAATACATGTAGACTTCTGGCGGTGCCTGTAGTATAATTCAGTGGCCAGTTCACAAGCTTCATAGCTGTCAAAAGTTTGCATTATGCCAGAAAGTATCCTCTGATTACCTTTCATCTGAGATTTATATAATCCATTGCAACCAAATGCTGCAAGTGTTTCATGGTGCTTTTGAATGGGACTGCAGCCTCTTGTCACTTTAATCTCTACTATAGAACCTTCTCCCTCCTCATTATGCTCCATTGGGTGTGGGTGAGGCTAAAATAGGCCTATATTTTTTTAGGCCCAGATTAATGAGCATTTATTATAAATGGTTAATTCTGCCATAAGGATTTAGTGCGCAGGGCAACCAGGTATACAAGATAAACGAATCGACTTGAATGCACAGTATATATTTATCTTTATGTTAATATATATCAACAGTAAATGCACAAAATGGCTAGTTACGAGGGCTGGAGTATAAATATGGCATAGGTTTCATCTTTTGTGTATAAGAAACCAGAAATCTATCTGAACACCACAACTATTTCACCATTAAAAACTTCTATTCCAAATATTATGCCCTCACAATTCCTCCCATTGGGAACATTGTGGAGAAACTATGCATAACATCCCGAGACAAAAAGGCCAAATATCAATTATATATAATCATTTTAGGGAACAGGTCACATCTTCTAAAGCTAAATACATGACCCAGTGGGAGACAGACCTAGATTGCTCATTCACACTCAAAGAATGGTCAATTCTGATCTTTAATCTAAATAAATGCTCATGTTCAACGTCTTTCAAAGAAACACCACTGAAAGTGTTCACTAGATGGTACATGACTCCGTCTAAAATCCACTCATACTACCCAAGCATCTCCCCTTGTTGCTTTAGAGGTTGTTCAGACCACGGTACAATCCTACATACATTCTGGGAATGTAAATTACTAAAACCAATATGGGCCTCAGTCAACCGTATTATAGATAAACTGGCTGGTAAACATATTACTTTGACACCACAATGTTGCCTTTTATTCAGTAGATTCCCTGATCTTGACAAATTTCAGAACAATTTAGCGCATACTCTATATAGCGCCACACATTGGATGATCGCATACAATTGGAAATCATCCACACTCATTTGGCAACAAATCATACATAGAATGTCCATTACTAAATCTACAGAAAATATTCATCACACCCTGAAAGACTCTATACATATCTTTAATAGTAAATGGGATCAATGGGATCCTCTTAGTATGTAATCTGTTAAACAGTCATTTTGATTTGTATGCTGCATTAGTACAATCCTTATATCTTATAGAAGTCTATATTACCATCTTACTTGTTCCCTTGTAACAGAAATTATGTTATATGCACTTTTGATTTTGTATACAACCTTCCAATAAAAACGTTTGTAAACAACAAAAAAAAAGAAACCAGAAATCTGGCTGCCATAGGAAATTACTTTGCTTCTCCTATTTTTCCAGTAAGTAGGATGTATACTATATTTGTTTGTGCATCTGTTTACTTGGCTACATTTCCCAGTATGTGATGATCTGTGCAAATAAGGAATCTATATTCAGAGATGAGAATCGAGTATGTGAAAGAGAGGCTTTTCTCATGTACACAGAGGCAGTAATGGATGGACAAGGCAGGGACTATCCAGCAGATAAATATAATAGAGGTTTGCACGCTCTTTACATGATAAAAAGGCAGATGAGAAGCACCGGCGACGCTGCTTTCTCCCTTTGCACAACTCCACGCCTGGCCCACTTGCCCCTAGTAGGAAAGATTGATGGCTCTGAGGGTGACCTTGGCTAGGAGCAGGAGCTGGTGATGTATGTACCAGGCTCTCTCTGCTAAATGGGCCCAGATTTGTAGTGCTAATATTCATGGGGACGCAGGCCCAAACTCACCACGGCTATAAATCAGCAGCCACTTTAGGTGTCACTGCAGGTTTATGTTCGGTTACTGTTGGAAAATCACTCTAGGTTCAAACCTCTGGCATCATCTGGAAGAATTTGGTGTCATACCTTTATTTTCCACTCTATTATCAGCAAATGTCAAATTAACAGCTCTTAACACCTTCTCTTCCAAACGGTTCACGTGAATTGATGGCTCCTGGCAACTAATTAGTTATTTTTTTATTTTAATGTCCATGTCTACATTTAGTGTGCTGTGGAACTACACTATTTGAAAAACTGAATTATCTGCAACTTAAAAGGCTGCCATCTACAACCTTGGTAGATCTTTATGTCTCTAGGTACATGTAAAACGTTTTTAAAAAACTTCTAATATGGAGATAAGAAAAAATATCCTTCAGCATAATACATTGAGTAGTTCTGCTCTTGTGTTAGCTATGCTGGCAGTCAGCCTGATGTAGTGAAACACACAATGTTTCAGGATAGAATATTATGGGCTACACAAGTTACTCTGTTATTGTGATAAAAGTTGACAAGTGTTAGTTGGCAATATTTAGTAAGTTCATTATTCTATGTTTAACCACTTGCCTACTTGGCACTTTCATTCCCTTCCTTCCCAGGTCAATTTTCCTCTTTCATTGCTGTCGCACACTGTGAATGACAATTGAGCGGTCATGCAACGCTGTACCATAACAACATTTTTGTCATTTTTTTTTTAAATAGATCTTTCTTTTGTGGTATTTGATCACCACTGGGTTTTTTATTTTTTGCTAAACAAATGCAAAAAGACTGGAAATTTTGAAGAAAAAAAAAAAAACTAGTTTTTGTTATAAAATGTTGTAAATAATTATGATGTGCACTGATGAGGCTACATTGATGGGCACTGATAGGTGGCACTGATGTTGCTGCACTTATGGACACTGATAGGCTGCATTGATGGGCACTGATAAGGTAGCACTGATGGGCGGCACTGGCAGGCATCACTGGTGGGCACTGAAAGTTATCAGTGATGGGCACTGCTGGGGCTTCACTGATCATCAGGACTCTGATGGTCAGTGCAGATGTCCCCGCTGAGGAATGCCGCTTACTGGCTCTCTCCTCACACACTGCCAGCGTGAGGAAAGGAATGCTGATAACCAGCATTTGCTGTTTACACTGCAATCAGCTGTGATTGGACACAGCTGATTACCTGGTAAAGAGCCCTACATCATAGGCTCTTTACCGTGATGGGTGATGCACTGTGTGCGAGGGTCATGGTGCACCACCAATCGCCGCAATACGCAGCAAGAATAGGAAGATGTCATATGACTGCCTCCCAGAACGAGAGTGCTCCCGTCCGTCCGTCATTTCACTATGCGGCGGATGGGAAGCAGTTAAAAACTATATGCAAGTTCTCATACTCAATGTCAAGCCCCCTGAGATCACCCACCTGCAATTTAAATTGCTACTTCAGATAACCACAGCTGCAAAACACCCTATATGGGGGATGCCGCCCACGACCTGCCATTAGCTGGTACAATCATGCCCCAAAACACGATTTATGGTAGAGCTAATAATTCTATAACACCTCAGCAGATACACAGATAATCTCACGCACGGGTTCAGCACTTACTGCACAATCTAAGCAATCCCAACAATGTATACTGCACCTGTGCACAGCCTCCCCTCCACTTAGTCTCACTGAACCTCACTATTGTTAACAATTTCCTCTTTTCTCTATGTATGTAAATCTTGGTCTTAATAGCAAACAGATGTACTAAGTCTTCAACACAATTGTTATGATTGTACCCTTATACGTCACTCCCCATCTGTTTAATAAGTCAAAGAGACAATCGCTGCTTCAGGTGTTATGGCTCACACTCTAGTTGAAAACTCTGGAGTGCCTGCTGCGGCTCACCCCACGTAAGTCCACTAATAGAAGAAAGAAGCGGCACATCCAGATAATTTCCAGGCTTTATTCGGGTCAAGGGCACCACAAATACCAGCAAGCAGTCCGTAGACACGTTTCACACACCAGTCGTGTACTTAATCATTACAATGACTACAAGTCTCAGTGAAGCCTATATACCTGCCGCATAGCCACCACACCCTCAAAGGGACGGAACTAGGTCACGAGGCGGGCAAACAGGTGTACACCTTGGTCAGAGGAGGGCGTGTACCTGATCAGCAGCATTTGGGGAAAGAAAAAAAATATATACTTATATATCCAAACAAAATAATACACTTGTATATCGAGGCAAACGATTATGTCCGACATACACCAGCCAATATCTAATGGTCGACACGACCATCCCCCATCAGCTGAGAGGCAGGCACACACCCCTATCTGAATGAAGTCCACACAATGCTACTAATAAAAACCTATAAATAACAGACAGACATAAATGCAGACGCAACAATGTGTGAACTTCAGAATCCAACAGACCCCAAACAGATACACTGAATACTATTACATGTACATTTCATTTGCAGGCATTCAGTAAGACAATTAGTACCACATATTTCTCTTCCGTTCACTGACAGATGCAGCCTTCTTATGACACATGGGGTTATGCTCATCCTACTAGGAGTAGCCTAGGCAAAACAAACAAAAGTGTAGGTTGGCCCCTCCCAGGGGGCCGTCCTCACCTTAGCATATAATCCCCCAGCTCTGTACAGCACATCAGTTTTTATTTGCCTAGTGCAAGGAGTAGACCTGGTTCCCTATGGGAGCAGCGGTCTCCTGAAGATTCATCTAAGGAAGACTGCTATCAAGAAGCTGGCTGATGGTATAGAGGATATCTCGAATCCTAATCTTTCCCCAGTCCGGCCAACACTATGCGAACCCCCTTAGGGGGGCCCACCGCATAGCGCTCGTTCCGTGTGGGCCGCCAGTGGCTAAAACCCACTAGAGCCCAGTGACTGGTTCGCCTGTCCAGTGGCCTGGCCAGCAGCATGCCTTCTTGCGGGGAGGTAGGTCTGCTCCGGGTGGCTACCCGCTGTGCCCATCGTATTGGTGAGTGAACCCCTCTTCCGCCCTAGAGGCATGGAGAGTGGGCACCTGGGCAGCTCTGTGGTGGTCAGCCGGTGGGGGTCTGTTAGAGGCCTTCCCCCCACTCCCCCTCCCCCCTCAATCCCCTGCAGGCACCTTTGCACTAACCGTTCGAATCTGCACCGACCGTCCGGAGCAATGTGTTAGGTGGGTCGTCGCCATTGGATTTTGGCCGACCGCACGTGTGTAATGGCAGCGTCCATTGTTTGAGAACCATGTGGTTTCCAGCCTGCTCTCTGGCGGCCTCCAGTGGTCGATTGGGAGAACTGCAGTCCTTGTGCAGGAAGTCCTTAAAAACGGGTGTGGGCTTCCGGTTTTTGCTTGGACAGCATGGCTGACCCACAGTAACAAGCTCCTGGCGTGCAGCAGTTCGTGGGCATTGCTCTTCGGTTGGAGTGCTGAGGCATCAAACAGCAAGTATAGCTGGCGCTTCCTGGGTGCTGGTAGCGGTGGGTGTAATCCGCCCGGGTCTCCCTGGCTAATTTGTGGGGTAGAGGTGGTAGTTACACAGCGGAGGTGCCAGGCTGAGATGTCAGAGGCCGGCAATTCTATGGCAGGGGTACCTGCAGATCTACAGTCCACCCCAGGCGGTGTTTGGGGAGTTCCTCCCCCGGGCAGGAGTGCCCGTTCCGAGGGGCCCCCAGAAGCGCCCACCCCCCCCTCTTTCCTCAGGGGAGGATTCAGATCTAGAAAGCGCTTCAGTGGTCACACCTGTGGATCTTTCAGAGGGTGAGCCGCCCTCAGAGGGCGAAGAGGATCAGAAAGCGATAGTGGAAGCACTGATCACTGATATTCGGGACTCTATGCGACTGGACCAAACAGGGGAGTCGCATGAGTCTGCATATGTTTGTGGACCGCTTAGACCCCTTAGGTCCCCTAGGGCTTACCCTTATGATCAGGTGTTTGAACAGGCAGTGTTCAAGGAATGGCGTACCAAGTTCCTTGGCTTTGCCTAAAAGCTTTGCTGTTCGCTACCCCTTTAAGGAAAGCTTTACTAAGAGATGGGCTTCCCCGGTGGTGGACCCTGCCGTGGCTCATGTGAATAAGGCAACCACCATCCCCTTGGAGGGGTCGCCATCCTTTAAAGAGGCGGCCGATCGCCGCACAGAGACAGTGTCTAAAGCACTATTCTTGTTGGCTGGGCCAGCCATGCGGCCAGCGCTAGCAACTGCTATGGCGGCACAGTCTCTTCATGAGCACGCTGCCGCGCTGCGC
>BLSH010094785.1:731595-764087 GCA_018402905.1 Glandirana rugosa
GCGAAATTGACTGTTAACGCGCCAGCACGCCGCAACATGGGTTCGTTTTAAACGCAGGAAAAAAGGGGTGTTTATCTCGAAAGAAAACCACCATAAACTATCACAAATATGAGGAATTATATAAATCGGCCAAAAACGGTGAAAAAAAATGTTTTTTTATATTTTTTTTTGGATTTGAATTTTAGCAAAAAGTAAGAAATTTGGGTTTTTATGCAAAATGGTCGCTCTTTTGTTTATAGCGGCGATCAGAAATGACGCAGTGGCGATCAAATACCACCAAAAGAAAGCTCTATTTGTGGGGAAAAAAGGACGCAAATTTTGCTTGGGTACAACGCCGCACGACCGCGCAATTGTCAGTTAAAGCGACGCAGCGCCGAATCGCAAAAGTGCTCTGGTCCTAAAGCTGGAAAAACCTTCTGGTTGGTAAGTGGTTAAACTAACATTACGCCTATCTATACCATTCTATTAAAGCAATATTGAGCTCAAAACCAAAAATGTAATCTACTGCAGCTTACCAATCATTAGATGTGGTGGCTGCATCCGTTTTCTTTTTTTTTTTTTTTTTTTTTTTTTTTTCTTTTTTTGTCATTTTCCCTCTGTTTTTACCTGGTGATCTGGCCAGTAACACACCAACTGTATTAGAGCATACAAGGAGCACGGGGGGCACCCTTGCACAACAACTTTGTCAGTCTGGGTGGGAGGGTAGTGTTAGATGTAGTAGCAGATTTAGATACACTAACAAATTGAAGCTAAACTGCAGCTCACTCTTTCATCAGTTACAGAAAACTGTTTGGCTCCTTTTTTAACCACTTGCCCACTGGGCACTTATTCCCCCTTCATAACCAGGCCAATTTTCAGCTTTCAGTGCTCTCAAATTTTGAATGACAATTACTCAGTCATGCAACACTGTACCCATATGAAATTTTTGTCCTTTTTTTTCACACAAATAGAGCTTTCTTTTGGTGGTATTTAATCACCACTGGGCTTTGTATTTGTTGCTGTATAAATGAAACAAATCTAAAATTTTGTTTAAAAAAATGCATTTTTCTTCGTTTCTTTTATAAAATTTTGCAAATTAGTAATTTTTAACCAAAAATGTATATTGCTACATATCTTTGGTAAAAATAATTAAACTCATTGTATATTATTTGGTCACATAGTTAGGTTGAAAAAAAACACAAGTCCATCTAGTTCAACTAAGAAAAAAAACAGAAAAATTATATATAACCATACAATCCTTCACCTACAGTTGATCCAGAGAAAGGCAAAAAAACCCCAGCAAAGCATGATCCAGTTTGCTACAGCGGGGGAAAAAATTCCTGATCCCCTGAGAGGCCATCGGATTCACCCTGGACCAACTTTACCTAAAAATGTTAATACCCTCTTATGTTATTTACATTAAGGAAAGAATCCAGGCCTTTTTTTTTTTTTTTATAATAGAAATTTTTTTATTATTAAACATCTGACATTACAGATTAAGTCGTACATTGTTACATTCAGGTATATGTGACAAGTCTTTGAGTGCTGTACACAGTATGAAACAATATTAAAACACGTTGGTGTATTCTTAACAAGCAATTGCTAGGATCTACCGGGATGGTACTCCCCGTGGCTGCCCCGGGCCTCCCTCCGATCCAGCGCCATCTGTCTCCTGGGCGCGGATGATCAGGGGGGGCCAGCCCGGTCGCCGGCCCCGGGCGCACCCTCCCCAGCCCCTCCAGGAGTCACCATCCTGTGTCCTCTTCTATTAAGATTAGCAATCACACTTAAATAAAAACGAACCTGAACTCGAACCAACAATGTCTATTGGGTGAAACACCCCTTATTCTATAGTATGGTCGGGTAAAGTCAAATAGAAACTGATAGAGAAGTCAGAATCAAGGTCAAAGAGAAAGAGGGAGAAGAGTGATAGGAGTGGTCGATATGCGTGTCCAAGAATGTCTCTTTGGGTTGAACGTCAATCTCAAGTGTTGGGCTTGTCCTGAGGTCAGTGCCATTCAGTCTGTGGGCATCTCATAAGAATAATATCTCCAGCCAGACCATGTGTCCTGAAACCTGTCGTGTTGTCCCCTAGTCTCGAGTATCCAACGCTCTGCCTCCATAATGCAGTCTACTTCTTTTTTCCAGTCTGCTAAACTTGGGCAGGCTGTCTGTCTCCAGTACCTAGGTATGAGAGTTTTGCCTGCGTTAAGCAGGTGAGGTGTGACACTCCGTTTATATTGTTTAGTGGACGAGGGAGACCCATGGAACAGGTAGTGCAGTGGGTTGAACTCAATGTTCCATAAGGTTGTCTTAACTATCCAGGGTACTATAGCTTCCCAGAATGGTTTAATCTGGGGACAATTCCACCAAATATGGAGAAATGTGCCCCGCTGCCCACATCCTCTCCAGCATTTACCATCTGTCTGGGGGAATATTTGCTGCAGTTTAGAAGGGGTCCTGTACCATCTAGATAGGAATTTGAATTATGATTCCTGTATACGGGAACTAATCGATGAGGAGTGGGTAAATTTAAGTAATAGTTGCACTTGGAGTATTGTGAACTCTTGGCCCAGTTCTCTCTCCCATTCCCTGACATAATAAGGAGTCCCAGTTGGGTGGGTATCTCGGATTAGCTTATACATTTGTGAGAGCAAGTGGTAGGGATCAGGGAGCTCTGTACATAGGGATTCGAACGCCGTTATGCTTTGTGCCGGTCGTAACGGAGGATCTAGCGTGCAAAAAAAACTTGCAAGCTGTCTGTGCCGCCACGCCGTGAAAGGCATTGTCCCAAAAGTGGACTGTATGGTGGACAAGTTTAACAAGGTACCCTGGGGGTTTTTTCTCGTGCATGGGTTCCCACCTTCTCGGTTCCATGGTCCGAAAAAAAACCCTCTTCCCCCGGGGGAACCAGGGGAATCCCCCCAAGGGGGCCAGAGGTGAGGTCCCAGGAGCGTACTGTTCCGACTTATTAAGTCTGTCCCATATGTCCAGAGTTGTTTTGGTCAGGGGAGAGGTCCAATCCGACAAACCTCTGAACCCTGCCGGGACCCAAGGGGCTCCTGCTAGGTTTCTACCAGCCATCATCTTTTCTAACCTAACCCATAATTTGGTCGAGACGTCGTGGTGCCAATTTAATATTCGCACCAAGGACCTGGCTTTATAATAAAAGTTAACGTCTGGCAAGCCAAGTTCTCCCTCTGCTTTAGATCTACATAGGAGGTCATGTGACAACCTCGGCTTTTTGCCTTGCCAGACAAAGTTCATAAACTGCGTAATTTTTGAAAAAAGGCCCGGGGAAGGGTTATGGGTATTGTGTAAAGTAGGTATATTATTCTCGGTAGTACAGTCATCTTCAGGACACTGATTCTCCCAAACCAAGTAAGGGGCAGGTCACGCCAAGTACAGAGGTCATGTATTATCCCGGTTAGCAGTTTACCATAATTGAGGTTATAAAGGAGAGTCTGGTCAAGGGAGATGTAGGTCCCTAGATATGGGAGTGAGTGCGTGCACCATCGAAGGGGAAAGGATTGTTGCAGCGATTTAGCCATCGCGGACGGGACACGTATCGGCAGGAGCTCCGACTTATCGTAATTTATTTTGAAGTTTCAAATGTGCCCGAATTTAACAAACTTCCGACATCAACACTGGGAGTGCAGTCACGGGCTTCGATAAGTAGAACAACAAGTCGTCGGCGTAAGCCGACAGCTTGTGTTCTGTAGGTCCTATGGTGACCCCGGAGATGTCATTATTAGCTCTTATCATGCGGAGAAATGGCTCCAACACAAGGGCAAATAAAAGGGGCGATAACGGACACCCCTGCCTGGTCCCGTTCCGTATCGCCAGGAGCTCAGAAAGAACTCCATTGACCTTGACCCGGGCCGCTGTCTGACCGTACAGGGAGTATATCCATCCCAACATTCGTTCCCCCAATCCCAGTCCACGCAACACCGAGAACATATAGACCCAATCTACCCTGTTGAAGGCTTTCTTGGCATCCATAGATACCACTACACATGGACGTTGATCTGAACCATTCTGTGCCCAATGTAGGACAAGAAGGGCTCTGATCGTGTTATCCTTGGCTTCTCGGCCAACCATGAAGCCCGTCTGGTCCAAATGCACCAGATGTCTCACATGATTCTGAAGGCGGAGAGCTAGCAATTTAGCTAGGATTTTAGTATCTGCGTTCAACAGGGAGAAGATGGGTCTATAGTTCGGACAGGATTGGGAATCTTTCCCCGCTTTGTGTATGACTGCAATATGCGCTAGAAGGGCTTCTGGTGGCAGGGGGTTATTGGCCGTGAGAGAATTAAGATAGGAGCATAGAGGGGCCACCAGGACGTAAAGGAATTTTTTATAATATTAATTTGTAAAGCCATCCGGACCGGGGCTTTTGCCTGCTGGGAGGGCTGCTACCACTGCTTCTATCTCTTCTTCAGTAAAGGGCCTCTCCAGCTCCTCCAGGACCTGGGAAGGTAGAGTGGGTAATGCTGAAGCCTCCAGATAGGCCTGGATTTCCTGTTCATGTACTGCGGGATCTCCTGTGTGGGAAGTTGGCGGCAGGTTGTATAGGGACGTATAATATTGCTGGAACTCTGACGCTATGGAGTGGGAGTCTATTAGCTGCCTACCGTGTGCCTTTAGGCTCTGTACATGGCGAAGAATTTGCTGTTTCTTTAACTGTCGTGCCAAAAGCCTTCCACATTTATTTCCATGTTCATAGAAACGATGGGCATAAAAACGTAATTTTTTCTTGGTCTTCTGGTCCAGACAGTGGCAAAGCTCCGTCCGGAGGACAGCTAATCGCTCTGCGGTAGTCGGGGCAGGAGCGGCCTTGTGTTTCAGTTCTAAATCATGGATCTGAGCAAGTAAATCCATTATTTCCTTCTCTATGCTTCTTGATGCGGGACCTGTGCGAAATAATTTCTCCTTGAATCACTGCCTTGTGCCCCTCCCAGACTGCCCTATTAGATGTCTCGAGTTCGAAGTAATGTCTCAAGGAGCGGGCAATCGCGTCTACTACTCCAGGGTCATCCAATAGCCCCTCGTTCAGTCTCCAAGTCCTCTCCACCCGGTGGGCCGTAGCCCGGTCGAGCACTAGTCTAATCGGTGCATGGTCCGATATGGTTATTGACTCTATTGAGGAGTAGCAAACCTTCCTCAAGTAGAATTGGTCTATGAAGAACATGTCCAGGCGGGAGTAAGTATCAACTGTTTTAGAGAAGTAACTGTAATCCCTGTCCTTCGGGTGGAGCACTCTCCAGGTGTCCACCAGGTGGAGGAATCGGAGAATGTTCTTGACGTGCTTAAGTGCTCTAAAGGAGAGGGCCGATTTACCAGTTGAAGTATCCATTACTGGGTTAAGGGTGATATTAAAGTCCCCCCCCACCTACGATCAGCAGTCCCTCCCGAAACCCCTCTAGCTTCCTAATAACCGATGAGATAAAATTAGTGGATCGTATGTTGGGGGCATATAAGTTGGCCAAGGTATAGGTCTGGCCCTTAATGAATACATAGCGTCCCTTGGGATCAATCAGACTGGTTCCTAGAGTAAATGGGCACGACTTCCTAATGGCTATGGAATTACCTCTGGCTTTAGGCACTGGAGACAGACTATGGTACCATTGGTCTTAGGTCGTGAGCGGGAGTCGAGGAGTGGATCTAGTCGTGAAGTGCGTCTCCTGCAGGACTATTATGTCTGAGGGCAAGTGACGCAATTCCTGCCAGAGACGTCCTTGTTTAGATGGGCTACAGAGTCCCCTGACGTTATAGGACAATAGCTTCAGGGTATTAGCCATTAGAAGTTACCTCCTTCCCACCCACAAGCATGTCATAGAGAGCCCACCAGGTACTTAGCGCTATACAGGACACATATATCATTGAGAACAGTGCAACCCAAATTAGACTTAGCACAGCAATGAAGATACAAATAACCCGCACATCTACATTCCCATAATGTTCAGCAGTTTGAAAATAAAGAGTAGAAGGGTGAGAGAAGTCCCCATGGCCACCCCGACATACTGTGGGGTGGGATGGGGGTACGTTAAAGGAGAGCGGGGTTCCGGGGGGGGGGGAGCCCCACCCGCAAGACCACCATCCAGTCCGTCACAATGTGGACAAAGGGACCCTGAAATTAGGGTCCGGCCTAATGGGGAAAACATGGCTGTCAACAGAACCGAGGATCACGGGACTCCCTGGGACTACTTAGTATCAATACAACTCAGTGCAAGTAAATTGGTAATAAATCTCAGAGTTTGTGGGACCTAGAAACTGGTTCAGTAGACACAAAACACCCAAAAACAAAGGACCTCCCAAAACCAGGGAACTGTAGGGGTAGCACGTGATCTGTCACTGGATAAGGCCCTCCAACTGGCCAATCAGTTGTAATAAGTAGAAGAGAAAAAAAAAACTCCCTTCTGAACGTGCCTCCCTGGGTTGCAACTAAGTATACCTTACAGTTTCAGGCCCTTCAGCGTTCTGTATCAGATAGATTAAACTTCAACAGGTTCCAGGACGTAACTATGAGGGTTGAGATATAGATGCACTTCGGCTGCGCCGCCGACGTCTGGTCCGCCGTCGAGATCTGGCGGGAGCAGGGTGCCAATCATCCGATCGTTGTGGCAGAGGTATAGATGAATGGAGTCTCCAGTCCGGGAAATCCGTTGGAGGAAGATCAAGGATGTCTACAAAAGCTGCCATGTCGTCTTTGGTTCTGAGGTGTGCTGTTTTGCCATTCCTGGTGGCCGACAGGCGGAAAGGGAAACCACAGCGGTAAGTAACCCCAGCAGTGAGCAGGGCCTCCAGAAGGGGGCGCACCGCCCTTCTTTGCATTAAGGTGCGCCTGGACAAGTCAGGGTACAGGGAGATGTTAGCTCCATCAAAGTCAATCACTGGACAACTCCTGGCAGCTCTCATTATAGCTTCTTTGAGGGAATATTTATGCATCCTGCAAATTACATCTCTTGGTCTGTCCCCATCCTGCGGCATCGGCATCAGCGTCCGATGTGCTCTATCTATTTCAATTACCTCTGGGGCCGTAGGCCCTAGGACTTGTCTGAAAAGCCCTTCCACAGAGGGGAGCAGGTCGGAAGCATGTGTAGCCTCTGGTAGGCCGCGGATGCGAATGTTCTGCCTGCAGTCTCTATTTTCTTGATCATCGAGTTGATCCAGGAGAGAGCTAATTACCTCCTCATGGTGCCTGGTGGTATCTTTAATAACTTGTACAGTCTGCAACACCTCATCATGGCCAGTCTCTAGAGCCTCAACCCTGTTCCCCAGTGCTACAGTGTCTTCTCTCAAGCTATCCACAGCCTTCTGACAGGAGACCTCCACTGCCGCTATCAGTTGCTGGATGTCAGTTTTGGTGGGGAGAGCTCTAATATGTTCTCTTAGGTCCCAGTCTCTGTCAGCCTCATCTATCTCAGAGTGGTGGGAGAGATGAGAGGCAGAGTGGGCAGAGATAGAGGGGCTGTGTTCTCTCACCTGTGGAGTAGCAGAGGGCCCTGGAGATTCACAGCTGCGCATCTGGGAAGCGTGCTCCTGTTTCTTCCTATCGGCCGCCATCTTGGAACCCTGCCTGGTGCTGGGGGTGTGCGGATGAAACAGTGAATATAGTCCGCCGTCCGCGCCGCGGTATCCCCTGGGTGGCTGAGAACTTGTGCGGTGCTTAGATGACATCTGAGGCTGGATTTTGCTGGTTTATGTCAGCCAGGAACCACGTTTGTAGTCCCAGTTTGTCGGAGCTCTGTCTCGCACGTCCTCACTACATGTGGGCCAGGCCACGCCCCCCGAATCCAGGCCTTTTTTAAAGCAATTTACCGTGCTAGCCAAAACTACCTCTGGGTGGAGTCTATTTCACATTTTCACAGCTCTAACTGTGAAGAAACCTTTCCGTATTTGGAGATGAAATCTTTTTTTCCTCTAGACATAAAGCATGCCCCCTTGTCCTCTGTGATGACCTTAACTAGTTCCCCACCGCGCGCAGTATATTTACTGCGGCGGTGTGGACGCTTCCCGCGAATCACCGTAAATAAGCGGCGATCTGCAGGTGGCCGCTAGGGGGCATGCACACGCCCGCCGTGCTCCTGAGGAGTGTGCCCGCGGCTTGAGCAGACCCGATGTCTGCCGTTGAGCCGCAATGAGCGGCCACAGCTAAAGAACGGGGAACCGTCGATGTAAACACGGCGGTTCCCCGCTCTGTTAGTGGGGGCATAAGAGATCTACTGATCCCTGTCACTGTGATCAGTTAGATCTCTTATGCCCATGGTAGCCCAGCCCCCCCCCCCCCCCCCACAGTTAGAACAGACCCAGGGAACACAGTTAACCCCTAGATCTCCCCCTGCAGGTTAACCCCTTCGCTGCCAGTGACATTTATACAGTAATCAGTGGATGTTTACATTTCTGATCGCTGTATAAATGTCATTGGTCCCAAAGAAGTTTCAAAATGGTCCGACTAAAAATCGCAGTTCGCCACCATTACTAGTAAAAAATTTTAAAAAAAATTAAAACCCCAGCAATGAATTCTCATCATCCGTAAACGCGGCCACTTTTGCGCAAACCAATCAATAAACGCCAATTGCGATATTTTTTTTACCAAAAATATGAGGAAGAATATAAATCAGCCAAAACCGATGAAAAAAAAATGTTTTATATATTTTTTTTTTTTGGATTTGTATTTTAGCAAAAAGTAAGAAAAAATGTTTTGTTTTGTTTTTTTTTGCAAAATTGGCACTCTTCTTTTGTTTATAGCGGTGATCAGAAATGATGCAGAGGCGATCAAATACCACCAAAAGAAAGCTCTATTTGTGGGGAAAAAAAGAACGCAATTTTCGTTTGGGTACAACGTCGCACAACTGCACAATTGTCAGTTAAAGCGACGCAGTGCCGAATCGCAAAAAGTGCTCTAGTCCTAAAGTGGGAAATACTAAAGTGGGAAGTCACCTCCAAGACAGAGAGAGACAAAAGTAAGAAATGAAGGGTACCTCTTGCTGCTGCTACCCATTTTTTTAGGTTAAGCTCCATTATGACACATACTTGGGATCCCACTGCCTTCAGCATAGAATAACTCTGGAAGAACCCCATCAAGCATTGGGTGCGACTACCCTCTGAACGGAGGGAGACCATGATATTCTCCGCATTCCAAAGATACAGGTTGCTTGATCCTCACTTGGGCTTCATTCAACCTTGCAGACTGGCAACTCAAAACAATGATCACTTGGATGATCATAGAATCTTGACAGTGGCAAACAGCAATGAAAAACTGTACACATATGCGAATATGAAGATTGTGTTTGAATATTCATTTATTTTAATAAACTACTAGCTTTTACATATTCACGCCGTGTGGTCTACCTCTTTTCTTTTTATCATTATGCCCGATTGTGATCTGTGATTGAGTGGTATCGGAGCGCATAGATTCCATTCTCCTGCAGAACAATATACTTTTCTGTGACACAGGCGCATGTTTACTTCTCACAATTTGGAAGGCAAACTTCTCCAGTAAGCGTATTATGGAGTGGGTGGTGAAGGTGCACTGAAGTAGTGTCTCTATTCATTTCAACTTCCTAGCTCGGGATCATGTGGATGTAGCTTTGCCATCTCTGGAGGGGCCCCGTTCTCACCATTGCTGATTTGGCATTATAATTTGGAATATTACATTTATGTATACAATATGCAGTCGCAGAGCTGCATTAAAACAGTCCCTGCACCAGCTTATCGGTGGGGAAAAAATAGCAATCCAACAAGATTTGTAAACCTGCTATTCCCCCCCCAACTTGTCTCAGCTTTAGCCCCCAGCTTCTGCAGCTGTCTGGCATTTAGTCTGATGAACGAATTGTTTTAGAGAACCTGCTGGAAGTAGAAGAATGCATTTCTGATTCTGTGCTCCAAGCAGTGCAGTCTGTTTGAGACAGTTCTTACCTAAGGCACATTAATACATTTGTTAAATTTGTTTATAAAGACCACAGACAATTAAATAGGGATTAGCCCATAGCAACCAGATGTTGCATTTCTTATCCAGCCCATTGCAAGATTTTTTCCAGCCCTGTTATGTAAGAGGGGACTCTGATATAAGGGGGTTATAGTGGATGCTCTAATGGAAGTGGAACTTTGAGGGGGACTCTGATATAAGGGAACTTTGGTGAGGACTCTGATCGGGGCTTATCTGGAAGTTATTTGCTTTGTTTACTGATTTTTTTTTTCTTTGTTCTAAATTATATCATGCTGATTACAAAAAAAAAAGTGTTTGCGTTTGAATTGTTAATTTATAAAACTGATTTTTTTTCTTTTTCGCTTGTATTTGTAAAATATACGATGAGGCCCTTGTACTGAAAATTTTGGAGACCCTTGGGTTAGAGCATGAAAAATGTAATTTGGCTGGTATGGGCAATGGCCCTTTTTGAATCCCATTTTTCATGAATCCACTGACTGAAGAGGATTTGTAATCTCTGATTGGCATTGCTTGTGTTCCCTGCAGTATGTGAATGTGAAGGCACATTTGAGTGAAATCATCAGTCAGTTCTATGTGATGTTTCACTTTAAGCACAACAATTTTCATGGCTAGGTAGAGAAATATGAAGAGTGGTGTGCTCAGTTATAGGTTTGATACAATCAGGAAGTTTAATGGCCCATTTCCAGAAACCATCAGACTGAACCATCCCTTGTTTACCAATGGAACAAATGAGTTCCCTTCCAGGGTGAGTACAGACAGGTGTACGTTCTTATACGCATGTGCAGGCAATAGTTAGCTGCCTTATTTTCATTCTAACCCTGTGTACTGTGTCCACATCCAAAGGCCTAAACCCAACATTTAAAGCATATGTTATCCCTAACAATGAACTTCTTTAATTTTCACTCTTATAGTCATGCAACCTCCTGCCACCCATGTAATGCATATGTGTAGTGGCAGAGAGGGTGAGTTTTGATGCCCATACGGTGCACACAAGCATCTATGGGCAGCAGAGGATTTTGTACTGAGGGCGCACCCACTGACAAAGACATCGCTCAGTCTGTACAAATGTTCAGGAACTGGGCAATGACAGGCAATCATAGTGGTGACAGTTAAAGGGACGTCAGGGCAGGCGGGAGGGGGTTAAAGCTGATGTTTAGTATTGATCTTTTCGGCACTACAGCACCATACACATTAGTTATGTTTAATGGTGTGTGTATACCATTACCTGCAGATGTCGGCTTCTGCCACATTCCTCTTTGTGCCTCCTCACTACCACTGGATACAATACTCAGTGGATGTCTTTCAGCGCTGTAAGAGTTAACTGCAGTCTCTACTACACAGAAAAGTTGCTCCACGTGGCCCCATCTGCATAGCTAGTCTTACTGCAATCCCACAATGCATTGCGTTCTGTGAACGGGCAGAGGAGACCTGTCATTTAAATGCTCTAGCGCCTATTCACAGAACACGATTCATTGTGGGATTGTAGTTAAATGAGTTCTATGAATGGAGGAGGGGGCAGGGAGCGCAACTTTTTTTGCGCAGCCGAGGATGTAATTAACTTTTTCAGTGCTGGAAGACAGCCACGGAAGATGATGTCCGCTGGCTGTGAGGAGGCACAGAGGGGACGAATTGTAGCAAAAGCTGACCCCTGCAAGTATTGGGATACAACATTACACATGCCTAATATGTATTGTGCTATATCCCCCTAAAATGTATACTAAGCGCCAGCTTTAAATATACAATTAAACATTTTAAAGTTTATTATACAAATATTAAAATTGTATTTAGCACCATCTCCAGTGTTTGCAAAGTGAAGTTCACTAATTTTATTTCAATTCAACATCCACATTTTAGCTCAACGCATTTTGAATGCTTCAAACCTCTTCATAAGGAGAACATGTGAACAGTATCCCTATAGGAAAAACAAGTAATGTAAAATCAAAAGTTTCCATACAGTTTGCTGGAGTGGAAATTCTCAAATACGGAATGGGACAGCCGAGGGGCATAAATATAGTAGTCCAAAAGGTGTAGTAAATCTCCAATATAGTCCTCCACTTTGTTGCATCAAATACAAAGAGCTTCAAAGATAAAGAGCAAAATATTCATTCAGGAATCTAAATCAGTTCTGGTCTGGAGTTTAATTCTGCCAACCAGCACAACACGCCCAGATTCTTGACCACAATAGCAATATATGTATTCCAGTTGGTATAATAATCAAAAATCCAAATCAGACCTGGTCTGGAGTTCAATCCTGCCATCCAGAGGGGATGCAACAGCAGACCCAGATCATTAACCACAATAGCGATATACTGTATGTATTACAGGAAGTTTAGTGCTCAGCAGATCAAGATACTCCAAACACCACCCCCCAGGCAGATCCCATCAAACTCTAGGACAGGAAGTGTGTCACTGACAGGATCACCAGGTCAAAAAAAAAAAGAAAAAAAATGGATCATTCAAGCAGACAGCTTAGACATGCAGGTTGAAAGGGTGAGGCAAACCACTAAATAAACTGATAAAATAGATACTGTACATGACATCTGTTTCACATGCCAAAAAAGTTTTATTTTTGACCATCCAGTCCAGATTTACACAGATCTGCTACACAACACCATCCTGTCTAGCAGGTGAGAGGATCTGATCGTTCTCTGCTGCAGTTTCACTTACAGATCCCCTCCACACCCTCCCTGTGGTTGGACAGTGAAAGGAGAAGCAGGACACTGATGAACGCATGCCACTATACATATTTTCTTTAGGTACAGTCATTTATTTTGCATGTGAAATCTGGACATCAAACCTGGTGTTCGCAAATATACCATTTTAATCAAACCTGATCTGATTTAGCAAAACCTTTTACTTCGGGGAAGATTGATATATCAGCCGTTTTATTTTGTCATGTGTGCAACCATGTTAAAACACTAGATTCATTTTATCAGTTTGTGTAAAGAAAATTTTGTTGGATGAGGGCAACAGCATTATTATTGGAATTTGTCAGTGAGCCTTTCTATGGTCGTAAGAGAGGTGTATTCACAGCACTCTTAAATTAATTGTCAATTTATTCTTTAGGGATCTCTGGAGAAAAGGTGGAGATTGACCCAGTGACCAACCAGAAGACCAGCACAAAATTTTGGATCAAACAGAAACCAATCTCTATTGATTCAGATTTGCTATGTGGGTGTGACCTTGCAGAAGAGAAAAGTCCAAGTAAGTAACGAAGTGTATGTATAGATAAAATGCATTTTATATTATTTTTTATTTCCAAGTAGTTTTTATTGATTTTAAGCATAAAAGTATAACAATGGTGAGTTCACATTTAAGGTAATACAGGGGTTCAACAAGTATAGTACACTCTGATCAGGTTGGTTAGTGTATAATCAGATAATCATGAAATAACAATGATAGTGTAAACTCAGGAAGAACATATTGGAAAGTGAAAATAGGGTTAGAAAGGGCAAGAAAAAGAAGGGGGGAAAGAAAATAGAGAGAAGGGAGGGCGAGGAACAGGTCGGGATAGTCAGGTAGATAGAGTACCAGTCAAGCATATTATAACTGTGAATATGTTACACTTCAGTTCAAAATACATTTTCATTACAACACTGTGCAATTAGGGTTGTTTAACCATAGGGACCACATTTGGGCAAATTTAGAGTATGACAGGTTTTGTAAGGCAAATCTGCGTTCCATATTGCAATGATGGTTGATTGTTGCGATTGTTTCAGATATCGTGGGTATTATTTGTCTTCCACAATCTAGTAATCATCAGTTTTGCTGCTTGGAGTATAGTATAGCTGCTTGGATAGTAATTATTCTGGATTTCAAGGGAAGTTTCTCTATGCCTATGTGGAGTAGGGCCAGTTTGGGGTCTGGGCTAATTACTTTAGAGTCACTTCTACTATTAGTTTGAATATATTGTTCCAATATGATGTGAGCGATCTGCAGGCCCACATAATTTATATTGTTTTTTTAATTATTTTTGTATGGAATAAGGAATGGTTAGAATGGTTGTCAAATTGTAATGCTCTTTTTACCCCCACTTGATAAATATACCTTCATGTTTGAATTGAGCACCATTGTCCCCAAGACTGGAAAGGTTTAGAGTTGTCACCAAAACAGGTGGTGAGTGTTAATATTTTCAGTGACAACAATCTAAGAGGGGAATTTCCCTCAGTTTTTAAAGGTTTCCTCTTGCTTTCAGTTGCATTCCATTAGAAGTACAAAAAACAGGCATTTGGCAGTTAAGGAAAAAAAATCCAACAATTTAAAAAGGTTTGACTTGTGGTGTAATTTTCATTGCTATGCATCAAGAGATCCTATTTTACAATAAATTGTATGCCAGATGCATTCCAGAAATGGAGTTCTGTCATTGAGTAACAAAGAGGAGTTCTTTGAAGAGGAAAGGAACAGGATCTCCATCCTGGAAGCCATTATTTTTTAGTAAGAACCCAAGGTTCTACTGTTCCTGGATGCTCAGATTAATAAAAAAAAAAAAATTACACACAAAAATCATATCTCACTGGTTGAGTCATGGTGCCATGTTTTTCATCTGTAGACCAAAGCTGCTTTTTGATTTGCTAAGTGTAGGTATTGTTGCTTCTATGGTACCAATTATTTTGCCAGGTCCATCTGTTCTACAGTACACAATGTAACCGCTCACCAAGAACATGCACATGTGAATACTGTAAGGATAAATGTACACGTTTGGAGATGGCAATGAACTGAGATGATTCTGACTGTATTGTACCACCCGTACATAAATGGCAGTTACCGCAAATTTGAGTGCATATTAGAACATCCACAAGTCAGGAGTGTAGTTTTGTCCTTTTTTTAATATGCTAATTTACAGATCTGTGCTTACATTTAGTGTGCCATAAATAATTTGGCAGGAAGTGGGCTAATATAGTAGGGTTACCACATCCTAAGGGTCCATGCACACTAGGAAAAAAAAATGCCAGAACCTCTGCTCATTGTAGCTCATATTGAACTAGAGTTTAGGAGAATTTATGGGCATTTGCTTTTACAAGTGTTTTTTTTTTTTTTTTTTTTCAAAACATTCCCCTCTGTTCATTTTTCAGCATACCTTGAAAACGCATTTATGAGCGTTAAAGTGAAGTTCCAGTCCTTCTTGTGTTTATTAAAAGTCAGCAGCTACAAAAAGTGTAGTTGCTGACTTTTAATAAACACACACTCACCTGTCCCAGGATCCAGTGATGCGTCTGGCCGAACCCTCTCTTCTCTCCCTCGCCTCTACCCGCCACCGGCATTACAAGTGTGGGCATCCGGCTGTGATTGCTTGCGCAAGCACTGCACCTCCTCAATTGTCGGGCAATCTTCTGGGACCTGTGACGCGTCCCAGAAGATTGCAGGGAGGAAGGGGGAATAGAACTACCGCTCGAGTAGCCTAGGTGGCCCGAGCAGAAGAGGGAGCAGGTACCTGTCAAAACTAGGTACCTGACCCCCCCCCCCCCAAAAGAAAAAGACATTCCAAATGTGGCATAGGAGAGGGGAAGGAATGCTTAAAGCTCTGCTTTAAGCATTTTCTTTTTCTGCCTGAAATCTGTTTCAAAAACACGGTCCAGAAGAGGTTTTTTTCTACCTCTAAACTCTGACCTTAACTGTGGGTCTCTAAGCCTGGGTACACACTTTTGCGGTGCAGGGAACCGCACGTGATTCGCACACGAGAATCACACCGCATTCCTGTGCAAATCACTTGTGATGTCTGTGCGGAGCGATTTGAGGCATTCATTTTGTATGGCTCAAATTGCACTTCTTTTATCCAGTTTTGAAGTTCACGTGCCCATTGCAGGCGCTTTGGCCACGGACATGGGTCAGCATGGTTACCTCGACCAGTCTGCGGCTATGCAACCGCAGACATAATCACAAACTGTGATGCCCATTTTATCTGCTTTCAACAAACCTGCTTCAGAGACAACATGCTTACTTGCTGCCTAATATATCCCACCAACTTTTAGATGCCATTGTAACAATATAATCAATGTTGATCACTTAACCTGTCAGTGGTCATAAAGATATGGCTGATTGGTGTATAGTAAAGCTTGTGTGTTGAATAAATGTTTTCTTCAAAGCAAAATTGACAGTGCAAAATCCTGAATGCATTCCTCTGAATTGTCTTTCCCAATGTCATATTCTTAATGTTCAAGGATCTACCTTTTACCAGCAAGGTTTCCTTTGTTAGGCTTTGGCCTGCATCTTCTTAGTGAGGAGGGTTACACTCTCCCTGCTTGTTTCCAGACTGCCCTTTGCACAAGTTTCGAGTGTGATTTTTATCAGTCTGTGATATATGTCTTACTGCACAGCTTACATAAAAAAAAAATGAATCCTGGGGTCCTCCTTGAATGAATTATGAAGGAGAAGGAGAGGATAGGGAACAGATAAGAGTTCAGACTTGTGCAATATATCCTCTTTCCTGTGTTTTATCTCTGGTAACACAAGCTCAGACTATCTTAGTGCAGGGAGATATTATAAATTGTACTTATGCAAGCAGGCAGAGCAGGGTCAATTGTATGGCTGTCAGAATGAAGATGTCAGCCCAATAAGAGATGGCTGCCTGGTTCTGAGAGCGGACTCTTAGAATCCTGCTTATGTAATGACCCATCCGTTTTAGCTTGTCCTGCAAGGTCACTTGCCCTTATGAGGTAGCATGTTATTTATTATGTTTAACTTTTTCTAACCTTGATTTAATACTCTCTTATATATTTGCTTCAAAAGCTTGCATACTTCAGGATTTCCATTTCTTATTGGGAATCCACCCATCTTCTTTATATTCCTGCCCTTCTTACAGCACCCTCATAAGCAACTGAGGGACCCCGTCTCACAATTAATTATATTGCCAGGTCCATTCATTCAGATGTACCACAGTACCAGATTTTTTACCAAATGACATTACATGTTAAATCTGTAAATGCATTTCCTGCTTTCAGTAAAATGTGTGTGTGGATATATATATATATATATATATATAATTACAATCTATACATACACACATTTTGTGCTGCTGTCATAGTACAAATGTAATATCTGTAAGTACATATGCTAGCATTTCCAGGGGGACAATATACAGAAGAGTCATTCAGTGGATATGGCAATAATGTGATTGTATCAGTCTGCCGACCCCAGAATTGCTGGTATTGAAACATTAGCCTTCTAAACTCACACTATTATGTGCCCCGCGAGTTTCACTCTCTCGAGTAAATCAATCAGCATCCTCTGCGATTCCTTCTGTGGATCTGACAGCCAGGGCTATCTGCCTTGGAAATAGAGTGGAATTGAAAGTGCTACATAATTACTTTATTTCCCAAAAATGATGGCCTAGCGTTAAAGGTTTTATCTAACAGCTTGGCTACCAAGACCTTTCAATTACGTCACCACCGGATCAAACCACGCAGGGCATAGCTGCTACCTAGAGGACCATATTTATTCTATGGAAGATTCAGACAAAGGTTTTTTATCTTGCACAAAATCCATTTATACTGTCACCCCTGCAAAGACCAGGGAAGATGGGGAAATAGAGCATTGTGACACACCTTTTTTTTTTTAAGAGCAGGCGTGCCTCAAGTTGGATCAGCACAGGAGATAAAAAAAGAAAGCTATGGGCAAATCAGCAAATCCAGTTACAAAAATTCTGTGTTGGATATGTTTTCTTTTTGATTTTAAAAGGATTGTTTCAGAATAGCTTTGATCCTATGAAAGCAGCAAACAAAATTACAGGTTATAATAGCCGTTCTTGAACACATCTCACTCTTGTACAAGCCAAAGTAAACATACATTCAGCTCTCTTTTGTCTTAAAAATGGATTCTTCTGCTGAGAAGACCTATTTTTCTAGTGCTTAATCAAGTTTGTGATACATTTTTGCTATTTTTCCTGTTTACTCTTCCGTTCACTGACAGACGCAGCCTTCTTATGACACGTGGGTTATGCTCATATCACTAGGAGTAGACTAGGCAAAAGCAAACAAAAGCATAGGTTGGCCCCTCCCAGGGGGCCGTCCTCACCTTAGCATATAATCCCCCTGCTCTGCATAGCACATCAGTTTTTAATTGCCTAGTGCAAGGAGTAGACCTGGTTCCCTATGGGATCTGCGGTCTCCTGAAGAGTTTTTCTGATGAAGACTGCTATCAAGAAGCTGGCTGGTGGTATAGAGGATATCTCGAATCCAAAACTTTCCCCAGTCTGGCCGACACTATGTGAGCTACCCTTAGCGAGGGCCCGCCGCATAGCCCCTGTTCCGTGCAGGCGGCCAGTGGCTAAAACCCACTAGAGCCCAGTGACTGGTTCGCCTGTCCAGAGGCCTGGCCAGCAGCATGCCTCTCTATGGGGAGGTAAGTCTGCTCCGGGTGGCTACCCGCTGCACCCGTCGGACTGGTGAGTGGACCCCTCTTCCGCCCTAGGGGCGCGGAGAGTGGGCAGCTTCTGGGGTAGCCAGCCAGTGGGGGTCTGTTAGGGGGACACACTGGGTGGTACCCCTTCGAGGATGATCTCCCCCTTCCCCCCACTCTCCCCCCCCCCGCGCAGTACCACACCTTGCACTGACCGTTCGGGGCATTGCGTTAAGTGGTTCACCGCATTCGGTGTGGATCACCGTGCCTTGCACTGACCGTTCGGAGCACTGCATTAAGCGGTTCGCCGCCATTTGGTGGTTCCCTCTAGCTACCTCTACTACAGGCCCTATGAAGTTTATTACTTTTTGTTTAAAAGAGACTTTGATTACAGACAGTGGAATCCACAGGCTATAATAACTGGGCCACAACTGACATTTCAGGCATGACTCCCCAAATTAATTTACATTTCTCCTACGTTCACTGACAGACGCAGCTCTTCATGACATGTGGGGTTTATGCTTGTCCCACTAGGAGTTAACTAGGCAGGGAAAAGAACAGCTGGCCCCTCCCATGGGGCCGTCCTCTCTTCCCACATAAACCCTCAACATAGCATAGCTCAGCAGTTTCAATGCCTAGTTTGCAAGGAGTTGACCTGGCTTCCCTTTAGGGGAATTGCGGTCCTAATTGTGACCGTTTCTTTATTCTTTCTTTTACATTTATTTTATTTCACTACTTCTATCAAGCATTGATCTGCTATCAAGAAGCCGGCCAGGGCATAGAGAGTCCATGGGCTCTGCACTCTCCCCGGCCTGGCTGACCGATGCGAGCCAGTCCCGCGGTATGGGGACCCGCCGCATCGTGCCCCTTCCGTGCGGGCGCCCTGGGGTGACCCCCACCTGAGCCCAAAGCCAGATGCGATTCGGGTAGGGCGATTTTCTGGCCTACAGCATACCGCCCAGGCAGGGGCGGAAGGTCTGCAAATTGGTGGCTACCCACTGCGCTCGTCGGGATTGGTGAGTGAGAGTTCCTTCCTTCCCCCCTTTTCAGGAGCGGAAGGGGGACCGACGACCCTTAAAAAAAAAAAAATTCTGAGTAGCCGCTGGTAGGGGCGTGTGGAGCCCCTTTTCACCCCCCTGCACCGCACCCGATCGTCTGGCGCTGTCCGTTGAATTTTCGCCGCCATGCGGCGATCGGCCGCCATTTTGCTGCAGACCGCCGCCATTTTGCCGTAGCCGCGGACATGCTGGGCCTATGGATCTTTCCCTCTAGTGCTCAGAGCGGCCGTTTGCGGTACTGCACATTCCCTGCAGGTGGGGTTTCGGCCTCTAGTGTTCAACGGCGGCCATATTGGAATCTCCTGCTTCTGCAAAAACGTGTGTAAAACGTTTTTACTTTCTCTTTGGAATGGTGTGTGCTCCTGACTGCGTAGCTCTCCTGACGATCCCCAAAGGTTACAGGAAGCAAACAGCAAGTATATCTGGGCTCTCCTTTGGGTGCTGGTGGCGACGGGTGCAGTCCTCCTGGGTTCCCTGGTGCACTGTGAGGCGGTGGTGTGCGGCTGTGTGGGGGTGCCTCAACTTTCTAGTATACACCTGTGTGTTACTAAGGGTGATTTGAGGGGAAAACGATGGCAGACTATACTGCTGAACCTGCTGAGGAGCAATCTGCGCAAGGGGCTTTTTTGGACCAGCTGTGGGCGGTCTTTAGTGAATTTCTCCCCAGGGCGGATGTCGCCCAACAGGCCCCCAAGAAGCGTCCCCCTCCTACTTGCTCTTCGGGGGAGGATTCTGATCCGGAAGTGGCCTCTGGGGTCACAGGGACCCCAGTGGACCTATCTGATGGGGAACTGGGTCCCTCGGATGGAGAAGAGGATCAGGGTCGGCGGCTGCGCGTGAAAAAGCGCTGGTTTCCGCCATTATCGCTGGAATTCGCACTGCGCTGCGATTGAGCCAGGATGGCGAATCGCAGACTTCTGCGTATGTGTGTGGGTCCTCCAGGCCCCCTAGGGCCCCCAAGGCTTACCCCTATGATCAATTTTTTGATCACTTTATTTATCGTGAATGGCAGCGTCCGCAGCATTCTTTTTCGCTGTCCAAACGATTCGCTGCTCGCTATCCCTTTGAGGAAAGCTTTTTGAAAAAGTGGGAGTCGCCTGTGGTGGACCCGCCGATAGCTTGCCTTAATAAGGGGACGACCATTCCTCTGGAAGGGGCTCCTTTCTTCAAGGACCCCGCTGACAGAAAGACAGAGGCACTGTTAAAGTCGCTATTCCTGGTGGCAGGTTCTGCTCTGCGGCCAGCCCTGGTGTCCGCAATATCTGTCTGAGCGTATGGCGGAGCTCCAGAATGATCTGGACTGCGGCCGCCTGATGGTTGCGCCGCAGAGGGCTGATTTTTTGCTCCAAGGTTTCAAGTACCTTTGTGATGCGGCCGTTGATTAACTGCCTATGTTATCCAGAATAGCGGTGTTTGCCGTTATCCTCAGACGGCTACTTTGGTTGCGTTCTTGGTCCGGTGACCATGCTTCCAAGAAAGGTCTCGCAGACCTTCCCTTCCAGGGTGGATGCCTATTCGGTCCACGGATGGATGAGATCATTAAGGATTTCACAGGAGGTAAGAGCACCTTCCTCCCAGAGCCCCGGAGGCGTGAGTTTTGCCGTAGACAGGGGCCCCCTACATCGGGTCAGAAGAGGTTTTTCCGCGCCCTGGGCGCAGCAGGTAAAGGGACCCATCCCGGTAAGGTCGCTGCAGGGGCCGGGAAACGGCAGTGGTAGCGCAAAACCGAAAAGCCAGAGGACAAGCCCTCCTCAGCCTGATGGGTTGTCCCCACCCGGGTTTCGGGTGGAGGGACGTCTTCTGGGGTTTGCAGAACAGTGGCTTGCTCACATTCCCGACCGTTGGGTCCGGGAAGTGGTTTCCACCAGGTACAGGATAGAGTTCAACACTCTACCCCCAGACAGGTTCTTCCCATCGAACTTAGGGCTCCCGCAGGCATGCCGGGTGGCCCTCTTCGGGGCTGTTCAAGCACTCTCGGACCAAGGGGTGATCGAGCCAGTGCCTCCAGCGGAGAGGTTTCGAGGTTTTTACTCAAATTTGTTTGTGGTCCCCAAAAAAGGGGGGGGGGGTCCGGCCAGTACTGGACCTGAAGGCCCTGAACCGGTATGTCAGGGTGCGGAAATTCCGGATGGAATCTATCCGCTCGGTTGTGGCCGCCCTCCATCAGGGGGAATTTCTGGCATCTCTGGACATCAGAGATGCGTACCTCCATGTACCTATTTGTCCACGGCATCAGCGTTTCCTTCGCTTTGCAGTGGGAGACCTCCATTATCAATTTGTGGCACTCCCTTTTGGTCTGGCCTCAGCCCCTCGAGTTTTCACAAAACTGGTAGCTCTGGTATTGGCGTTGCTGCGACAGAGAGGCATTGCGGTAGTAGCCTACCTAGACGACCTGCTCTTGCGAGCGGAGTCCGCCTCTGGAAGAGAATCTGAGAATCACAATGACCTCACTGCAGGACTTCGGCTGGTTGCTCAACCTGCAGAAGTTGACGGTGTCTCCATCCCGTCGCCTGGAGTATCTGGGCCTGATTCTGGACACAGAGCAGGCGAAGGTTTTCCTTCCTCCAGCCAAGTTGCTGTCACTGCAGTCGGCAGTGCGAACCCTCCTGTCGCACAGACGGTCTTCATTGCGATTCTGTATGCGGGTGCTGGGGCTCATGGCCTTGACTTTCGAGGCAATACCATACGCCCAGAGTCACACTCGTCTCCTTCAGCGAGCAATCCTGGCTCGGTGGGACAGGTCCCCTCGGTCCTTGGACCTTCTGATCCATTTGAGCTCCCAGACCAGGGCGTCTCTGACCTGGTGGCTTCGGGCCTCGGTGTTGATTCAAGGGAAGTCGTTCCTGCCCCTTCAGTGGGTGATCATCACCACGGATGCCAGTCTTTCAGGCTGGGGCGGGATCCTGGGGCAGCTGTCTGCCCAGGGCCGTTGGTCAGCACAGGAGGCTCACCTCCCTATCAATGTCCTGGAACTGAGAGCAATCAGGTTGTGCCTATTTCACTGGACAGTGAGGTTGCAGGGTCATCCAATTCGGATTCAGTTGGACAATGCCACGGCAGTGGCATATGTGAACCATCAGGACGGCACAAGGAGTTCAGCAGCTGTGGCGGAGGCAGCTCTGATACTGTGTTGGGCGGAACGTCACGTTCCGGCAATCTCCGCCATTTACATTCCAGGTGTGGAAAACTGGCAGGTGGACTTTCTCAGTCGCCAGACGCTGGACCAGGGAGAGTGGTCTCTCCACCCGGAGGTGTTCAACCTGATTTGACGCATATGGGAAACGCCGGACGTGGATCTCATGGCGTCTCGGTTCAATCACAAGGTGAAGGCCTTTGTGTCCAGAACGAAGGATCCATTGGCAGTGGCCACGGACGCTCTGGTGGCCCCCTGGGGCCGCTGCTGCCTTCTGTACGCCTTCCCTCCGATAAAACTTTTTACTGCGCTTGATACGCAGGATAGTGGCGGAGGGAATACCAATAATCCTGGTGGCTCCAGATTGGCCTCGGCGCACGTGGTACGCCGACGTGGTGCAAATGGTGGCAGACGCCCCCTGGCGGCTCCCGCTGCGAGACGATCTTCTGTCTCAGGGGCCCATCTTGCACCCTGCTTTACCCTCGCTGGCTTTGATGGCCTGGCTATTGAGTCCCAGGTGCTAAGAGACAGGGGAGTCGCTGACTCCGTGATCCCTACCTTGTTGAAGGCTCGCAAGTGTACTTCTCGCAAGATCTACCACCTCATCTGGAAGGCTTATATAGCTTGGTGCGAGGCGGAGGGTCATAACCCTCGCTCTTATGTAGTATCTGGGGTCCTGACCTTTTTGCAGCAGGGCCTGAACAAAAAACTGGCTTTGAGTACTCTCAAGGGCCAGATATCGGCCCTGGCGATACTTTTCCAGAGACCTTTGGCTTCGCACTCGTTGATTCGTACCTTTGTACAAGGTGTGCAACATGTGGCGCCTCAGGTGAAGGCTCCGATGGCCCCGTGGGATCTGAATTTGGTGCTTTCTGTACTTCAGAAACCGCCCTATGAAAATATCAGGGAGATTTCCTTACAACTGCTGTCGCAGAAGGTGGCTTTTTTGGTAACCATCACTTCCGCCAGACGGGTGTCTGAATTGGCAGCACTATAGTGCAAGTCTCCCTACCTGGTCCTGCATAAGGACAAGGCGGTCTTGCGACCTTCTCCTTCCTTCCTTCCGAAGGTGGTTTCTTCTTTTCACATTAATGAAGATATTGTTCTTCTTTCATTGTGCCCTCGTCCATCGCACCCAAAAGAAATTGAGTTGCATACCTTGGATGTAGTGAGGGCCTTACAAGTGTATTTAGCTGCTACAGCTTCTTTTCGGAAGGCTGATGCCTTGTTTGTGCTAACAGAGGGTCCGCGCAAAGGTTTGGCGGCCTCGTCGGCTACTATTTCTCATTGGATTAGACAAAACGTGACCCACGCATATTCTGTTCGGGGCAAAGTTCCCCCTTTTCCGGTCACGGCTCATTCTACCCGGGCTCTTAGCACTTCCTGGGCTTTCAGATACCAGGCCTCGGTGTCACAGGTGTGCAAGGCGGCCACTTGGGCCTCGGTACACACTTTCACTAAGTTTTATAAGGTTGATGTGCTAGCATCTTCGGATGCTGCTTTTGGCCGCAAAGTTTTGCAGGCGGCAGTGTAGGCGTGTTGCCGCCTCCTTCAGAGGTTCTGTTGGGTACAGTTGTTATCATTTACCCACCCCTTTTTTCGACACAGCTTTGGGACATCCCCACATGTCTTGAAGAGCTGCGTCTGTCAGTGAACGTAGGAGAAAAAGGGATTTTATTAAAACTTACCGTAAAATCCTTTTCTCCGAGTTCACTGACAGACGCAGCACCCATCCCTCTGTGCTCTTTTCTCTGTACGGCTTGTGTACGAACTGCTGAGCTATGCTATGTTGAGGGTTTATGTGGGAAGAGAGGACGGCCCCATGGGAGGGGCCAGCTGTTCTTTTCCCTGCCTAGTTAACTCCTAGTGGGGCAAGCATAAACCCCACGTCATGAAGAGCTGCGTCTGTCAATGAACTCGGAGAAAAGGATTTTACGGTAAGTTTTAATAAAATCCCTTTTTTACTGAACACCTGGCTAAAAGAACCACTGAAGTATTTATCTTGTCTTTTTGGAACTCCCCTAACCCCTGAGGGTCTGTTTATAGTCTCATTTAAAGGCCTCCCTTTTATAGAATTTGAGCATCACTTGCTCCACAGTCTCTCCACAGAATTAGTCAACCTGATTTATTAACTCTTGCTTTATATCAATTTGGAAAAAACCCACTATTTTATAACTTGGAATCTGTGGTTCTCCATGTATTGCCCTAACATTTTCTTCTGCTTTTGATAAGATCAAAAGTTTCATCTGTGAGTTTTCAGCCTCCTGGCCAGGCGTTACACATATTGACCCCAATGTGCTTTTCTGCAACAGCAAGACACATTTTAATGTGGCACCTAATCTCCCTCAGTGGGGTTTGTCCCATTGTGAAGTAGTGCTGAAATTACAGGATTTCAGTGTTCAATTTAGTTGCTGTGCTTGTAGTCCATTCATAGAGTTTTCATTAGGGGTGGTTCATAGCAGCACTGTGCAACACAATGCTTTAATATTGTGTTTATAGGGGAATTACTGCAAGGTGATCTATGATGTTTCACCAATGTCCAGCCCTACCTGGCTCCACACATCCACATGAGGCATTGCAGTTGATTTACTAAAGATGTAGAGCATGTTCACTTTCCTAAATGAAGTTACAATTTGAGAAGTTCATTTTTACCTAGCTTACTAACCGATGTGAAGCTAAGTGAAAACTCTCTTTACAAAGAATACCCGATTACATGAAGTACAAGTCAATGTGAGGGACGACATCACTAATGGAGCAAGGGAGGAGGTAGAATCCTTATGGGTAGAGCTACAAAGGGAGGAAATCAAGGGGAAAGTAATTGATTGGTTTGTGCAAAAGTTGTCGCGTCTACAAACTATGGGAATTGATTTATGGCGTTTTTATTATTATTATTTTTTTTACTAGTAATGGCGGCGATCTGCGATTTTTATCGGGACTTTGATATTGGGGCGGACATGTCGGTCATTTTTGACACTTTTTTGGGACCAATGACATTTATTCAGCGATCAGAAATTTAAATGTCCACTGATTACTGTATAAATGTCATTGGCAGTGAAGGGGTTAACCTGCAGGGGGCAGTGAAGGGGTTAACAATATTCCCTGGGTGTGTTCTGGGTGTGTTCTAACTGTGGGGGGGGATGGGTTGGCCGGGACATGACAGATCTAACTGTTCCCAGTGACAGGGATCAGTAGATCTGTTTGTCCCCCTCTCACAGAACGGGGAACCGCCGTGTTTACATCGGCGGTTCCCCGTTTTACAGCTCTGTAGGCGATCGCGGAATGATACCAACTGATTGGAGAAAAGCCAATGTAGCACCAATATTTTAGAAAGGGCCGCGATACATCCTTGGGAACTATAGACCAGTTAGCCTAACATCAATAGTCTGCAGGCTCTTGGAGGAGACCAGACCAATCTATTAACCTTCTATGAAGAAGTAAGTTGCCATCTAGATAAAGGAAGGCCCATAGATGTGGTATATCTAGATTTTGCAAAGGCTTTCGATACAGTTCCCCATAAGTTACTGTATAAACTAAGATCTGTCAGCATAGACCGTAGGGCGAGTACCTGGATTGAAAACTGGCTCCGGGGGCGAGTCCAGAGGGTGGTGATAAATGGGGAGTACTCGGAAGGGTCCGGTGTGGAGAGTGTGGTCCCACAGGGTTCTGTCCTGGGACCAATCCTATTTCATTTATTCATGAACGATCTAGAGGATGGGATAAGCAGCTTAATCTCAGTTTTTGCGGGCAAAGCTAAGCAGGGCAATAACTTCTACGCAAGATGTGGAAACCTTGCATGAAGATCTAAACAAATTAATGGGGTGGGCAGCTACATGGCAAATGAGGTTTAATGTAGAAAAATGGAAAATAATGCATTTTGGTGCTAAAAATTGGAATGCAGTTTACTCGCTGGGAGCAGAGCCTCTGGGTGAACCAAGGCTGGAAAAGGACCTAGGGGTCTTAGTGGATGACATGCTCAGCAATGGCATGCAATGCCAAGCTGCTGCAAGCAAAGCAAACAGAATATTAGCATGCATTAAAAAGGGGATTAACTCCAGAGATAAAACAATAATTCTCCCACTATACAAGACTCTGGTCTGGCCGCATCTTGAGTATGCTGTCCAATTCTGGGCACTGGTCCTCAGGAGGGATGTGTGGGAGCTAGAGAGGTTCCAGAGAAGGGCAACAAAGCTAATAAAGGGACTGGAGTATCTTGGCTATGAGGAAAGGCTACAAGCATTGAACTTATTCTTTCTGGAGAAGAGACGCTTGAGAGGGGACATGATTTCAATGTACAAATACCGTGCCGGTGACCCCACAATGAGGAAAAAGCTTTTCTGTGAAAGGAAATTTAAAAAGATATGCAGCCATTCATTAAAATTAGAAGAGAAGCGGTTTAACCTAAAACTGCGTTGAGGGTTCTTTACTGTAAGAGCGGTAAGGATGTGGAATTCTCTTCCACAAGTAGTGGTTACAGCGGGGAGCATCGACAATTTCAAAAAAATGTTAGATAAGCACCTAATTGACCACAACATACAGGGGTACAAAATGTATTATTAAAGCTGAGTTCCACCCAAAAGTGGAACTTCCGCTGATTGGATTCCTCCCCCCCTCACATGTCACATTTGGCACCTTTCGGGGGGGGAGGGGGAAGAGGACACCTGTCTTTAGACAGGTGCCCTTTTCCACACATCCGGGAGCTCGGGCCAGTGGCCGCAGCGGCTGACGTCAGCCGCCCGACTCCATCCTCGCTCTGCTAATGACCGCCTGGCCAATAGCAGAGAGCAGCGCTGGGCGGACCTCTGCTTTAAGACCAATTTCACATTTGTGTGAGTTGTCCTGCGATTTGGGACTGCAAAGTCCCATGACAAGTCCTTCCCCATTATTACCATTCATATCTGTACAGCTTTCAAGTCGTGCCGACTTTAAAGTAGTCCCTGCATTACTTTGGTCCAACTTTGATGCAACTTGAGGTCAATAGACTTCAATGTTAAACCCTCAAAGTCTCATGCAAATCTCACCTGAATAATATAGATGCAATTTCTGTACTACTTCTGTACGACTTTGTAATATGTTTTTATTGTGCCAAAGTTGCAACAAAGTCGGACCAAAGTCTTACTGATCCCAAATCGCGGTAAAATCGGGTTGCATAAGTGTGAAATGGGCCTTACATACAAGCACACACACAGGTTGGACTGGATGGACTTGTGTTTTTTTTTTTTTCAACCTTACTGACTATGTAATTACATATTTAGTCTGGTTGAAAAAAGTCCATCTAGTTCAACCAAAAAAAGGGAAACAATAAATAAAATCCTATATCCACAATCCAATACTCAGTTGATCCAGAGGAAGGCAAAAAAACCCCAGCAAATCCGACCCGGGTTTTGCCAGCCACCATGGCAGAGCTAGTTTTGGCCCGGGCTTTCTGGTCCACTCAAACTCCTCCACCTGCATTTAATGGTCAGGAAGAGATCTCACTGAAGCTTGATCCTGAATCTCAAAGGGAGAAAGTTGAGGGAACTCTGTGTGCTAATTTGGACTCTAAAAACAAGGTTTGCAATGTGCTCATGTTTTGTGGGTGTTGGGGACAGCCTCACACTCTATAGAGCGGAATGTCTTTTTTTAGTGTAGCGCCAGATGGCGAGGTTTTCTTTTCTGTTTATGTTTTGATCTTGCAAACCTGTAAAAATAAACATGGCAAGCCGCCAGACTTTTAAGAAACTGACATCCCTGTTGAATCTTTTCCCCGAAAAGTGATCCCCATGAGCTTATCTTCCACACATGGTGGAGTTCAGCGTGGCAACTTTCAAAGATGGAGAAAAAGTTGAAGGTCTTGCTACAAGCCAATGCAGCCCAATGGGAAACCAACCGACAAGTCACATAAGCTGCTGCAGCACAACAGGCGGCTCTACAAGAGACTTGCAGCTAAGCGAGAGGTAGCGGAGGACCTGCTGGAGTTAAAAAAGGGGCCCACACATCCTGTGACAGTGGAACCAAAGTTGGTACGCGCCTTTGTACCACATGCAGAAGATGACACCTGCGGATGACGTGGAGGCGTACCTCACGACCTTTAAAAGAGTCGCTCTTCGCGAAGGATGGCCAAAAGAACAGTGGGCGGGACTGCTAGCACCATTCTTGACCGGTGAACCTCAAAAAGCCTATTTTGATCTGGAAGCAGATAAGGCCCACTACTATGAGACTCTAAAGGCAGAGATACTCGCATGCCTGGGGGTCACCATGGGCAGTCCGGCCCCCACGCGTGCATCAGTGGACCTATCGCACCGGCAAGCCACCCTTTTCGCAGATGTTGGACCTAGTTCACCTTACCAGGAAATGGCTACAGCCGGAGACTTTGCCAGGTCCTCAGATTGTGGAGCGCATGGTCATGGACCGCTATCTGCAGGCGCTCCTGCTGCTTTGAGGAAATGGGTCAGCCATGGGGACCCCAAAACAGCCAACTAGTGGACCTCGTCGAGAGATACACGGCTGCCATGAATTGGGAAATATTGCTGCCAGTCGTCCCCTGAATGATGAACCCATGCAATGTGATAATGCTTATATGAAAAGATGCATTTCTCTTTTTTTACAGGTTGCATGTATAACATTATGCAAAAGTTGCATGGGGAAGCAAATGTGTGTGATTGCTATTGACGGGAAACCCGTCACTGCGCTGCTTGACTCTGGTAGTGTGATAACGTTAGTCAAAAGCAGCTGTGTAAATCCGGCCAGGTTATACCTTAGCACTGTTGGGGTCATTTGCATCCATGTGGACACTCATGACTACCAAACGGCGCTGGTCGAGATTGACACCCCTTGCGGCAGAGTGACCCATTCAGTGGGAGTGGTACCTTTCCTGCTTCATGAAGCCCTAGTGGGGAAGGATTTGCCCATTTTTGGAGGTTGTTGGAAGGCACAGAGAGCCTGGAGGAAAGAGCTCCTCCTGCTGAGGAGGCATGGGAGTTCTCACCAGACACTTTTTACCAGCCGGAAGGAGAGATTGGTGGCAGGACCGAGGAAAAAGGAGACCCTCTTCCTTTTCCTCTAATGGCTGGGAAGCCGGAGGAGCCAGAAGCTGGCCCTGAGCAGATGGCTTATGTCCCAGACCATGTCTCTGTCCCTGACCGTGAGAGTGAACCGGATGTAGTCCCTGACTTAGAGGTCCGGAGAGAGGACTTCTGTACAGAACAACTACGGGATGTCACTCTCCTCAGAGCCAGAGAAAACATGAAGGTGATGGATGGGGAACCGGTGGACCCTAAATGGGGGGTGTCTTTTACCTACATGGAGCTTAAAAATGATTTGTTGTATCAGGTGGTGAAACACGGAGAGGATGAACTTGGAACAGCTGGTGGTTCCCAAACCCTTCCGCCGGATAGTGCTAGATCTGGCCCATGATCATATAATGGGGGTACATCTGGGTATGGAGAAAACCAGGGAGAAGGCAGACGTCAAAGAATACTGTGTGTCATGCCCTGAGTGTCAAATGACAGCCCCGTCGCCCCATTTTTGTAGTCCCTTTGTCCCACTTCCTTTAATTGAAGTGTTATTCAAGCAAATTGGCATGGATCTCGTGGGACCAGTAGTAAAATCTGCCCGGGGACACCAGCACATCCTGGTGATACTGGACTATGCGACACGCTATCCTGAGGCCATACACTTGCGGAATACCTCCGCTAAGACTATCACAAATGAGCTGGTCCAGGTGTTTAGTCAGGTGGAGATCCTTAAAGAAATCTTGACGGATCAGGGTACCCCGTTCATGTCCAGAGTGACCAGAGAATTGTGCAAGTTGTACAAAATCTCTCATCTCCGTACCTCTGTTTACCTCTCCCAAACTGACGGTCTGGTGGAAAGGTTTAACAATACCCTCAAGAGTATTCTAAAAAAAGGTGGTGGATAAAGATGGTGGAATTTTTTGCTGCCGTTCCTCATGTTTGCCATATGAGAGGTTCCGCAGGCGTCTATGGGGTATTCCACCTTTGAACTCTTGTACGGTAGACATCCCAGGGGACTGCTAGATGTCGCAAAGTAGAAGTGGGAGGGAGAGGCCACCCGATCCAGAAGCATCATAGATCACGTCTCCTTGATGCAGGATCGAATCACAGCTGTCCTGCCCCTTCTACGAGAGCATATGGAGCAAGCCCAGGAGGCCCAGGGAAGGGTTTACAATCGGGGTGCCAAAACCTAAACTGTCAACCCCGGGAACAGAGTGCTGGTGCTAGTCCCACGGTAGAAAGTAAATACCTGGCAAAGTGGCAGGGCCCCTTTTAAGATTAGGGGAAGTGAACTACGAAGTTTACCAGTCTGGGAAAAGGAAACTGGAGCAGATTTACCATGTTAATCTCCTAAAACCGTGGAAGGACAGGGAGACTTTATTGGCACTGCCCAATCTCCCAAAAGGACAGGTTACCCCTAACCCCGTATGTCCCAATAACCGAGTCCTTGTCACTGACGCAACAAAACTATGTTAAGGCATTTGTCAGTTAAAATATAGACTTTTTCTCTTCCCTACCCTGCCTGACCACTGTGCTACAACATGACATAATCACAGAACCCGGAGTCCGTGTATATGTAAAACCCTACCGAATACCTGAGGCTAGATGAGAGAAATAAAAAAAACATGTTGGAGTTAGACATGATAGAGGAGTCCCACAGCGCCTGGTCCAGCCAAATAGTACTGGTCCCAAAGCCCGATGGCACTATCCGGTTCTGTAACAATTTTAGGAAGCTGAATGAAGTGTCTAAGTTTGACGCATACCCTATGCCGCGGGTTGACGAACTTGTGGATAGGTTGGGAGGGGCTTGGTACATAACAACCCTAGACCTAACTAAGGGATACTGGCAGATTCTCCTAACGGAGTCAGCAAAGGAAAAAACGGCCTTCTCTACCCCCAAGGAGTCCTTTCAAAACAAACGAATGCCGTTTGGTCTGCATGGAGCTCCTGCATCCTTTCAGAGGATTATGGGCAAGACTTTGAGGCCGCATCGACCCTATGCAGTGGCCTATCTGGATGATGTCGTCATCCACAGCCCAGATTGGGAATGACATCTGCCCCGGGTGCAAGCAGTAGTAGATTCATTGAGGGTAGCAGGTTTAACAGCCAACCCGAAGAAGTGTGCCATAGGTCTTGAGGAGGCCAAATACCTTGGGTATATGATTGGTCGAGGTCTGATTAAGCCCCAAACCAATAAGATTGAGGCCATTCAAAAGTGGCCCCAACCAGTGAGGATCCCAAACTTTGTTACCATTGCCGTCCCTCTGACCGATCTGACAAAGGGTCAGGAATGGTTAAGTGGAATCCCAAAGCTGAAAAGGCCTTCCAGAACATGCAAGCCCTTTGTGTACAGACGTTGCTCGTGACCCCAGATTCTACAAAGGAGTTTGTCGTTCAAACCAACGCCTCTGAGGTGGCAATAGGTGCTGTTCTGTCCCAGACCAGAGACGGCGAGGAGCACCCGGTTGTCTACTTAGGCAGGAAGCTTAATAGACATAAAAAGAATTATGCCATTGTGGAGGAGGAGTGCCTGGCCTTCAAGTGGGTCTTAGAGGCCCTAAAATACTACCTGCTGGTAAGGTCATTCAGGCTGGTCACCGACCATGCTCCCCTTAAGTGGATGTGTAACAACCGGGGAAAAAAATGGATTTTTTGTATAACTTACCATAAAATCCTTTTCTCTGAGTTCACTGACAGACGCAGCCTTCTTATGACACATGGGGGTTATGCTCATCCTACTAGGAGTAGACTAGGCAAAAACAAACAAAAGCGTAGGTTGGCCCCTCCCAGGGGGCCGTCCTCACCTCAGCATATAATTCCCCTGCTCTGCATAGCACATCAGTTCGTAACAAGCTGTACAAAACCAATGCAGAGGGGTGGGTGCTGCGTCTGTCAGTGAACTCAGAGAAAAGGATTTTACGGTAAGTTATACAAAAAATCCGCAGCCTTCTTATGACACATGGGGATGTCCCAAAGCTGTGCCAATCAAGAGGGGTGTGCAAAAACCATAACAAATGTACCCAACAGAAAGACGCCCTCTCAGG
>BLSH010094785.1:770523-786022 GCA_018402905.1 Glandirana rugosa
GGCAAGTGACTGTCTGCGTCGGAAGAATACTGTGTACCCCCAATACGAGTAGGATGATCCTCATCTGATCCGTTTTTGTTTGTTTTCGCATCCAACCGGGGAGGGTCCCCCGGCAGGAGTGGAGTCGTATATTAGGGGGACGAGACGTAACGTGTAGTCAAAAGAAAACGGATCACGTTCCTCATCTGGACCAAGGGAAACCCTAGACGCCAGAGGACTTCTAAGTAGACTACTTCTGACGATAGTTCTTCGACCGACCACCATATCTCCTATAGAACTTAGGTTTATAAAGGGGTAAGGTCGGCTGTGATACGCTGGAGGGAAGCCCGCCCACTCTCCACGCCCTAAGGCGGCAGAGGGGTCCACTCACCAATCCTCGACGGGCGCAGCGGTAGCCACCGGAGCAGACTTACCATCTCCTAGGGGAGGCATGCTGCTGGCCAGGCCCTTGAACAGGCGTACCTAGTCACTGGGCTCTAGTGGGTTTTAGCCACTGGCCGCCCGCACGGAACGGGCTCTATGCGGTGGTCACCCCGAAGGGAGGTCGCATAGTGTCGGCTGGAATGGGGAAATATTTGGATTCAAGATATCCTCTATACCACCAGCCAGCTTCTTGATAGCAGTCTTCATCAGATGAATCTTCAGGAGACCGCAGATCCCAAAGGGAACCAGGTCTACTCCTTGCACTAGGCAAAAGAAAACTGATGTGCAATGCAGAGCAGGGGGATTATATGCTGAGGTGAGGACGGCCCCCTGGGAGGGGCCAACCTACGCTTTTGTTTGTTTTTGCCTAGTCTACTCCTAGTAGGATGAGCATAACCCCCATGTGTCATAAGAAGGCTGCGTCTGTCAGTGAACGGAAGAGAAAATAGCCGGGTGACTAGGTGGTTCCTGGCCCTACAGCCGTTTAAGTTCAGTGGAACACCAGGCTGGAAGGCTCCAAATTAACAACGATGGTCTTTCCCAGGCCCACTACATGGTTGGGACAGTTGCTTCACCCCAGGGGCTTTAGCAGAGGGGGGGGGGGATATGTGACGTTATGTGAGGCACCACAATGGACGGGCGATACTTGTCGCCTCGCTTGCGATCATTTTGAGGCGACTAGCGGGAGTCCGACCCGGGTTTTGCCGGCCACCGTGGCAGAGATGGTTCCGGTCCGGACTTTCTGGTCCACTCAAACTCCTTTCCGCCTGCATTTAATGATCAGGAAGAGATCTCACTGGAGCTCGATCCTGAATCTTAGAGGGAGAAAGCCGAGAGAGCTCTGTGTGCTAATTTGGACTCTAAAAACAAGGTTTGCAATGTGCTTATGTTTTGTGGGTGTCGGGGAACAGCCCCACACTGTATAGAGAGGAATCTCTTTGTTTAGTGTAGCGCCAGATGGTGAGGTTTTGTTTTCTGTTTATGTTTTGATCTTGCAAACCTGTAAAAATAAATGTGGCAGGCTGCCAGACTTTAAAGAAACTGACATCCATGCTGAATCTTTTCCCCTGAAAAGTGACTCCCATGAGCTAATTTCCCACACGGGTAAACAACTTCTAGAGCCTTCTATGACTTCCTTGGACACCTGCTCTTTAATATGTGTTAGTCCTGTAACTCCAATATTCAATACTTGGAAAAACCCATCGTTGGTACCAGTAAAACAACAAAGGTTGACTTGGGAGTTTCTGTAGGCATTACTACCAATACTGTCCCTCCTTGAGAACAGGCTGCATCTCCAATGGAGACTATAGGACACGTATGTATTTCTCTTTTAATAATTTTTATTGAATATTAGAAATAGACATATGCAAGATTGTATCATGTTAAAGAAGACATATAAGCATTACTGGCATGAAAATGTATTGAATGTATAACAACTTAGACCTTGTAACATAGAAATACGTGGCTTTTAAGTGGTATACCGGGATGATGCCCGCAGCTACAGGCATCATTCCTGTATTGTTTTTTCAGGAGGTGATCGGCTTTTTTGTAAAATCCCTCCGAGCAGCTAATTAACAACCCCTCCCACCTCCCACTGGTGCCTCTCTGGGATATCCTGCCCACCAGAGAACCTGAATCTGAAGTCAGTGTGTCCGCTGGCTTACCATAAAGCCCATGGAGGACCAAAAGCTCTCCTATGAGCTCTATGGTATAGGAAACCGGAAGCGATGACTACCATTGTCACTTCTGGTTTCCACGGATGTAAACAGCGCCATTGGGGCAGATGCTGTATAATAATAATAATTACGAGGAAACACATCAGGTGGAGCCAATTCTGTGACGTCATTCCACACAAAAGGCTGGTGCTGACCTCCGCTGTGCATAGTATTGTGTTTGTTACACTGGTTTTTAACCTCAAAAATGAAAGTGTAATTCAAGCTTTTAATAAACCACTTTTTTAAACATATTACAATACGGGGGAGTCTCCCTTTGTCTCTACACATGTTGGGAGATGGGACTGAGCGAGTTCCATTCATCTTACCCTGTGGAATCGCTTCATTGATCGGGAGTGGAACAGAGGGTGTCTCCTGCCTGCTGCTGTTTTTTTTTTTTTTTATACACTTCAAGCGAGATCTCTATAATTTGAGATCATATCTGTCCGGTAAGAGGCATGTATTTAATGTGGTGGAAGTTCTCTTTTAAAGCACTGATTTCATGTCCTGTCAAAGACCTGATTTAGTACTGGATATTCAATTTAAGAATTAACCCTTCGTTTGGGTTTGCACTCAAGAAAAGTTTTTTCTGTATCAAATATTCAAATGTTTTTTCTGGATCACATTTTTTATATTGATTTGTTGTTACTATTGATTTGTACACGCTGTTGATTTATTGTGGATACACATATTACTTTATTAGAGGAGCCCAATTTATTTATTTTACTCTCCATAAAGAGTACCTGTCACTGCCTATTGCTGTCACAAGTGTTGTTTACATTCACAGCAGTTAAAGAAACCAACATGCTTGCTTGCAAAGGCGAACACATGGGTACATAAACGCTGATTGCACCTCACATGTGCGGTATTACCATAAACATCAGAGCGAGAGCAATAATTCTAGCACCAGACCTCTAACTCTAAACTGGCAACCTGTAAAGGTTTACAGCGTCGCATATGGGGATTTTTAAATACCGTAGTATGGTGCCATTCCACAAGCATACGCATTTTTAAAGCGTGACATGTTTGGTATCTATTTACTTGGCGTACCACCATATATTTTACAAAAAAATAGATATTAGATTGTGTGTGTGCATTACATTTCATTAAAGTGTATTTTTTCTAAAAAAAAAATGCATTCTAAACACCCCTACGCAAATACCATGTGATATAAAAACGTGCACCATATTTTCCTCTAGGGCCTCTGCTAAAAAAGGATATAGAACGTTTGGTGCTTCTAAGTAATTTTATGGCAAAAAATACTGCTATTTAAATGTAAACAAAAAATGTCAGAAAATGCTGGGTCTTTAAGTGGATAAGATATACAACAGACACAATATGCATAAGAAAAAACTAGCAGTGAGGAAAGTAGTACAGTCCCAAATTGTACGTGTATAGAGCAAGTGAGGGTTTATGAATAAGGAATGGGGCTTTGGAGTCAGAACGGTCTTCGAAAATGTATATGGTACATCAGTAAGCAGAGAGACTGGAAATGGGGATGTCCAGGTGTTTAGGTAGGTGTAGGTTATCCAAGGTTGCTAGACTTTTAAACATCTCTTGTGAGTGTCTGACAGAATGCTCAATAACTTCTCATTCACCAAAAAAATTATCTAGTCTAGATTCAACGGTATTGTATGAGACAGTTGGTGATTTTCAGGCTTTTACTATGGCCTGCTTCGCAGCTAGAAAGATGAAGTTGAGCAGTGTCTGTTGTTTGTTACTGAGTGTTTCGACTCTAAAATGTAGGAGGGTGGTCCAAGCATTCTTTCTGGTCTACAGTATATGTTGATGGAGTAAGGAAGACATAAGGTTGTAGATTTTAGATGAGAAACCACAACGTTTAGTTGTACTGCAACCAACATATATGTATCATGTCACCAAGGTGACCACCTTTTCAAAGGAAGTTGCTAGAATAGGGAGGAAATTAGCTATTGTTGCTGGCGTTAAGTAGCACCAAAGGAGGCCTTTGAAGGCATTTTCAAGTGTATGAGGGTAATGAAGCAGAAATAAATGTCTGCCCATGTTTTGTGCCAAGCTTCATCAGTTCTATGTAACCCCATTTTGTGACATAAGTAATGGGAAGTGTGTGAAGTGAACAGAATAAATTGCTGATAAAGCATAGAAATAGTTTTGGGGGAATTTTGGTATGAAAGACAGAGCCTTTCAAATAATGTGATACTGATTGCTCAGTCTAGCCAGCGATCCCGCGTATCTATATTTTTATAGTCCTTCATCAAGTGTGCACCAAGATCATAAATTAAATATAGTTTAAAAACCTAAAGCAAAAGTAACATTTAGATTTAATAAAGAAATTAAACTTCTCTTAATTCACATTTCCTGGCCGCTTTCTGTTTGTAGAACAGACAGGCGTCCCTTCCAAAATCTGTCCCAGACCCCTATCCTTGATGCGGAGCCCCCTTGTGAAAAAAGTCTTTTAAAAATGCTTGGGGGATGCCCCTCCCAAAATCTATACCAGTCCCTTTTCCGAGGATGCGGGCGCAAACGTAGTGGTAGCAACCATGTCCCCCAAGCCATAACAGGCCACTTGACCTCAACATGAGGGAAGGGTACCCCTGATGGGGCCCCTTCCTCACATCCTTAACCTGGTGGGTGTGGGGGTCTGCAGGGGGAATTTTATTGGAATCTGGAAGCCCCTTTATTTCAACATAAGGGGACCCCCAGATATCCAAGTCCACCCCCCCCAACTTTCTCCCCTGGTTACTTTTTCAAAAAAAAAAAAAAAGAAAATCCTCAAATGTCCCACAATGTAGATCCATGGTAGATGGAGGTTATGGACTTTTAATTTGGTACATGGTCATAATATTATTTTAGGCTGACAATTGAAAAAAATGAAATGTGTGTGTGTGTATGTATGTGTGTGTGTATATATATATATATATATATACACACACACACACACACACACACACACACACACACACACACACACACACACACAGTACTCCACCTTGTGGCTTCCTACCTCCAGACCGTCAAACACACAGTCCCGGTGCTCTGAATGCCGAACCTTCCTCAGCTCTGATTGTTTCTCCTGCAGCTCCCTGCTGCTACATCCTTACAAGCTTGGCCTTTCACTGTCCCTGCATGGACAGTATGGAGCAACATGCTTTTATCAGCTCCCTTACACAGACTGACTCTCTTGGGAAGGTGGGGTCACTAACCTCTACTTCTAGCTCTAACAGATCTAGCTCTAACATAAGCCATTAGTGTGCCTGTTTCCTGCAGAACATGGCCTATACTGCCAGAATAGTGGCACATGCTTGCCACTGTAAATAGGTATACATACACTGGGTATAGAAAAGAATCCCGGCTTCACACGGCCGTCTCTGCTAGCGGCTCAGTTTTGCTCCGCTGAGCCAACGGATGACAGATCCGTCTCCGCTCGTTGTGCGGAGACCGATCTGTCAGAGCTCCGCTCCCCCCTATGCCAAATCGGATGACAACGGACAGAGCTCAGAGCTGGGAAAAGGAGCTCCGGCGGGTCAGGTGAGCACCCAGCAGTGCTGTAAATAATGTATTTTCCACAATAAAGTTACACAAGGAGATGCACTGCACAATATATAATCCTTTTACAGAACGGATTACATAATTTTACAAGGTCTTTAACCAAGGTTTTGGGATTACAGCATAATGCTGACTCCTGAGAAGATGGGACACGGGAACGTTTTTGAAAACATTTTGTTTTATTCCAGGTGCATTAGAACAAGCACTGTGCTGTCTTATCATGCTTTAAGCACTTCAATAACTTATCCCCCTTCCCGCCCAGACCAATTTTCAGCTTTCAGTGCGTCATGCGACGCTGTATCCAAATACATTTTTTTTTTCATTTTGTTTCCACAAATAGAGCTTTCTTTTGGTGGTATTTGATCACCTCTGCGTTTTTTGGGGTTTTTTTGTTTGTTTTTTGTGCTACAAGTAAACAAGACCGAAAATCTTGAAAAAAAAACGTTTTTCACTGTTTCTGTCATAAAACTTTGTAAATACGTGCATTTTCTCCATCACTGACAGGCACTGATGAGGCTACACTGATGGGTGCTGATGAGGCAGTACTAATTGGCACCGATGATGAGGCGGCACTGATGATGAGGCACTTCTATGCAGCACTGATAGGCGGCACTGATATGCCATCCATGTTGGGCATTGTGCCCCTTACCTGGTGGTCTAGGGTGGGCTCCCTGGTGGTCTAGGATCTGCTCCCTGGTGATCCCTGGGTGGTGATCCCAAGGGGGGGGGCTGCGCTGATAAACACTCAGCACAGACCCCATCTCCCCCTCAGGAGAGCAGCCGATCATCTCTCCTCTACTCACGTCTGCAGACTCGAGTAGAGGAAAAGCCGATAAACGGCTCTTCCTGTTTACACTGTGACCAGCCGTGATTGGTCACGGCGGATCACATGGTAAAGAGCTTGGATGGAAGTACTTTACCTGGATCGGTAATGCGGTGGGTCAGAGTGACCCACCGCACCACAGATCGTGGGTTATCCTGAGGAAGTCAATGGACATCCAGTCAGGATAACGGAACCACCGCCCAGCCATCATTTGTCTATAGGTGGGAAGTGGTTAAAGGTTTAGGATATTTTTTTTTTTCCAGAACATGACGACATGACTGTATTTGAATAACTGTAGATTATTGTACATACTGTAAATAAGACATCCCCTGAAAATAAGCCCTAGTGTGTTTTTTGCCAAAATTAACATAAGACCCGGTCTTATTTTCAGGGGAAAGACTGTAGCTTCTGAGGCCAAAGGTGTGCTTTTTTTTGCCACAGTACACCAGCACTGATGGATGTGTTGATTACATTTTGGAAGGGGGAAATTTTCCTGGTGTTCTTAATTAGCCATTATCTCTATTCTGTTTGAAGGAAGAGTTAAAGTGGATGTAAACCCATTCTGTACCCTTGTACATACAGGTACACCTATAATAAGGCTTACCTGTAGGTACTATGAACATCTCCTAAACCTTCACAGTTTAGGAGATATTCACACTTCATGCAGTCAGTGATGCCACCGGGGCATGCACTATGAAGGGACGGTATACCCGTGCCTTCCCTTCAGAGCTCGGTGCTGTGTTCCGTGACTCCCGTGCGCATGCGTGGGAGTGATGTCATCATGGCACGGCCAATCAGACCTGAGAAAGGGAGCCCAGAAGGAAGACCGGGTGAAGATGGAAGCGTCTGTCAGAGCTCACAGCGTGATGGTGCAGGGCTTCTTCTAAGGTAAGTATTTCATAATGTGCTAGTATATGAAGCACACTAGCACATTATGCCTTTACTTTGCTGTTTTTATTTTTTTAAAAGAAAAATTTGGCATGGTTTACTTCCTCTTTAATGTTTGCCTCTTCAAATATGTTGAAAAAGTAAACCTTTTCGTTTGGGCAGTACTATATTTTTTCACATGACTGTAGCACTGACATCTTCACAGTGTTTTATAATGGATGTTTAACCTTTCACATTGGCTGTACATTGGACAAAACTTTGTTTTTAATGCCCATACCAGAACTACATGGACACACAATTGGGTCATTTTGTTCAAAAGACAGTCATCCTAGCAATATGTTGGCAACTCACATTTTTTGCCAATACCATTTTGTCATTGTTTAGAATATGCTGATGTTGCTGTTCAGTCCATTCTCTTTGGAAAGTGCAATTTTTGGCATGGACAGATGCCCTTGATCGTGTGTCATAAAAAAAAAACAAAGGTTAGCAATATATAAATTCCATTAACAAAACACAAACAATATCATAAACAGTCATATGTGTATATAACTCTATGTGAAAAAAGAACACAAAAGTGGTAAATTGTTCCTCAAACAAAAACGTCTAGTCCCATACACCTTCCAATCCTCCTGTGAGATTCTCAATCGTATTGCCAATCTTGCCTTGCTCCAAAGGGAAAAAATTCATATTCCCCATAAAAAAAAAAACACACTGACGTGCCCATAACCACACCTTATGGGTGCCTTCTCACCTTTTTAGATGGACCCCACTGTATTAATGGAGGTCAAATGAGCATTATTTACAATCAAAGAACACCTTAACAAGTGTACAACATAGTATGGAAAGGCATAAAATAGAGACTCAATAGTGCAGACTGCAATTCCTTCTTTATTTAAAATTTAAATAAAAATGCACTTACAATGCATAAAGGGTAAAATCGCATATAAAACACCATGTGTATAAGTAGTCAACAAAATGGTGGCCTGGCTCTGCCCAGCATGATTTCGTCACTGCCGACCTGATGCGTTGCGCCCAGTGTTGCCAACCGCCAGTATTTTTACGGGCAGCCGCAAAAACAAGGCACTTGTCTCCCTGCCCGTAAATGCCCGTAAACAGGACAAAAGTGCCAGTAAAAAATAGCCTTGACTGCATTGGCTTGGAACTACGCATTCGCATTTCTGGAGCTGTCCGAGCCGATCCAATCCTGCATCCAGCAGGCTGGGCCGCCTGGGTGGCGTATTTAACAGAGGCTGTGCGACGTGCTACTGGCAAAGTGAGTGATGTCATGCCGCATCCCACCAGGCACGCCAGCCTTTAAAAACAGTCACCAGGAACTGAGCAGGCGGAACGGAGGAGCCCTTATGATGGTCTGTCCAGACAATCCAGATTCCACAGGGACAGAGTGACAGCCCAGCAGCTGTGCAGCTGCCTAGGCATCCATTCCACAGCACAAATGGACCAGCCCAGGGCAAGCTTGCGATCTCAGACTTCATTAACTTAAGGTAATAGAGGAGGGATGGAGTTTTGGATGGAGTGGATGAAGGAATGATGGAGCAAAAAAGGACCGAAGGATAATGGGGTGGATTGATGGAGAAATAGACCAGGGAGGTGATGGTGGCAGGAGGTAGGTGATGGTGTCAGGTGGTGATGGAGGCAGGAGGTGATGAAGGCATGGTGTGATGGAGACAGGAGGCAAGAGGTGATGGGGGGGATGGAGGCAGGAGGTGATGGGGGGATAGAGGCAGGAGGTGATGGAGGGTTGGTGACAGGAGGTGATGAAGACAGGAGGACTTTACAATTGGGGACATACATTCTGCTGATCATAGTGGCTAGCAGGGATTTCTTCCCACTTTCTGTGGTGGTTATGGAACAGAAATTAGGGGAAATCTCTCCAGTTGGACATAAGTGACAAAAACTGTTGGACTAAAAAAATCCGCCCTTATTATATAGAAAATAAGAGAAATATGTTTTTTTACCCTAATTATCTACCTTAAATCACATTGCTATTTGCATAGTGTACTTCTTTGTAGCCCAAATACTGAAATGTGCACTTAAAACTGTAATTTTGTAACTTTTGTAATATGGCAGCAAAAACGTGGCTGTGCCAGTATATTTTGGGTGTCGTGCCAGTAAATTTCAATCCGGTAGGTTAGCAACACTGGTTGCGCCGTGATTGTCTTTCTGGCTGCTGAGCCTTGGTAACCTTTATTTGGTTTGTTTATGACAGTTTAGAAATTCTAAGTCATTCTGGGTATCGCTTCACCTGCATTTTTGTATATATTTGATATATTAGTGTGTTGATTGCACGCTTGGGTGGAAGCAGCTTCCAATTCTGTTATTTGTGTTGCATACTATTTTTTGCATGTATAATCGTGCAAGTTTTTTTCATATTTATTTTACTGCAGCAGTGTTGCAAAGTAGTGGTTTTCGACGCAACTCGCTGCACTGAAAAAGAGAACAGCGTGCAGGACACTACAGCAACTCTGAGGTGTGAACTGGCAGTTAGAATCAAGAAGTTTTGCCTTGTCTTTGAGTTGGGGCTGTGTTGGAAAGTGCTACCAGCGCAGCGCCACCACTCTCTATCTAATGCATTTAATCGCATGCCTGTGTGAATTAGACCTTAAGCATCTTATTTTGTTGACACATCCTTATTAATATGAACGCATTTGACAGTGTAGAGCACACTGTAAACACCGTTTAGCCTAAAACATTATAGCATTGTTTGTTTTCAATGGACAATCTGTATTTACGCCATTATACAATTATATAATATATCTTATTTTCAGTACTATACTGACAATAGAGCTCTTTTGAAATGTCTTGGGAAAAGGACTGAGCTTCTTATCGACAAGTCTGTTCTGTAGCCTAGTACAAAGCTTTGTGCAAGGTGCCAGACGGTGAGTGGAGACCATCAGTCCCATCTTATCCAGCTACACCTTTGTATTTCCACACGGCCGATCAGAGGGAGGCGGCAAGAAGATTGATGAAGACGATGAATTCTGGGGCTCCTGCCTCTGTCTGTGTTAAGAAAGGTGGGGGCTCAGCAGCTTTCTTCTTCAGAAACCTTTCTTGCCTCTTCTTCTACGCTGTAACCTTTGACACCGGCCGTCTGTCGGTAGCTGTCATCGACTTTGACAGTTTGATTGATGTCTCTGGCCACAGAAGTGTTTCGGTGCCAGACACTGCACACAAACACAAACAAGTGTACAAATCTACGCAAACACACAGGCTAAGTAGATGCGGCAATACACAGATGTGCATCAAACGTGAACAGAAAATAGCTTGTCTGACAAAACCACAGAAGCAATAATAAAGTGGCAGATTGAGAAGAACCCTGTGTCTGCATTGTATTTCCTTTTTCTTCTCTTGGATTATTAACCGCGTGTCTGCTGATCACTCTTGCAGGACTTGGCGTTTTCAGGCATTTGACACCGAAAGATTGCATAGCTTTGGGTCACTTTAGATAATCTTGAATTATCTGTTACATACATATTGGCAGCTAAGCCTTTTATTGCATTTGCCAACCCATCTTCTTGGTTCAGTGCACTAGTAGCAGTGTTATCTACCTTTGGTGCCATCAGTGTTATCCAACATCCTTGCCAGCTTTGCCGTTTACAGTATGTTTTCCAAACGTAGGATACTCACTGAAGAATATGTGGGTATAGGACATAAAATGATTTTTCAGTAGTTAGATTTTTTTTTTTTCTAGCCTTTGGCATTGTTCTATTAGGACCTACACACACAAAAGTCTTAACTGAAACAAAGATTTTATTTATTTTTTTAAACGAATGCACTTCACAACTCTGTGTTTGCGTCTGGTCCCTTGCTAGTAGGAAGTTAGGTGTGAGTAGGCTGGGTTGTGTCCATGAACGCCTTCTCACTTGCAGATTTCCATTGTGGTTTGGTGGTGTCCCTTCCTAACCCTTTGCAACCTAATTTGTAGTAAAATGAATAGGTCTTTATATGTCAGACACACCACACCCGAGGCTTTTACATCCATTATCGCACAGCACACACTGTAGATGTCTGCTGTCCTAAAAATCTGCTACTATTGTCACTTGCACTATGCAGAATTTCAGTTCGGATGCTTGAAATCTGAATCTTCATGAATCAATCATGTTTTATCTCATGATCCCTCCCTTTGTGCTTCCAGAGTAGAAACAAGTGCAGACACAGAATATTCCCCTGTCCCGGGAACTGAAGAGTTAAAAGATGAGAAAAAGCCTGCAATAGATGGAATCGAACTATTCATGTGTAAAAGCCGCTGTTCCCGTGTCTCACCAGTGAATGGAGAACACTGTGTAATTTCTTTTTAATTAGCTGTATGTAAAAGGTCACTGGATTTCCCAGCATGTCCCTGTCACCATTGTGACATAGAGTTACCTGCCATCAGACCCATTTACACCCTATCGTGTCGCCTCTGAACACAGAGATGTTTCTCGGTGCGACTCTCGTGTAAATATAAGAGGTGCCCTTTTGCAGACGGAGCCATTTCATGTCACATCAGACAGAACAGCTGTTATATTCACTGCCCGAAAATATATTGCAATAATAAGTATACAGAGTGTTTTCTGGAACGTTTCAAGCAATGTTGCCAGAGGGATCTCCACTGGTTTGGAAAAACATCACTCCCCATTTGATCCTTGACCACTTTTGTGTGATTCTTATTGCATTCTTCTCTGTGCTTTGTTGATTTTCAGCTGGATCTGTCCTACCACAATCATTAGGTAGGTTATCTTCAGTAGGTTTTCCTTCTGTCTATACATCAAGTTGAAGCAGATATGAGAAGAGTAATTACTCTATACCGCACTTAATATCTGTTTGTTTTTTATCATTTACATAAGCATTGTTTTCTCCTATATTGCGCTTGGAAAATGGAAAGGATTGTCTGGTTGCTATGAGCAACACAGTAGTTATTTCAGCCTCTTTCATGAATGAAATCTGTTTCCATGCAATGGTGTCATTCTTCCCACTGGCCATCAGTGTAACGTCTACATGCCTGGAAAATCAGTTTGTAAATTGGTAAAACTGGCTAAAATAGGGTAGTGGTTAATGATTCATACTCAGGATAGTCTAAGGTTATCAGTAGTGTATCCCAAGATTCAGTGTTGGGACCCTTACTTTTTAATATCTTTATAAATGATATAGGGTCTGGGATTAAAAGTACCATTTCAGTCTTTGCAGATGACACCAATCAGGATGTCTCCAACTTACATGTTGAACTTTAAAAGCACTGTTTAATTGGGCAACTATGTGGCAAATGAGGTTTAACCCTTTTCACTGCCAGGTCTGTACCCTGAATGGCCCTAAAAAGTGCCCGCAGGTGGTCAAGTCCGTGCGGACCTCATTTCTCCTTCTCCTATAAGTTTATGGTCACTTCAATGACCATAAACTTATATCAGAATTGTTCAGCAGATTCAGCTCAAGAGCTGGTTCTGTCCAGCTCAGTAGATTGCTTTAAAATAGGCCTGGATTCTTTCCTAAATGTACATATTATAACTGGATACTAATATTTTATAGTTTATATAAGTTGATTCAGGGAATATTTGATTGCCTCATGGGGACTCAGGAAGAATTTTCTTCCCCTGCTGGAGCTGAGGGTATATGATTCTGTTTATAGGATTGCCATTTTTTTCCCTTTTTTTGGTTGAACTTCATGGACTTGGTTCTTTTTTCAAAAAGACTAACTATGTAACTATGAATTGTTTTAACAGGGGTTCCCTGAGACCTGAAAATAAATTCAGATGCTCCCCTTGGGTAAAAGGGTTGAGAAAGGCTGGTCTAAAACATAAAGTGAATCTAATATTCTGATACAATAGTTTTTATTGTAGAAAAAATAGGTAACATGACAACTGATCACCCACAGAGGGGGTACCTTGCATTGTACATAGCTTAAAGACATGGGCTAAGACATGGACAACCAAGTGATTTTGGAGAGTACAATATATCCACTGTGCCGACCTAACTGGGTGAGCCGAAGGTCCATGTAAATCACCTAAGCCCAGAGGCCTAAAGAAGAAGCCTATGTTCCAGGTGCATTTATGTCTGTTGTGAGCTATATACAAGCAAAACAACTAGAAACCCACATGCGGGGGGTCGGGGAGAGATGATATTCAAAAAATAACAGTAAATCAATTTATGTTGCAACAACAGTGATTGTGGTCTCGTGGCACAAGCCATGCGTGAAACCAATATTCAAGCCAGATCAAAAACTAATTTTGTAATCTCCATTTGAGAGACAGACCCAGAGGCTCACTTTAAGTCTAGGGCTTAGATAGAACTATTAAGTGAACTTTTGGCAAGCAACTGAAAACATAGATGTGACTTTTACACCAGCTTGGTGATCCTGGCACCTCTGCCAGACATCTCAGCCAGGTTCTGGACTTCCACTGCTGCAGGATATCATGATCAAGAATACACCCTCTGGCTGTTGATTGGACATTGAATAAGCAGAAGCATGCTGCTGGGTTTGTCATTGCTGTGATAATTCTGCTGTGGATTACATGATTGAGAATTACAATTTTGTGCAAGGCTGACTTTCAGAAAGAAAATGGTACTACTCTTAAGGAGAGCGCAATCTGCCCTGCATGTTTAAGGACTCAGATTAAATGAAGATCCCAGCAATTGCAGGCATGAAGCTTGGGGGGCAGCCAGGTGCAGTTTTTTTGCTGTATCTTTAAAGAGTGTCTGCCCAAAGCAAATTTTTCTTTTTGTTTTATGTCACATGCTCTCTCTTGCATGTTCTTAGTGAGATCTTGGTATTTCCAGAGTTCTTGAGTTCTGCTGAAGCCGTTATGAAGGACCCACACTGTTCGTGTTTAACTTGATTGTTTGCACATTGCAGTAGGGGGAGCTGAAACACAGCTTGTTGGCTTTGGCATGCTAAGCTCCGATGTGAAGAATAAGGATAGGGGGATCACACAGTTGAAGTTTCCCAGAAATATAAGAAACCAAGGACTAACTTAGCCTACCAGGCTCCACCTGTAACTAAAACATCAATTTTGGATCAGCTGGCCCTTCAATATTCTACAATGTTTTGTAGCTGTGCGGAGACAATAATGAAGCCGACCAGCACAATGCAGCACATTACGATGTTACATTAAATTGGTAATAAACCTAAAACCAAAAATTGCATTTTACCAAATATTAGATATGGTGGCTGCATTTGTTTTTTTTTTTTTTAAGGTTTTTTCCCCCTCTGTTATTGTCTGGTCTCAGGATCCTGATCTGAACCTGTGACTTATGTGGTGTCTGGCTGTGACTCTTCTCGCTGTGCCACCTGACATGCTGAACAGCTCCCTGTCTGATCTCTTAGGAATATCTTTCCTTGTCTCTTGCTCCTGCTGAACCTTGAACTCTTTGCTCCTCCCATGAACCTTGAACTCTTTGCTCCTCCCATGAACCTTGAACTCTTTGCTCCTCCCATGAACCTCTTGATTTAAGCCATGTCTGTGCACTTCCTGTTTGACGGATTATCGTGCTGCTCTCCAGCTGATACCTTGCTCCTTTGTGTACCTGAGGCTGTCCTTATTTCCACTACCATTTGTTATCAACCTTTGGCTTGTTCCTCAGCTACGCTTCTGCTTGATCCTAGCCTGCAACTGCTTGTTTACTGACTACGCTTCTGCTTACCCTACCTGCTATATCTGCTACTGGGGCAATCCTGAGGAGCGCGACCTGGTACTAACGCATAGTAAATCCCATGTCCGCCATCAGGAGCTCTAGTGAATACCGCTTAGTACTTAGACCCTGCACCTCAGAAGACCCCTTGACCATAACACCTGGTGATCCACCATGTAAATCACCTCCTGTATTAGAATGTCTACACTCTGGATGAAGGAACAACAAAGGTACCTTTTGGACAGCCGCATTGTCTTTCTGGCGTGAGGGGAGTGTTAGAATGGATTAGCAGATTTAGGTACAAATGGAAGCTGAACACTAGGTAACACTTTGCTGTTACAGCAAACTGCTTATTTCCTTTTGGGACCTTACATAAATAAAAACTGATCATTGTAAGCACCCCTCTCCTTAATAAATGGTTTGTCTCAACCCATTAACTGCTACAGCTGCAGACCAGTTAACATAGAAACGTGACGGCAGAAAAAGACTGAGTAGTCCATCGAGTCTG
>BLSH010094785.1:796430-806431 GCA_018402905.1 Glandirana rugosa
GTTAGGGTCTTGTTTTGGCCCAGTCCGACTCACCACAAGTCGGAAATTGTACCTCGAACCATAAGATACTTACTTATGTTTCGAAGAAGACTAGCCGACTCAACCTCTAAACTGTAGTAAGTAGGTGGAGAAACTGAGTTAGTCTCCTTCGCAACATAATTAAATCCGACCAAAGTCGGTGTGTTCCCCAATTTTCACGGCCACGAGGCACGAAGGCTCCGCCACGCGTCGTCGAAACCTTCGGCCTTGCCCTTATTCCAATTTAAATAAGTTTGTGTGTCTTTTTTGGGGGGCAAGGTTTTTCTGATGGTCGGTAACAAGTTTAAATCGTGCCTTAGCTCTCAGCAGTCATGCTTTCACACTTTGGCGGTATGCTTGCAGGATGTTAGGAAAAGTCCTGCAAGCAGGGGCAGTGCAGTGAACGGTGTATATACCGCTCCTACACCGCCCCTGCCATTAAAATCAATGGACAGCGCTTCCAAAGCTGCTGCGCACCGCCTCGGAAGCACGGAGCACCGGCACTTTTAACCCCTTGTGTGGCTGAAACCAGCCTAAATTAATACAACGCTTCCTCTGATTGAGTCAAAGAGGTGGATGAATGATGTCAAATCTCCAACTCAGCCGATCAGAAGAAGCTTTGTATTCATTCATAGAATACCAAGCTCCATGTTAAAGGCTGAACACCACTCAGCCTGACCCGGTTTTGTTCTGGGATTGGGAAAGGAAGTTCCCATCCCACTGCCAGTGCTCAGGGCCATTGCATGTCTTCGTGAAGTAAATCATTTGTTTGGACCATATTGGTTCAAACTATTTAAGGTTCATTAGAAGCTGGAGATTTGCTTGAAGGCTTTGGCTGAAACGCGTTCGCCTTTGCTGTGTTTGTATGGCTTCTTCAGACCACTTGTCTTTTACTGAATAAAGCATTTTGAAGGTTCATAAACTCATTCCAGCTTTTTCATCAGATTGAATGTATGAAGTGGTCATTGTTTGGTATGTTTCATTTTTGATCAGGCAATGCATTGACATCTTTGCTGCCACTGTACTATATGCTGGGTGGTCAATGTGCCCCTGCACCTTTGAGGGGTGGGGCCCCCTCCAGACCATCTGCCTTCACCTATCTTATTAGAATGCATGTGCTTCCACTGTGGAGTCTCTTACAAGTCAGAGATAGGACTACAGATCACAGGCTACCTTGGCGGGGCCTGTAGCTTACGCATGCATTTGCAAATTTGTGCAACTAAACCCCTGTTTTTAAACGCATACAGTTAGGTTAATTTGGTTAGTCGCAGCTGGCCAGTAAGTAGAGCTTGGTATTTGCCTTGGATTTATCCCTGGCCCTTGTTTTTCCATGGAAGTGTGCAGGAGCCCGGACAGTTTAGACCAAAATCCCTGGAGTGAATATGGGCAAGGAGGTAGATTTACTCTTGATACTTTTAGGTTCAGGGCCTTGGCCCAATCCTATGGTTCCTAGTCATGCTTAGTCACTCCTCCTCTGGATCTTGAGAGGACCACCCCCATGGCATCCAGTAGGAGATGTCAAAAGCCTATATGTATAAAAATGTTGATAGTGAGCACTGTTTACAGACTGCATTGGTTCAGTGTCCAGCCAAAAAATGTAAATTTCTCAGTGAGAACAATTAGTGATCGATTGCCAGCCTTTACTGAAAGCATTGCTAGCACCTGTCAGTCATCTCCCTATCTCTGATACATTAACTCTTCGCAGGAAAATCAGTTTTCAACATTGAAAATAAATGTAATCAAAACTGGATACAAGCACTTTGTACACCTACCCTAATACTGAAAGAAGAGGCACTGTCACAAGTAAATAGATCCTCAATGCCTCCTGGGAGAGATGACATCTTACTTGGAAATGAAGGGTCACAGCGGCGCTGGAAGAATTCCCAGGTAGAGGCTTTGCTGGTGACTGCTGTCACAGGCTGTCCTGGTCTATAGTTCTGAGATGTATGTTCCACACACTGTGATGTACATTACATACTATGGACTGCTATTTTCCATACACTGTAATGTACATTACATACATTGGTATGCCCAGGGCCGGACTGGCCATAGGGCACACCATGCATATGCTAGTCCGCATTTAATTTTGGCCGCCCGCCCGACTATTCCTATTTGACAGCTTCCCGGAGGGTGGCGGCCATGAGATGAGAAGAGCCCCTCTATCCAGTGAATGATACTCAGAGGAGGAGCGGCGACGATGCTACAAGCAGCACACAGGCTGAAGCCGCTCCTCCTCTGAATTTTATTCACTGGATAAAGCGGCTCTTCTCATCTCATGGCCGCCGCCCTCCGGGAAGCTGCCAGGTGTTATGATGAGTACAGTCCCTCCCAGCATCCCACCCCTCTCCTCCTAGGTCTGCTCCCTCCTCCCTGCAGTACAGAGGTTAGGGGCGGGAAACAGAGCACAGTGTTCCTCCCTCCCCCTACCTTCTGTACTGCAAAGAATTATGGGAGAATGTAGTCCAGGGGAGGGCGGGATTGCCTTGAAAATGCATGGACAGAATGTAATGGCCACAACAAGGAGGTGAGGCTGTCTCTTTGCAGGTCTGGGCTGTCTCTTTGCAGGTCTGGGGCTGTCTCTTTGCAGGTCTGGGGCTGTCTCTTTGCAGGTCTGGGGCTGTCTCTTTGCAGGTCTGGAGCTGTCTCTTTTCTGGTAATGAGGCTGTCTCTTTGCTGGACTGGGGATGCCTCTCCTGTGCTATATGGGGATGTCTCCTAGCTGGACTTGGATGTTTCTCAGAATATCCTGTCACCGACCACCTATGTGAACTATTGTCTTACCGCCACCCCTGATCGGGCTGCCCAGTCTAAAATGCCCGTGCCTATTTTTTGTCCCAGTCCGGGCCTGGGTATGCCACAATCCATGTTGCGTTATACATACATGCTGTTTATCACCACACTTCATACACCATGTTGTGGACTGTGTTCGTATTCTCAATAGTACATCATACCCCACTACACTTCTTACATTATGTTCCATACTATTCTATGTACTGTGCTTTATACAATATGCTGCCTACTGCTAATCACCATAGCGTTGTATAAATATCACTGGCATTTTATTGGATTTTGATATTTTACACATTCCATGAGTAGATAAGCTTTTGCCATATTTTGTTTTCAACTGTGTATTCAGTTGTTTGCCTGGAGTTAAACTTTTAGTGCCCATTCACACAGGGGCAACTTGCGCTCTGACTTGAGTCGCCCCAAGTCGCTTGACATTTAAAATCCCATTGAAATGCATGGGAGCAATCTTAATGTACACTACTGAAGTTGGAGCGACTTCAAAAAACGTTCCTGTACCACTTCAAGGCGACGTCTATCTGACTTGTGCCCATAGAATTGAATAGAAGTCACCTCCAAATCTGATCCCCATCTAAATGGAAGCGACTTTACAGTGGAAAGAAAATCATTCAGGGCAACACTCTGCCTCCCTGCTCTGATTGGCCACAGGCAAAGTCGCCTGGCATGAACTTGCGTTGTAAGTTGCCTTAAGTTGTGCTGAAATCGCCTAGCAAAGTTGCACTGCAGTCGGGTCACCCCTGTGTGAATGCAGGCTTCTGCAGCAGTACATTTGGCCTCCCAACACAGCACATAAATATTTGTACAGTCATTTATATTATACATCAATCTGTTCATGCAATTGCTTACCGTTTTATACTTTAAAGGGATCTTATGAGCAATATGTTGCCTGCCATAACCGACATGAAAATGCTAGATATCTGGCTTTCTCTTAGCTTATTACTGCCTGAGTCATTGCCCCAAAATCAGCACGTAAAAGCTGAAGATGGGAGTCAGAAAATACTCAAGTCATTGTCTCAGCATGACAGCCAGGAAACTAGCATTTTCAGAAGGAGGGATCAACAGTGGCAGCTTACAGATTTGTCTGTAAAATTTCTCCTTAATCCGTGAAAGTGAAATCTCAGAGAATAACAATACGCACACGTGTACAGTATACAGTAAGTGCAAAGTATCCCTCCTCCCCTCTGAACCCTTCTGGCCTTCTGATTATAGAAACAAATGATCCTGCTGCAGGCATCTACTAATATATGTACCAAACAAGTTTAATTTGCTGAATGATTTAAGGAAGTTATATGTTTGTTCCCCCACTTTAAATCATTAGACATGCTACCAGGGGAAGATTAATGCTTTGTAATTATATTTAATTATACATTTGCAAGATAAAATGTCTCATGTTCAGAGATGGCCAAATGTAATAAAATGACCCTCTATAAAACTATACCTGGGATTTATTTATCAAAGTGGATGTGTACATGTCATAGGAGTACAAATACGACACATTCTCAGATTGTTGTAAATTTGGAGCATTATTATTATGCGAAAACCTCTAGAGGTAGACATATTTTCTTTTTTTATATATATTATTTTAACAGCGGCACAACGTAGAAATAGTCTCCACCCACATAATTAACCCATTAGTAGTGAGTCTTAATCTGGGTGAGATGAGCCTTGCCTTGGGTCAAGCATGGGGGCTTCTATTCTTGACCTGACTATGCGATCATCATGGTCACCTGCTTCAATAATTTGAGTCACAGACTCGAAATGCATACAGTGGCAAGAAAAATAATTTGAACCCCTTGGAGTTGAGCTGTGTGTTTTCTTTTTTTTTTATTAATTTGAGTAATTAATTATTTTTTTTTTTTTTTATTGAGTAATGGGATTCACATTAGCAAATGCTTCTTATGAGCAGCAATCTTATAATGTTTGAGTGGCTTTTATCAATCAAAATGGCTCTAAATCACACCTCCAAACTCATTTCATTAATTGAACTCCAGGTATACAAAAGACTGATTCAAATTAACAATTAGTCTATGGGTGCACTTACTTTTTCCTCCATCGTAAATGTTTAATGCAGGGCTTGACAAATTTGCTTTGAATCTAGGAGCCAGCTAATAAAGTTAGGAACCAGTTTTTTAGCGTAGTGTGGGCTGTCAGTGCCCAGGGTATGGCAAGTAGTTTGCGCCCCCAACTTACTCACAGCAGAGCAGCCAGCCAATAACTCAAACGTAACACCTGTTATAGGCTGGCCAGAAAGAGTGACACTATAAACCTGTTATAGGGGGAAACTCATTATGCCTAATGCATCGTGACTGCAGCATGTAAAACGCCCTCATCTGCTGCCTAATGCAGTTTAACCACTTCCTGACCAGCGCCGTAAATAGGCGGCGGTCGGGTTTGAGGGGCTCTTCTGAGACATAGCCTGCAGCTGCAGGCTATATCCCAGTATAATTTTTTAGAGCTGGCGGTCAGCTATCCAGGGGTAACGACCGGTCCGGCTCGGGAGTTGCTCGGTCGTTACCCCAGGGGGCGGGAGGGGACATCCCCCCTCCCGCCGCTCTTCTCCGGCCTCCCGTCCCACCGGAACGGAAGCAACGTCACAACCTCACTTCCGGTTTACATGGCGGCTAGCGGCACCAATTTTAAAAAAATTACAGTATTCAGAATCGCCGTTTTTGGCAATCTGAATACTGTGAAGTGCAAAGGAGGGATGGGTGGTCTTTTAGACCCCCCCCCCCGGCCCTCCATAAAGAGTACCTGTCACCATATATTACTATCACAAGGGATGTTTACATTCCTTGTGATAGCAATAAAAGAGATCAGATTATTATTTTATTTTTTTTTTTTATAAAGGAACAGTGCTAAAAATAAATAAATAAATAGAATTAAAAAAAAAAGATTTAAATTGCCACCGTCCCGCGAGCTCTCGCAGCAAAGAAACTGCATACGTAAGTCGCGCCCACATATGACTCCGGTGTTCAAACCACACATGTGAGGTATCGCCGCGATTGTCAGAGTGTAAGCAATAATTCTAGCAAAAGACCTCCTCTGTAACTCCAACCTGGTAACCGTTAAAATTTTTTAAAGCGTCGCCTCTGGAACTTTTTAAATACCGGACTTTGTCGCCATTCCGCAAGTGCGCGCAATTTTCAACCGTGTCATGTATGGTATCTATTTACTCGGCGTAACATTCTCTTTCACAATATACAAAAAAATTGGGCTAACTTTACGGTTGTCTTATTTTTTAACTCAAAAAAGTAAAATTGTTCCAAAAAAAATCGCGCTTGAAAGACCGCTGCGCAAATACCGTGTGACAAAAAGTATTGCAACAATCGCCATTTTATTCTCTAGGGTGTTTGAAAAAATATATATATAATGTTTGGGGGTTCTAAGTAATTTTCTAGCAAAAAAAATGTTTTTAGCTTGTGACCACCAAATGTAAAAAAGGGCCCGGTTGGTAAGTGGTTAAAGTGTTTACGCCACTTGTATAAAAAGTTCCCATCCGCTCTGTATTATAGCAAGAAGTTGCCCTGTGTCATGTTATAATTATATATATATATATATATATATATATATATATATATATATATATATACACACACACACACACACACTTCTCTGTATAGATAACACACCTTCTTACTAGGATCAGTTGACGTTTTTTCAGCTTTTCTCTCTCAGCTCAGAATTCCTGAGGAAGGGGCTGAGCACTGCAGGAGAGAGAGAGCCCTGCTGTGTTATCTATATAGATAGGAATATTTCTGATATTACACTGACACAGGGAACTTATTCTTCTAATACAGAGCAAATAGGCGCTTTTAGAGTTAATTATGATTACAGAGAGCGAGGAGAAGCTACGAGAGGGAGGGGGAATTGAAGACAGGCACACAGGACATAGGAGAGCTGGGAGTGACATAGACCACGGGGCTCTCAAGATAAGCTATACACAGGGGCGGAAGTCATGACCTGGCATTATCAAACAGATATTTTAGGGGATACAGAAGGATAATTGCAAAAGCACCATGCTGCTAAATGCACATTAAAGAGACAGGGGCAGCATTTTTTTTATGTGTTGACAAACGCTTTAAGGGTGGCTGCTGGTGGGTGGGTGGCAAAAACATGTCCCTACTGCACATTTTTACCACCCAACTGCACATCTAAATGAAGCCTTTGTGACACTTTAAATAAAATACAAAAAAGGTGAAATAAGTATTCCAGTGCTGCTGATCTTCTGCCGCCTCATTGCAGCCATGTCCTGCCTACAAGTGTGTCCCCCACGGTGACTTTTCATTGCTCTGGTGGGTTTCCGGTCACCAAGAAATACTGGAGCCCAACTGCACATAGAGTGGTAATTGTTGATGGTACACAGGGCTTTATCAGAGGACATAGAAAGACTATTCTAAAGCATATCCAGCTGCCTCATCTCCCCTCCCCCACTTCACAGCACACTGTAGAGCTGCACGATTCTGCCTAAAACGAGAATCACAATTTTGTTGCTTAGCATAAAGATCATGATTCTCTCACGATTCTCGTGGTGTAACATCATCTTTTACATTATACAAAAAAATGGGCTAATTTTGCGGTTTAGTTTTTTTTTTTTTTTTTAGTTCAGTGTATTTTTTTTTTCAAAAACAATTGCGTTTCCAAGACCGCTGTGCAAATACTGTGTGATATAAAATATTGCAACAACATCCATTTTATTCTCTCGGGTCTTTGCTAAAAAATATATATAATGTTTGGGGGTTCTAAGCAATTTTTCTAGCAGAAAATACTCATTTTTTTTACATGTAAGCAACAAATGTCAGAAAAGGTTTAGTCTTTAAGTGGTTGAACTGACCTCATCTACAGACTGGAGTTAATTCCTTTGATAAAAGAACCAAAAAAAGATACTTTGTTTACACTTATAAGCGATATTGTGAGAACTTGGCAGACTGTCCAAATTTTTGTTTCTCTTTAAGAGCCGGTTCACACTACAGCGACTTTGGATCCAACTTGTGTCGCCCCAAGTCACTTGACAGAAGAAATCCCATTGAAGTGAATGGGGGCGGTCTTAATGTACACTACTGTAGTGATTCTTGTACTACTTCAAGGCAACTTCTGTCTGACTTTTGCCCATAGAATTCAATGTAAGTCGCCTCCAAGTCAGATCCCCATCTATATTGAAGCGACTTTACAGGAAAAAGAAAATAATTTACCCAGGTAAAAGGAATGATGTCAGAAGAGATTTATTCTCTGATTGGCATCAGGCAAAGTCGCCTGGCATGGAGGTTGCTTTGAGTTGCGTTGTAAGTCGCCCTAAGTCGCTTTCAAATTGCCTATGAAGTCGGATCGCCCCTGTGTGAGCCGAGTCTTACAGCTGTCAGTTTAGGCAGAGAATGGCTCTTCGCTGAATTGGAGATGCTGTTTTTTTTAAGATAGTGAGGGGAGAGAAGGATCGGTTGCCGCTCATCAGAACGTGGTTTCTGGTCACCATGGCGACCTGGTGCCTAGGGTTTTGTCGAGCCCTGGTTTAATGGGTGTGTCTCAGTGTCGGCTGGTGCTATATTTTTTGGGGCGGGGTGGTGGCAAACAATCTTAGACTCCGCCCCCCCCCAATATCTCCAGGTTGACCGGATCAGCTGCAGCCGTGCCCCCCCCGCACTTACCCTATCTAGTTTACGGGGGCAGTGGCTTCACCCGGGGTCTCCTCCTCCTCGGTTTAATGGTGGCTTCATATTCATTCACTATTGTCACACAACTGGGTGGGCTCCCGCCCCAAGCCCACCCTTTTTTGAAGCCAATTACAGCCTCAGGCTCTAGTCATGTGCTTCTAAAAAAAAAAAAAAAAAACCCCATTGGAGGGTGCATTGCATGTGGATTAGGGGCCGCCGCTGGTGTGTTTAATAAAGAGACACAAGAAATAGTTTTTTGGGTGTTATCAACTTAAGCACATTGTAATATAAATGTATCTCCCAGCACCCCCTGCTTCAAGCTGTGAGTATGGACCTTCAAGGAAGGTTGTACTGAGTTGCATTTGGAGGCTCTGAGCTTTTATAACCCAAATATAGAATGGAGCTTGGCATAAGTATTCACCCCATTATGCTTTTTCACATTTTGTAGTGTTACAACCTGGAATAAAATATTAATTTGCGGTTTTACCATTCCATGTGTTGGTAAAAAAACAATTGAATATAATAATATGTCAAGGACAGCAAGTCAGTGGTGCTAAAGGCAGAAGTTTTTTTTTTTTACCTTAATACATTCTATCCATTAAGATGATAACCCTCCTGTGTACAGTAGCCCTCCCCCCCCCCCCCCAATGCTTACCTGAGCCCCATCTCAATCCAGCAATGTGCACAAGAGCCTCAGCTGTCCCCTCCTCATTGGCTCCCGATGCTGCTAATGGGGGGAGGGGGGGGGGCAACTGCGGCTCAGTTTCTGCATGGACACACAGAGCGGGGGTTCAGGAGCGAGGCTGCCCCCATAGCAAGCTGCTTGCTGTGGGGGCAGGGGTCAGGAGCTCCGGCGAATGACCTGAAAAGAGGAGGCTCAGGGCTGCTCTATGCAAAACCACTGCACAGAGCAGGTAAGTATAACATGTTTGTTCTTTTTAAACAAAAAAAAAAAAGACTAATATCACTTTGAGTTCTTGCCGTATCCAGCATAAAAGGTATGCTACCCATGACTTGCTGTACTTATTTCTTGTTGCTTCATTTTCAGCATGTTATCCCTTTTGTTTAAAATGTATGTGTCTAACGAAGTTGTGTTCCTCATTACAGGCCATGCAATGTTCAAGCTGACCTACCTCAATAATCATGATTACAAGCACCTGTATTTCGAATCTGATGCAGCTACCGTAAACGAGATTGTTCTAAAGGTGAGTTTTCTGTTGCTGTACATCCAGCTTTTACCAAATGAAGCTTATGTAGGCCAGAGACGGTGCAAATTTATTTCCTGCAACCGCGATTTCCCCATCAACGCTGAAAGGGGAATCCCTCCTGCCGAGACACAGTGAATCTGGCAGGCTGTTTGTACCAAACTTGATCAGTCAACTTGTTTTATTCAGCCTGCCCATACATCATTCGAACCGTCTATGGCTAGCCTTAGTGATGTAAATGCTATATCATGCAACATCCTGCCACCAAATTAATGAAATATTGGTACATGCACACTGGCGGACATCTCAGGTACCAGCGTTCTTGGAG
>BLSH010094785.1:833118-850073 GCA_018402905.1 Glandirana rugosa
GGACTTGTGTGGTAGGGGTGACAGTTTGTACCACCACCGTCGTAGTACCAAACCCGGACGAAAAGAAGTCGTCCCTGTCCCTTCTACCAATTTTAACTACCGTTCTACCTACCTCGGTTTATGTCCCGGTAAGACCTTCCTTTGTTTTGGATCATTGTCTTGTTGGAAGACAAATCTCCGTCCCAGTCTCAGGTCTTTTGCAGACTCCATCAGGTTTCCTTCCAGAATGGCCCTGTATTTGGCTCCATCCATCTTGCCATCAATTTTAACCATCTTCCCTGTCCCTGCTGAAGAAAAGCAGGCCCAAACCATGATGCTGCCACCACCATGTTTGACAGTGGGGATGGTGTGTTCAGGGTGATGAGCTGTGTTGCTTTTACGCCAAACATAACGTTTTGCATTGTTGCCAAAAAGTTTGATTTTGGTTTCATCTGAGCAGAGCACCTTCTTCCACTTGTTTGGTGTGTCTCCCAGGTGGCTTGTGGCAAACTTTAAACTACACTTTTTATGGATATCTTTAAGAAATGGCGTTCTTCTTGCCACTCTTCCATAAAGGCCAGATTTGTGCAGTATACAACTGATTGTTGTCCTATGGACAGAGTCTCCCACCTCAGCTGTAGATCTCTGCAGTTCACCCAGAGTGATCATGGGCCTCTTGGCTGCATCTCTGATCAGTCTTCTCCTTGTATGAGCTGAAAGTTTAGAGGGAAGGCCAGGTCTTGGTAGATTTGCAGTGGTCTGATACTCCTTCCATTTCAATATTATTATCTCTTGCACAGTGCTCCTTGGGATGTTTAAAGCTTGGGAAATCTTTTTGTATCCAAATCCGGCTTTAAACTTCACAACAGTATCTCGGACCTGCCTGGTGTGTTCCTTGTTCTTCATGATGCTCTCTGCGCTTTAAACGGACCTCTGAGACTATCACAGTGCAGGTGCATTTATAGGGAGACTTGATTACACACAGGTGGATTCTATTTATCATCATTAATCATTGAGGTCAACATTGGATCATTATTCATTCAGAGATCCTCACTGAACTTCTGGAGAGAGTTTTCTGCACTGAAAGTAAAGGGGCTGAATAATTTTGCACGCCCAATTTTTCAGTTTTTTATTTGTTAAAAAAGTTTGAAATATCCAATAAATTTTGTTCCACTTCATGATTGTGTCCCACTTGTTGATTCTTCACAAAAAAGTACAGTTTTATATCTTTATGTTTGAAGCCTGAAATGTGGCAAAAGGTCGCAAAGTTCAAAGGGGGCCGAATACTTTCGCAAGGCACTGTATAAAAGAAAGCACACCAACCAGAGGTTGGTAAGCTGCGCACACTATAAGCAATGTGACCAATAGGTACCCATGAACCAACAATAAGCCCTCATACACACGGGCGTTTTTTTGACGTCACGCTTTTGTGAGTCTTTTACAGCTCTCCATGTTATTCTATGGCCCCCTAAAACCGCCGACCTTCTTGAGCAGTAGAGGGTGTCGGCGTTAGTGAGCTGTAACGTTTTGACGCCGACGCCGCAAAACGCTCACTAAACCCGTACCGGCATTAACCAGCGTTTTTGACGCCGACATTTTCTGGTTAAAAAAGAGCAGAGCAATGTTTTGTTTTGTTTTTTAAACGCCTATTGACGCCGACACTCATTAACGCCGATGCAAAGCACCGGAAAAAAAAAAACACAGATTTTTCCCTGACATCGGACCCAACGTTTTGCTTATTTTTAAACGTACGCCCGTGTGTATGAGGCCTAAATGTTACAATGGAAAAATTTAAATATAAAGAAATATTGGTGAAACCATAATGTCAAGACAATGCCATGTTTCATATAAGTTCATATAGTCCAAAAAAAAAAAATGAAGACTGCACTGTGCTTGACTAGGTAGACTTCTGGTCGGCAGTTCCTTGGAAAGGTAGGGACACCCTCAGCAACATAAAAGAAAAGGGCGCCAGGTCAGTAGAAGTAAAATCACCAAGAAATTTTTTTATGAACATTTAAATAGAAGTAAATTGCAATCAGCATGTCCGGACACTCATTACCAAACAGTGAGACGGAATAGACCTGATGGACCTGCAGATTGTGCTCTGGGACCAGATGGGGGAGATTGTATGCCACAGGCTGATGGGCAGCCCTGGTCGGCCGACTGAATGGGAGTAAAACTCGGGCCATGATGCCGTGTAGACAGACCCAAGCAGCGCAGGCTGTGGCTGGGATGGCCGCCGCTTCTGGGTAGCGGCAACGTTACAGGAAGATGGTCATGTGACTGTGAATGGCAAGCTCTCAGATCCAAAAAGCAGGATGGCTGGAATAGGCTGGTTGCAACGTTTCAGAGGCTCCACCTCCTCCTTCAGGCTGACCAGCCTATCCAGCAGAGCACTGGGATAAAAAGCATACAACCGTGTTTAGCATAAAGGGAGGAGAGAAGAGGAGCAGGAGAGGGGAAGTGGAAAATGGCAAAACTTATAATTGGGAAACTTCTCTAATGTTATCTAGAGGACCTGAGGCTCTATGAAATCGATCAATAATAATATTAATCAATATCCATACTAATAGAAAAAAGTAAAACTAGTGAAATATTATATTAAAATTAATTAACCACTTCCTGCCCGGCCTATAGACAAATGACGGCCCAGCTGTGGCTTCATTATCCTGACTGGACGTCTTAAGGATATCCCACAATCGCGTCCCCGTGGGGGGCGCGCATCACAGCGATTAGTGGTGCGGTGGGTCAGTCTGATACACCAAATTACCGATCCCGGTAAATAGCTTCCACCCGAAGCACTTTACCACATGATCAGCCGTGACCAATCATGGCTGATCATGATGTAAACAGGAAGAGCCGTTTATCGACTTTTTCTCTAGTCGTGTACGCAGACGCAAGTAGTGGAGAGCCGATCGGTGGCTCTGCCGGGGGGGGGGGGGGTCGTCTGTGCTGAGTGTTAATCAGCGCAGCCCCCCTCAAATCGCCACACTGGACCACCAGGGAGCCGACCTTAGACCACCAGGGAGATGATCAGAGAGCCCACACTAGACCACCAGGTAAGGGGCAACATGGCTGGAACTCAGTGTCAGTTACAGATGCCACCCTGGACCACCAGGGAATGGACACCTTACAGTGCCACCTATGAGTGCCCATCAGTGCCACCTATCAGTACTGCCTAATCAGTGCCCATCCGTGATAGAGAAAATGTACTTATTTGCAAAGTTTTGTGATAGAAACCGAGAAACTTTTTTTTTTTCAAAATTTTCTGTCTTTTCTTATTTGTAGCACAAAAAATAAAAACCGCAGAGGTGATTAAATACCACCAAAAGAAAGCTCTAATTTGTGGGAACAAAATGATAAAAAAAATCAGTTTGGGTGCAGTGTCACACGACCACGCAATTGTCATTCAAAATGTGACAGTGCTGAAAGCTGAAAATTGGTCTGGGCGGGAAGGGGGGTTTAGTGCCTGGTATTGAAGTGGTTAAACATGGTTACTTAATTGAATAAAATGGAGATAAAAATATTAAAAATAAAAGGTATAAAAAATATATATATTTAATCAATTGGATTGCTATAAGCCCGATGGTATGTGCGCACACACAGGAACACTTGGTGGAAGAAGAGAACCAAATGGGTGTCCACCAGTCTGACTCCAAACCAGAAATTAATTATTAGTGATACTATGCGCATAATAAAACAACAACATCCATCTCATAAATCGAAATATGAAAATTAATAATATGAAAGCTAGCCAAACGTACACGTGTGGTGGTGATGGGTTCCAGAGTGAAAAAGGAGCCAGACCGCCAATTATATATTGAGGATGGTACTCACTTCAATTTCCTCATTAAGCCCCCCAGGTGACAAGGAATTTAGGGTGAATGTACAAAAAGTCTCCCTGCAACAAGGGAGGGAGGGAGGTATGGATTCTATCACCCACACTCGCAGGCCCCTAGTGGACCAGTTGTGGTGCAGTAGAAAGTGCCTGGGGACACTGTGGTCCACAGACCCTTTCTCAATGAGCATCCTGTGGTCACTGAAACGTACCCGCACTGCACGTATAGTGCGGCCCACGTAAAGGAGGCCACAGGGACAAGTGAGACAATACACCACAAACTCGGTGGAGCAGGTAAAGAATTGCTTCAAAGAGTTTCTTACCTGAGCCATCAAGGAAGAAAGTTTGGTGGTGTTGGACAAAAGGACACATCTTGCACCTTAGCTTTTTGCATTGGTACACACCAGAAAGGTGCAACAAATGAAAAACCCCATGAGTAAAACAAACATGGTATACATGAATAAATGAATATACTGAAAATAATCATATAGTGAAAATCAATAAGTCCATTTCTTATTTCACATGAATGCAAAATGTCCTTAAATCTTGATGTAAATCAGCAACCAACACAAATGACATCCAGATTTTCCATGCAGTTGACACCGTGAGCATGCAATATATTGTGTGTGATGCATCCACCACCAACGAATAAGATGTATGCTTACTCCTAAAAAATTGACACACTATCACGGGTGGTCAAAAATAGCAGGTGAGTAAGACCCCTCTCTATTTTCCTTCAAATCCTGGATATACCTGAACCGGGAGGAGGCCACGCTGGACTCTCACCAAACACTGCTTCTCTCTCATCACAGGTCACATATTAAATCCAAAGATAAAGGAAGGGTATAGTGTAAATCCATAAAACAAGTGGTTAAAATTTATTAAGATTACACTTACGTCACAAACGATCTATCAAGCTTCCATGGAATATGAGGTTGCTCTGTGTCAGTTTTTCAGGCGGACTTGAACGGACACTTCATGCATCTCTATGGAGCGACGGATGTCAGTGGTGACATGTCTGAGGACATCCGATCCGCTTCGCTAAATCCAGACAGATGGAAACCCTATTTTCCATCAGTCTGGCGGATCGGATTTGTTTCCGTCCGATTCCCCATAGAAGAGAGCGAGGCTCTGGCAGATCCATCTCTGCACAGTCAGCAGAGACGGAGCTGTCATCCGCTGGCTCAGCGGGAATCAATGGATCGATCCCTGCTGAGCAAAGCGGAGTCTGTGAAAATGGACAGCAATGTGTGAAAGGGGCCTTACCCCTGTTCTTTTGAGTATTATTGCTTAACCACTTCTTTACTGGGCACTTAAACCCCCTCCTGCCCAGACCAATTTTTGTCTTTCAGCGCTGTTGCATTTTGAATGACAATTGCGCGGTCGTGCGACGTTGTACCCAAATAAAATTTGCGTCCTTTTTTTTCCCCACAAATAGAGCTTTCTTTTGGTGGTATTTGATCACCTCTGCGTCATTTCTGATCGCCGCTATAAACAAAAAGTGAGCGACAATTTTGCAAAAAAGAACAATATTTTTTACTTTTTGCTAAAGTACAAATCCATTAAAAAAATTTATTCATCAGTTTTGGCCGATTTATATTCTTCTACATATTTTTGATAAAAAAAAAAAAAATCGCAATCGGCGTATATTGATTGGTTTGCGCAAAAGTTATCGCGTCTACAAACTATGGGAATTGATTTATGGTGTTTTTATTATTTATTTTTTTTTACTAGTAATGGCGGCGATCTGCGATTTTTATCGGGACTGCGATATTGCAGCAGAAATGTCGGACATTTTTTACACATTTTTGGGACCAATGACATTTATACAGCGATCAGAAATTTAAATATCCACTAATTACTGTGTAAATGTCATTGGCAGTGAAGGGGTTAACCAGCAGGGGCAGTGAAGGGGTTAACCAGCAGGGGCAGTGAAGGGGTTAACAATGTTCCCTGGGTGTGTTCTAACTGTGGGGGGGATGGGCTGTTCGGGACATAACAGATCTAACTGATCCCAGTGACAGGGATCAGTAGATCTGTCATGTCCCCTTCAGCAGAACGGAGAACCGCCGTGTTTACATCGGCGGTTCCCCGTTCTGCAGCTCTGTCAGGCGATCGTGGGTCTCGAGCGGACATCAAGTCCACCCGGCCGCCGCCGCTGCCGCCAGGGGGCGCGCCGGGAGCGTGCACAGGGGACGACGTCCATGGACATCGTCCCGGCATTTCAGATCCGCGCTGGAGCCGTACTTCGGCAATAGCGCGGATCTGCAGGGGTTAAATCTGAACTCCAGGCAGATATATAAAAGCCACAAGCAAGGGCTGCTAGCAGTCAAAACCACTGGGTGATATTGGGTGCTGGTGGGCCACTATGCAGATTGGGGCCCCAACAAGCATGCCAAAGAAGACAGGGCCCCTGAAATGCATAGCTCCCTTGACTTGCTGTTAGAGGGACAGGAAAACAAAGATATTTACTTTCCGTTTTGCATGCAAGCCTCTCTCTACGATACGCTTGTAATAAACTTTAGATGGAAGGTGCTAATCTGTGATGACCGAGTGGCAGCATGATTTCCATCAACATCTCGGATTCACACCCACAATGTGGGTTACATACAGCACCATTTATCCCTGCTACTACAGATGCACTACTGCAGCAAGCATCATCTAGGGTCCAGGCACACTGGCCTAAAAAAAAATAAAGCCTGTTTTTTGGCATAAAAAATTGCTTATATAGAGTGTCTTTGTACAGGCGTGTAGCATTTTTTTCTACCAGAAAACTCTTCTCAAAAAACAAATCCAAAGTGTTTTTTCTACGTCTAAAAGTTCTAATGTGCATAGACACATAGGATAATATTGAGCTGCTTCCGCAGGCAAAACGCAAAACTCGTAGAAGCAGCGTGTAAGCCCAGTGTGCATGGACTCTTATAACAAATGCAACTCACAAAGGTAGAACTCGAACCTAAACAATAAAAAGGTACAGAACTATTCCTGCACTTTTAATGCAACTCTGAGTCAAAGTAAAAATGCTGAGTGTTAAAGGTCTTTTAAAACTGGAAGATGCCATTAAAGAGAGAAAAAAAAATGATAACGATTTCCAGCAACTTTCACTTCTATGCATGGAAAATTCTCCCCACCCGTCCAGGAACTATAGGATATACATCAGCGGCATTGACATAATTATCACTGAAAGAAAGTCATCAGTATATTTGAAAACATTTCCTCCTTAATATGCCAAACTGCCTTCATTTTAAAGCCAAATTTCACACAGAAGGCAACCCACACTGCAAGGATTAAAGTGGTTCTAAAGCATAAACATATTTTACCATTCTGCATTCCCTGTAAATGTTTAGGCATCATCATCGCCCCCTTATTCTATTCTGTACTTACCAAAGTCCTCACTCAATCCAGAGCTGTGCCCGCCTGTATCGCTCTCCCTCATAGGCTTTGCTGCGGCAGCAATTGGCTCATGCTGCTGTCAGTCAAATCCTGTGATGAGGGAGTGGGGGGGCCCACGAGCCACGCTGTCTGTGTCTATGGACACAGGCAATGTGGCTCAGGGTTGAATCTGCAGGTTTGCCACGATAGAAAGCAGCTTCCCATCGTGGCGCCCCAAGGAGGAGCTAGGAGCGCCAGCAGGGAACTCAAGAATAGGAGGGTTGGGGCCGCTCTGTGCAATATCATTGCACAGAGCTGGTAAGTATAACATGCCTGTTATTTAAAAAAAAAATCATTTACAATCACTTTAAATGCATGTATTGTCCAGGGGTATAGGAATAAGGTACACTTAGTTTATTCATCACTTCTGCAGGCTTCCTCTCAGTAAGACCAGTTCTACAAAGCTGCCTCTCTTCGCTGCCCGCCTGACCGACCGCAGCTCTCCTGCAGGATACACAAGGACACCAAAGGTCTGTACACATTCTGGGATTGTTGGAGTGCAGAGGATGGTGCCAGATGCTTGGGCAGCAAGGAGTAAGGTAAGTATTACTGCCCCATTGCTATCCCCCGAGACCAGCAGTCTCCAAACTTTATAAACAAAGGGCCAGTTTACTGTTCTTCAGACTTCAAGGGGGCTTCACTGTGGCTAGAGGGGGTAGAAAATGACCCACTATTGGTATTAGTGAGAGAATTAGTGACCCATTGTTAGTGTTCGTGGGAGGAATAAAGCCACAAGGACCCGATAAAAGCAAGCAAAGGGCTGCATCCCACCCACTGGCATTTAACCCTTGCAGAGCAGGGGAGGAGATACCCATCCCAAGAGTTCATTTTACCATAATGGGTCACAGCTTTACATGAGTATGCCAAGTGCCCAGCCACATCACAGGATTATTAGCGTGCGTAGGGGAGTGAAAACTGCTGGGAGAGCAAGGACTAAAGCAAGTATTAACCACTGTAGTGAGAGCTTGTGGAATGGTGATAAGTTACCATACTATGTGCTGCTTTGTGTAGAACTATGTTTTATGATTGCAATGGTTAGGTCAGAGTGAGTGAAGACATGGGTCGTAATACGGGCATTGGGCAGCGCCTTGTGTTCACACAACCAGTTCCCCACAGCCATGGTGATCTTGTGCTGGTCTACAAGCAGGCAACCAAACTCTTGTGTAAATATTTCCTTTTTTTTTCCATCCTGAACAATTGCATTGGGTAATCTGAATGGTATTTGCATTGCCTGAGCGTCAAAAATGCTCGCATAAACAAATGTAACAACATTCTAAATGTAATTGATCGCCATGGTGCTCATTTGTGTCCTCGCCAACTAACTTGATCTTATCTGAATGTTATGCTGACAATGTACTCTAACCTTTTGTAGCTTATCCAATCCACTTCTTGAAGCTGAAGTTTAAATATGGATATTTCTGCAGTTATATTGGTTAAGCTTGGACCAAAGTAAGTATGCATGTGCCATACCTGGCTGATCCCCATGGAAGTGGAAGGAAATCATTGTAATAGGCACCACTACTACAGTGATCAGCGATAAATTCCAATTCCCATGCCAAGCAGCCGACCTGCTGCTTAGTGAACACAGGAGGTCATATTTTTTAAGTGAATGCAAAGCATTCTCTGGTTGGTTGAGGTGGAGATTGTGACATAAGCACACCACCTGTCCATTTCATCCAGTTAATTCTTAGAGAAAATGCAAAGTGTTCGCTGAATGGTGCCCAGGCTGAGCTCCTGTGTTCACGATGCAGCAGAGCAGCTACTTGGCATGGGACTTGGAACCTAGAGGCGATCACTATAATAGTTGTGCCAGTAACCTGTGGAACCGGTTAATCTGGAGGGAGGAGTGTGTTAGATGTACTAGCAAATTTAGATACACTAACAAATTGAAGCCAAATTCTAGCTCACACTGCAGTTACAGCGACAGTTCTTTTGGGATAAAGGTTTTACATTGATCGATAAAAGATCATCACTGTAAGCACCCCTGTCAGCAGTAAATGGTTTCTCTCAACTCTCTAACTGCTACATTTACAGGAGAGCTTGTTCTGCTTAAAAACAACAGTCTTCCTGGCCAGATCACCAGATGAAAATGGAAAGAAAGCCTAAAAAAGGAAACAAATGCAGCCATCACAACTAAGAATTGGGAAGCTGCAATATAATAAATGTTTGCTTTGGGTACAGTACTGCTTTAGGTCATTACCTTAACCACTTGCCGACCACCCGCCGCAGTTATACTTCAGCAAGGTGGCTCGGCTGCGTGGAACGCTGTACTGGTATGGCGATTCGTGCACTAGAATCTGTGGGCCAGCAGGGGAGTCAATCAGCGGGTCCGGCGGACTCGATGTCCATGATCGTTCCCCACAGAGACAGAACAGGGATCTGCCAAAGTAAACAAGGCAGATCTCTGCTCTGACAGGGGATGACCCACAGATCCTGTCTTTCTGCTATGCAAGAAGATGAATCTCTGTGTTATCCCATGCAGCCCATCCCCCATACAGTTACTAAACACACCCAGGGAACACAGTTAACCCTTTGATCGCCCCTGATGTTAACTCCTTCCCTGCCAGTGTCATTAGTGCAATGTCAGTGCATATTTTTACCACTGACCACTGAAATAATGTCACTTGTTCCCAAAAGAAGTGCCAGTTAGGTGTCTGATCTGTCCGCCGCAATGTCACAGTCCCATTAAAAATCACTGATCGCCACCATTACTAGTAAAAAGTGTCCATAAATCTTTCCCTATTTTGTAGACGCTATAACTTTAGTGCAAACCAATCAATATACGTTTAAGGGTTGGTTTTTTTTTACCAAACATATATAGCAGAATAGATTGGCCCAAATTGATGAAGAAATTAGATTTTTTTTTTTTTTAATTATTGGATAGGTTTTATAGCAGAGAATTATAATTTTTTTTTTTTTTTCAAAATTGTCACTCTTTTTTTGTTTATAGCGCAAAAAATAAAAACCGCAGAGGTGATAAAATACCACCAAAAGAAAGCTCTATTTGTGGGGAAAAAAAGGACACACATTTTATTTGGGTACAGCACCGCACAACAACGCAATTGTCAGTTAAAGTAACGCAGTGCCCTATTGAAAAAAATGGCCTGGTCATTAAGGAGGTAAAACCTTCTGGGGTTAAAACGGTATAATTTCCTCTTTTTTTTTTTTTATAAAGTTGGATTCCAGTCAACCATTGGCAGGTTTGTTTATTACCTAGTAGTAGACAAAGGTGTGCACACTGATCCCTTATCTGGAAGTAACAAGTTATCAAACCTGATATCTGTTGGATTAGGACGTCTGGTAAGGTCTGAGGGCACCTAAACACCCAGATCAATGCTCATTCCTGTCAAATTCATATAGAGAAAATGACCATCATCTATCAACACATGATGCTTACAGCCGCAACAGTTATCACTAGAGATCTGAAGCCGTTAACTGTTCTATAACCATTCCCTTTAAATAAATGGGTTAATTTATGCAAGAGAGAAATAAAGCACAAGATGTGAGTTATGCAAAAAAATGAATGGAATTAGGATTGATTTAGTACTTACTGCAAGCTATTGTTTTCATTACGGTAAAGGATTGCTCAGCAAACTAATGAGATTTCTGGGAGATTGGGGTCTGCTGGCTGCAAGTCCCAGCGGGTGCATCGCGTACTCCAAGGACTGGCACCAACAGACAGAGTGTCTGTCATAACATGGATGATATTACTGCCCGACTAATATATAAATGCAGCAATATGCAGCCAGTGCCAGGATGCATGGTGAAGAATAAAGATTTAAAATAATTTTCCCTACATACTTCAACATGTCTAATTTACTCTCTGGTGGAGATGTAAAGCAAAATTTTACATTTGTCACTGGAAGTGACAGGTAGCAGGAGAAATCTTCCAATGGGGACACCTGTTCCAGTGGCAACGGCTATCCAATGGGGACACCTGTTCCAGTGGCAACTACTTTCCAATGGGGACACCTGTTCCAGTGGCAACAGCTTATAAGGAGAGTTCCCTCACTATGTTCCACTTACATCCAGTTGTCCAAGACAGGCAGTAAGAGTGAAATATTCCCAACAGGACACATCAAAAGTAATTCTTCATTAACATTATCTACACCAGCGGTTCTTAACCTCGGTGCTCAAGTACGTACCCCCAATGGTCCATGTTTTCAGGTTTTCCTTTATTTTGCACAGTTGCTTTAAATCAATATCAATGACATGGTATTGATAAGAGCTTTTTTTATCTAAGGGAAGTTCCCAAAACATGGCCCGTTGGGGGTACTTGAGGACTGAGGTTGAGGAACACTGATATACACCACTGTTATGGCCAATACACACGGTACAATTATCGGCCGAAAACTGTCATACTACAGCCTGTTGTACAATTATCCGACCATTAGTTCACTCCATTCCACAGCTGATTTTGAACTATCATCCAACAGAAGTTGTATGAGCAAACCAGAAAACTGTTGTCTGCCTACAAGGCGTCATCCGATTTTCAGCTCGTGTGTACAGAAGTTGGTATAAACACGCATGCTCAGAATCCAGGAAGTGTTCGGTCATGTAAACTTGCATCCGTTATTCACAATTCAGATTCACCTGAACTTCCTCTTTATACCCTCATCACACGTCACCACATTCGGCTTTGTTGAGCGATAATTTGACTACCGTCAGTACGCTAGACAAAATAAAGGAGAGACGATTTTGAGAAAAGTTGGACGTGCGGTCGTACAACAATCGCACCGTGTGTACGAGGCTTTAGATCGCACAGCCAGGGGTCTTCGACCTCTACTGCTGCATAGCCAGGGGTCTTCAACCTCTACTGCAGCACAGCTGGGTCAGGGACCCCCCCAGCCTGCCGATTGGATAGGGAAGGAGTAGCAGCACACTATAGAGTCATCTGTTTTCTCCTCTCCCATAAGCTTTTATTTGTCAGCACATGCAGACTGAAGCAAAGCATCACTGGCCCCTAGTGTAGCCATTCCCTCTCCTATTCCTATGGTTCTGTTGTACAAGGGATTATAGATGGCTGATGTCACCAGCTATTTAGGTACTCTCACAAATTGCATGTAAATATGCATTAAAGAAGATGTCCCAATTCCATTTGTATAAATGTGCCCTAGGGGGCAAGGTACATGTAGAAGTTTCTCCTGTCTCCCTTGGTGCTATCCAAGGTTAGCTGTGAGTTTTGAACAGGGTAACCCTCCTTTTCCACAGTTGTCCGATAACGCAGCTAGCAAGGAGACGGTTGCTTTGGCAAACAGCACTTGTCTCCATCTGCAAGCACTTGCACGTTTGCCCTGAACATCTTAGCTAACAAGCCCCGCTCCCCTGTCAAATGCTTGTTTCAGGCAAGTCAGAGAAAACTGCTGTTCATGGAAGCAACCCTCTCCTTGTCAGCTGCATTGTTGGACAGCCATGGAGGGTGCCCTGTCCAACCTCACAGCTAGCTTTATGCCGGGTACACATGGGAAGTATTTTTTGGTTCAACCCAGTGGGTTAAAAAAAAAAAAAAATTACAGATCATCGTAGTAACTATCTGATGTTAGTGTGACAGTCTCCCAGCTGAGCTGTTGTGTTCTGACAATGGGATTACTGATCAGCACGGGTTTTCCAGCGTGCTCGTTCCACATAAGCTGCTCAAGGAGCTGTACACGCAGCCCTGCAACCGCCGAAATGACCGGTTTCGGCAAATTTTCGGCCCATGTGTACCCAGCTTTAGACAGCACATAGGAAGACAGGGCAATGCACCACATGCACTTTTTCTTCTTGGGAACAGAACACACTTAAAGAAAAGGAAGCAAGATTTCTTCTTTAATGATTTTGTAATGAATAAATATCCAGATTAATTATTGGTTTTTCTATCTACCTAGAGTTTAGCTATAACCTTAACTATAAATTATACAACCCTTTATAACCTAATAGCCCCCAGAAACCCAGCTCATCTTAGCAGGCACTGAATCAGCCCAGTCCCTTCAATCCTCCACATTAAACCAATTGCCTCACACTGTCATTATATTTTAAGAAACCAATAAATTAATATTGCCAAGTCATCCCTCATTAGTCAAAACCATATATTTGTATAGTAAGTTGGTGAGTGAGCCTGCATTTAACAGTACATTGTGCACTTCTTATAGGAATTCTAATCTAGTCCTGAAAGTATTTCCCATCCTGTTCTAGTCTGATATATATATATATATATATATATATATATATATATATATACTTATACACACACACACACACACACACACACACATCTATCATAGGATGAGGTTAAGACAAGCTGTGCCTTTCTGTACACATGCCGTGTTTAGAATCTGGGTGCTGTGCCAACTGTGCCGACAATGTCACCTGGACGTCTGGTGCTCTGCCAGTTCATTCATTACACAGAGGGAGAAGAGAGTTGTCACTGTTGTATGTTATGCAATGTAATGAAGTGTATGTGTCTGTTAGCTCTGCAATGCCAATATGGAGATATTAATTATTTGTAAAAATCCTATATTTGGTTGCTCTTAACAGATTTAAATATGTCTGCATTGCACTAGTTTTACCATTGGCCATAAAGCAAGATGCAAATGAATGCAAATATGTGAAGCCAAGAACTTACTGTATACAGTGCATCTGGAAAGTATTCACAGCGCTTCACTTTTTCCACATTTTGTTATGTTACATACAGCCTTATTCCAAAATTGATTAAATTCATTATTTTCCTCAAAATTCGACAAACAATACCTCATGACAATGTGAAAGAGGTTTGTTTGAAATCTTTGCAAATTTACTAAAAACAAAAAAAAAATCCCATGTGCATAAGTATTCTCAGCCTTTGCTCAGTGCTTTGTGTAAGCACCTTTGGCACCAATTACAGCCTCAAGTCTTTTTGGAGTATGATGCTACAAGTGTGGTACATCTATTTTTGGGCAGTTTCTCCCATTCTTGTTTGCAGGACTTCTCAAGCTCCATCAGGTTGGATGGAGAGCGCCGGCGCACAACCATTTTTATATCTCTCTAGACATGTTTATTTGGGCTCTGGCTGGGCCACTCCAGGACAGTAACAGAGTTGAATCATAGCCACTCCTGTGTTATCTTGATCGTGTTCTTAGGATCGTTGTCCTGTTAGAAGATGAACCTTAGCCCCAGTCTAAGGTCCAGAGCGTTCTGGAGCAGGTTTTAATCAAGGATGTCTCTGTATATTGCTGTATTCATCTTTCCCTCGATCCTGACTGTCTCCCAGTTCCTGCCGCTGAAAACATGCCCCCACGTCTCACTGTAGAGATGGTATTGGCCAGGTGATGAGCGGTGCCTGGTTTCCTCCGGACATGATGCTTGCCATTCAGAACAGAGTTCAATCCATGTTTCATTAGACCAGAGAACTTGGTTTCTCATGGTCTGAGTGTCCTTCAGGTGCCTTTTGGCAAACTCCAGGCGAGCTGTCATGGGCCCTTTTACTGAGGAGTTGCTTCCTTCTGACTACTCTACCATACAGGCCTGATAGGTGGAGTGCTGTAGAGATGGTTGTTCTGGAAGGTTCTCTCTCCGCAGAGAAATGCTGGAGCTCTCTCAGAGTGACCATTGGTTCTTGGTCACCTCCCTGACTAAGGCCCTTCTCCACCGATTGCTCAGTTTGGCCAGGCGGCCCACTCTAGAAAGAGTCCTGGTGGTTCCAAACTTCTTCCATTTATAAATGATGGATGCCACTGTGCTCATTGGGACCTTCTAAGCTGCAGAAATGTTTCTGTACCCTTCATCAGATCTGTGCCTTGATACATGCTGTCTCAGAGGTCTACAGACAATTCCTTGGATTTCATGGCTTGGTTTGTGCTCTGACATGCACTGTTAACTGTGGGACCTTATATAGACAGGTGTGTGCCTTTCCAAATAATTTCCAATCAACTGAATTTACCTCAGGTGGACTCTTATCAAGTTGTAGAAACATCTCAAGTATGATCAGTGGAAACAGGTTGCACCTGGGCTCAATTTTCAGTGCCATGGCAAAGGCTGTGAATACTTATGTACATATGATTTTTTCGTTTTTTTTTTTTTAATAAATTAGCAAAGATTTCAAACAAACTTCTTTCACGTTGAGTTTTGAGGAAAATAATGAATTTAATCCATTTTGGAATAAGGCTGTAACATAACAAAATGTGGAAAAAGTGAAACTTTGAACACTTTTCGGATGCACTGTACAGTATACTATATACAGTATTTGAAATCTGCGCCTACAATTGGTCTTTTGGGGAATTTTGATTTTCATGCAGCTAATCTAATCTAAGGAGGCCAATGCCAAGGAAAGAACCCTATTCCCAAAATGTGATGGCAACCACACTGGGACATTTATTTGATGTGTACAAAACCCCACCCCACTTCCACTATGCTCCGCCTCTTCACTTCAGTATGCCATGACTGGTTCAGAAAGCTGGAGTACAACTTGACATATTATTAGAAGGGATATTAAAATAGAACTGAAGGCAAAACTTGCTTTCCTGGCTCAGCCCCATGTCAGCACGACCTTGGGTCAACCCCGCCCCTTGATCCCGTATAGGACATCCCTGAATAGAACATAAAAGGCCAGCAATACCTGGTGAGGATGTTCTTATCCTGTCCTTGCTCCGGACATTCCTGTTTGCCTGCCGTTGGTCCCTACGGTGGAAGGTCTCTTGTACGGGGGTAAAACCCTCGGATACTGACGCTCCTGGTGCTTGGGTCACTTTGTGTGTGTGTGCTGTAAGGCTAGGGCAGAGATTCCAGGATGCCGCTGAGTTCTCTGCTCGTTCCCTCTTCCGGGTTCTGCGTTCCACCCAGCTGGCGCGCTCAAATGATGTCACCGCACCCTCCCTGATTGGCCGAGCGGGCGCGGCTGTAATTGGTGCGCCGACCGGCCGCGTCTGATTGGTCAGCGGGGTAAGGGCGGCGTTTTTAAGTCAGGGAAGGGGCTGCTTTCCTGTGGGTGCCAGCTGTTCGGGCGGATGTGCTTCCCGGTAAGAGGGGGAGAGGGGATCATGCTCTCTGTGGCTCTTCATTTTGGGGTCTCTGGCTCTTTCTAATAATGCCTCCTTTCCCTGCAGCATCCTCTGGCAGTCTCCCTGGAGTGCTGTGCTACTTGGTCCTGGTGAGAGGGGTGTTTAATAGGGGGGAGGAGGTAGGCCAGGTGTGGAGTATTGAAGGAAAATTTTCTTTATCTATGCAGTAGGCACTGAAAACGGTGGGGAGGTAAGGGACTGCGAAGGGGGGGTCTATGTCATTTAAGTATGGCGACTAGTGTTGAGCGAACCCGGACTGTAACGTTCGGGTCCGTACCGAACTTTAGGGTGTCCGTGGCACGGACCCGGACCCGGACATTTCAAAAATCGTTCGGGTTCGGTCCGGGGTTCTGCTATTTTACTCCACGTGTTGAGAAGCTGCAGGGCAGCCAATCAACAAGCGTTTCACTGGTTTGCCCTTAGAAGCCATCACAGCCATGCCTACTAATGGCATGGCTGTGATTGGCCGGTGCATCATGTGACCCAGCCTCTTTATAAGCTGGAGTCACAGTGCTGCAGTCACATGCTCCTTGGGTTAGTATAGGGAAAGGTAGCTGATGGCGTGAGGGACAGATTTTAGCCATTTTAAGACCTGATCCTGCATCCTGAGATAGATTACTTTACTACTGCTGTCTGTGCTGTTGCTCTGAGGACAGATAGCAGAAATTAGAGATTTCACATACCGCTGCTTT
>BLSH010094785.1:864245-876684 GCA_018402905.1 Glandirana rugosa
GAACGGCTGGCGTGAAGGGGTTAACCTGCAGGGGGCGCTCTAAGGGTTAACTATGTTCCCTGGGCGTGTTCTAACTGTATGGGGACTGCTCTAACAGGGGAAGGGAAGTGGTCACAGCCTTCACGTACAGGAAGGCTGTGATCACAGCCCTTCCCCCTCACACAGAGCGGAGGTCCGTGTTTACATACACGGACCTCCACTCCTTCGCTCCGGGGGGGCCATCGCGGGTAGCCGGCGGCAATCGAAGCCGCCGCACCCGCTCCCTGGCCCTCCCCGAACACAGTGAGCGCGCGGGCGCGCCTCCGGCGGCGCGCGCTCACTAAACTCGTTCCCGCAGCCGCCGTCGTATGACGGCGTTTTGCGGGAACGAGCCACTTTGCCGCCGTCAGATGCCGATCGGCGGTCGGCAAGTGGTTAAATAATGTGCAGCGCTAAGAAATTATATCAAGTGATCAAAACCGGGAATTACCCCGATAAAATATCTATAAAAGTGATAATAAACCAAAAAAAGTCCAAGAAGAGTTCATCAAAAAAATTAATAAATGAATTCCAAACACCAATGTGAAAAAAACGATAAATAATTGGTGAGTATTCAATATTCCATAGTGTTCCACCATAAGAAGTGCATCCACCACCTTACAGATGAGGTACTCTTACCAGATATCAGCTGGTAAACCGCATGTATGGATAGCCAGTGAAGGTAGGTTAAACCAGGATCAAATCGGCACTCCTCATATATGAGCAATCAACGGTCCAGGTGACGAATCAACATTTCAAGGGAAACCACAGATGACGAAATAACGAATAAACAAAGAGACACCACACCCCCATACGGAGATCTCTTCCCTTTAAGTTTCATGGGTCTTGGATCCTTAATTCAGCTTTGAAAGCAACCCTCCTGGAACAACCAAGGTCTGCATGGAAACAGAAATATTCATTAACAAATGCAAATATTGGCTGTTGACACTCAGTGGTTTTAAGTAACCTGACAGATGTAAGTAAATTAACTAAGACTAAGCCTAGATGTCCAGGCCAAATTTACCACCACCCGTTTACGCTGTTTAAAACTCCATGACTAACTTGCACATTTAATTCTTTTTTTATATATATATTTTTAAACAAAACAAAGCAGGATTCTTATCAATTTGATAAACGAACAAACATGTAAAAAATGTATTTTTTTTTTTAATGCTGTAATTGTATTTGATAATAAAAGTTGTAAACTGATTATTTGGTGAATGAGGCCTCCAGCCTGCATCTGATCATCACTATGCCATAGCTGACATGACAATCACATGATTGGGAACTGCTCCGATTGGTTCCTGGTTGTTAACGGGACAAGAGCTGTGACAGTAGGGTTTTGGAGGTAGCAGCTACAAAGTGCCAGCTGCTACCTGTCAAAAAGGGAAAATAAATACATTCAGCATGGGGATCCATACAAGTCTATAGACTGCAGACAGTAAGGTGTTAATCTTTTTTTACTCAAGGTACCATCAAAGAATTCCTCAAAACATCATAAAGAGGTCTCTCTTGTATCCCTTCCCTTCCTTCTATATTTTCCTCAATATTTCTCTCACTCAGCCGTCCAGCCATGGAGGCATCTGTCCGTATGCCTGGGGAGCACCTTATACAAAGAGGGGAATTAATTACCAATGGATCATCCAATATTCACACATCTCCTCCAATCTGATTGATTTGCTGCTCACCTCTGCTTAATATTCCAACATGAACTTATTTTATCTGTGTGACAATTTGGCTTCCTCTTGTCTAAGAGCTTATTTATCCTACCCCAAGTAATGTTGCTGCAGAGCCTGAATGGCTAGATTTAGCATTAGGCACACTAGGCATTTGCCTATTATTTAGCCATCATCAGTAGAAATACAGGTATCTCTTATATTTACACATTGTCACAAATTTTAAAAAGCCAGGCCCTAAAAAAAATTATATATATATATATATATATATATATAGCGAGTAAAATAAGTATTGAATGCATCACCATTTTTCTAGGTAAATCTATTTCTAAAGGCGCTATTTACATGAAATTTTCACCACATGTCTAACAACCCATGCAATCCATACATACAAAGAAACCAAAACTAATAGGCTCAGAAATTAAGTTATGTATAATAAAATGGAATGACACAGGATAAAAGTATTGAACACGCCAACTGAAATGTATTTAATACTTTGTACAAAATCCTTTGTTGGGAAGGACAGCTTCAAGATGTCTCCTGTATAGAGAAACTAGTCACATGCATTGTTCAGGTGCCCCATTCTTCCACACAGTCTTCAAATCTTGAAGTGATGTGGAAATATAAGTCGCCATAACAAAAGGTTCCGTGGGCCTCTTCTATGAACTCTGATCTTCAGTTCTTTCCATAAATTTTCTATTGGATTCAAGTCAGGTGATTGGCTGGAGCACTCTAACAGCTTTATTTTCTTTCTTTAAAACCAATTGAGAGTTTCCTTGGCTTTGTGTTTGGGGTTATTGTCTTGGTGAAAAGTTCACCTTCGTTTCATCTTCATCATCCTGGTAGAGGGCAGCAGATTTTTATCAAGAATGTCTTGGTACATTTTTCCATTTATCCTTCCTTCAATGAACTTCGCCAGTACCGTATGCTGGAAAACAGCCTCACACCATGATGTTCCCACCTCCAAACTTCACTGTTGGTATGAGAGTGTTTTTGGGGTGGTGTGCAGTGCCATTTGACTTCCAAACATTGTGTGTATTATGCCATCCAAAGAGTTAAATTTTGGTCTCATCGGACCAGGCTATATTCTCGCAGTATTTCACAGGTTTGTCTAAATGTTGAGCAGCAAACTTTAAACAAGCTTCAACATGCTTTTTCTTCAGCAATGGTGCCTTGCGTGGTGAGAGTGCATACAGGCCATGGTGTTTGAGTGCATTACTTAATGTTTTCTTTGAAACAATTGTTCCTGCTAATTCCAGGTCTTTCTGAAGCTCCCCACGAGTGGTCCTTGGCTCTTGGACAACTCTTCTGATAATTTTTTTCACTCCTCTGTCAGAAATCTTGCGAAAAACACCTGGTCGTGGCTGGTTTCTGGTGAAATGATGTTGTTTCCACTTACGGATTATGGCCCAACAGTGCTCACTGGAACAACAGAAGTTTAGAAATCTTTCTGTAACTAATGCCATCAGTATGTTTTGCAACTATAAGGTTGCAAAGGCCTTGAGAGAGCTCTTTGCTTTTACCCATCATCAGATGTTTCTTGTGTGACACCTTGGTAATGAGACACCTTTTTATAGGTCATCAGCTGAGACAATCAGCTGTTATTAATTTGTACTGAGAAAGGGCAGGACTACTTTCTAATTACTGATGGATTTCAGCTGGTGTCTTGGCTTTCCATGTCTTTTTGCTCCTCCCTTTCTTAATGTGTTCAATACTTTTTCCCTGTGTCATTCCATGTTATTACACATAACTTAATTTCTGAACGTATTTGTTTTGGTTTCTTTGTATGTATAAATTGCATGGGTTGTTACTGACATGTGGTGAAAATTTCATGTCAATAGCACCTTTAGAAATATATTTACCTAGAAAAATGGTGATGTGTTCAATACCTATTTTACCTGCTATATTTTGTGTAAAGGTAGTTATCCTTGGAGAGGGTTGCTGCTTTGTGTGCCTACAGGTTCCAGCTCTGGAAACCCAGTCTCGAGTAAACATGTGGCTACATTGTAGTCCAGATCTTAGCAATATATACATTTCCTCATGTACCCTAAGATAGGGAAGTTTCATGAGAAAATGGGGATATTTAGGATGCCCACAAAACAATAACATAAAACATTAAATCTGTTAAAAACATGCACTTGTTAGTATTAATGTATTTATAAATACATATTGGTAACTGCACATCCTACTGGTTGGGTTTCCAGTGAGAATGACTGTAAAGTTACATCGAGAAGGTCAGGATCAATGTGTTTCACCTATCTTTAGCCTTCTTCAGAATCTCTTTAATGGTTGAAAATAGATTAAGGGCTTGTTTACACTTGCTTCAAAACAAGGCGTCAGACAGGCGTTGTTAAAGCTCCCTTAACGCCAGTCAAAGCCCATGTCACAGCCCTGTTTACACTTTGCGTTGGCTTTGCAGCGCTTCAGCTTCGCGTCAAAAATGATACCCCATGTAGCTTTAGCCAGGCTTCAAAGCCTCTCCAACGCCTCCATAGAAGTCCATGACAAAGCTTGTTTGAAGCTCGCTTGAAACACCTGCGACTTTTCAGAGGCTGTAATTCAGCTTTTGCTTTGCTTTGTTTTGGAGAAATTGCAGGTGTGAGATATCAACAAACACACAGGGTGTTTACCAAGCTTCAACAAGGCTTCAAAAGTGTGTCACTGAAGCCTCGTCAAAGCCTTGTTGAAGCCTCACTGAAGCCTCTTATAAGAATCGCCGAAGCCTCAAAAACCCATAATAAAAGCTTATTGATGCTGAATGAGCGTTGAAGCCAAAGCAAGTGTAAACTAGCCCTAAAGGTACAGCTAGTAAAGAACATGTGTATGTATTAAAAACAAGTATACAAAAACAAAACAAAAAATATATAATCCATCACAACACACCAAAAACTAAATATGTACAATTCCAAAACATTTAATAGTATTATAATGTACCATGCTTGCCCAGAAAGGGAGAGGGGAAAAAAAGAAAGGGGGCGGGGGGGGGGGGGGGTATAATGATTTTGATTGAAAACTTTTTAGCGGTATAGCCTGACATATAGATAGAATCTCCCACACAAAATTCCAAAATAAATGATTGGCCTTTTCATTAGCTAAACAAGAGAAAGTTAGTTTATAATATGGAATAGAGAACAGGCCTACATTTGGGAATGAAGATTGCTCCTTTTTCTACATCTTCCCTACCCTTCTCTTTGTGCCCCCTACAGACCCACAGGACTTATGATCTATTCACTACCCCCCCTTGCTTTTTCTTTATTCCTTTTGTTTGTTTTTTTTTCTTCTTGTAGTTAATGCAGTTACAGTACATTCTCCTATTGAAGCAACCCAAAGACCCATGTGGGCCAGCTTTACTACTACCCTACTAATTTTACAATACATTGTTACTGACCATTTTTTTAACAATGTTAATTTCATTAATCATTAAGAAAAAGTTGAACCCTATCTTGGGTAATCTCCTCCCCTGATGAAGTCACGTGGGCGTGACATAACACGTAGGGCATCCTGAACCTGAAGTCATGTTGGAGACCTTGTTTTTGCTGAGTATATTATATACTAAAGATGTTTTTACTGCTACTTTAATGTAAGAGTCACTCTTAATAAAATTGCTTTTACTTACAATACTACACTATGGGAGGTCACTGTGTTTTACCCTAACATATGGACAAGCACAGTGGAGGGAGCCTTAAAAGGAACCATCACTTCAGTTCTATAAAACTAACTGACCAGGACCAGATAGACATCAATGGAGAACCATTTATATATGTAATCAAAAGCACATTTGATTACTCAGTAAGGTGTCACAATGGGTGGAAGCACACCATTTGTTTATGTATATTGTCACGCAGCTACCATAGAAGGCAGTGAACTGCACACGCTATAACGCATTTGGATATGAACTATTATTCACCTTTAACACATGTGCACTATATTATGGATTGCAATAATGATATGTATTTTCTAGGATTTCATTTTGTATATTTATTTATCACGTCAGGCATTTTGATGTTAAGTATGTATTTTTATATCACTGAGGTTGCGCCAATTTCATCAACACATTGAAACCTATCTTGCTACTTCATAATTGATACGAGGACTTCTTGTTGATATTGTAGTGATGATAACCTTAAGATGTACAATACAGAATTATCTACATTGCTTACTCCATATTTGCAAATCTTATTGAACAAGAAAAAATACATTGCCGATTGTCATCAGAAGTCCAATACAGTGTGTCTACAGAAATACATTATGACTTGGAGAAAAGCAAATATTTAATATTTGTTGTATTGCCAGTTATCCACCATGAATATATTTAAAGCAGACTTACATTGGTCCTCCCTATCCAAATAGGCAAAGACCATAGGCAAAGTGCAGTGTCTCACAACAAAAAGCCATCTTACTTTGTTCTGGCTAATGCATATGCACTGCATTGTCATTGCTCTTTGCATTGAACATGATCATTGCTCATTCCATTGTTCTTCCGAATAAGTCTGTATGTGTCCATATCACTGCTCTGTGACATAGCCTTCTCCAACACATGAAAAGCTGCATTACCAATGATTAACACCAGGTGGAGAGGAGAGCCTTAAAATCCATACTTTTTAGTATGTTGAACTGTATAAATTCTGCCTCACGAGATATCTCTTTGCAAATAAGTGCAAGTGTATTGCCTACTGCTAGGACATTACATTTTAATCTTGGATACATTTTGCTACTGCATTGTATGACTTTTCTGGCAGTATGAATTTTATGAATTTGTCCTTTACTACATTTCTTGGTATACCTTTCGAACCATTTGCTAAACTAGATAAAGTATACAATGTCTTTAAACTAACTATAGTACCACCTGCTATAGAAAGGGATCATGTATGTCTAAGTTGTTGCTGCGCCACACTCTGAATTGATTTTTTTTTGCTTATAAGCTCCCTGATGCCTCCAGTGGTTCTGGGGTTAGTCACATGGTTTTGCTTGGAAAATTGTCTAGTCACCTCTGTCTACTACAATAATACTCGTTACTGGTGTTTTCATCTCAACATCAACATTTTACTAAGTTATTCTCTAAAGAATTGACTAATTATCTTCCTCCATATTGCTGATGTTGATTATAACGCTTACTCTTCCATGGCACTTAACCTGTGTCACGGAGGAAGAAGCTCTGTAATCGGATTGGGCCAGACACTCTTAACAAAGCAATGATTCAGGTAACCTAGAGCTCCTCCACCCTTATACTTACTTCTCTTAGAAGGCATCCCTTGCTGACAGAAACCATGATTTTGGCATTTGGCAGCAACTGGCTGTTAAATTGGCCTTTGAAAATTTGAAGTCCTGGGGAGCCCTAGGGAAGGTTAGCGCTTCAGTCCATTGCAGTCTTTACAGACCCCAAGAATTCAGAGTATATTAAAGGAGCCAATAAATTAAATCCATATTAGGCAAGGGGAGTTCTCATCTTCTCTTGGTCTAACCTCATAATTACTTAAAAGTCAGGCTCATTTTGCACGCCACTTGTATGGTTGATACTAGAAACATTGAAAAGTGATGATAGAAAAAAGACCAAGTGGTCTATAGAGTCAGCCTTTTTTTTGAGTTATAGATGTTTTTTTTTACTTTTTTGTTTGAGTGTGCATCTAATGTATATATATGGGCAATAGTTGGGTGTTTTCGCAAATGGCCCATGTTATTTCTGTAAATTATTCTCCACTGCCGGTTTACCTCCTTTAGATGTTGATCACATCGTTAAGATTTAAAGCATTCCTGGAAATACTCTTTCAGGTCATGTAATTTATCTTTTACTTCTGAAGGGCATTTTGTTTCAAATTTGGGTCATCCTTCTCCATTTTCTCTGCTCATCATCCAAATACAAATGGCCAGAAGGAGCAGACAGACCTTTCATTAGACCAATTTTTGAGACGTTATTTTTCCAGTGATCAGAACAAGAGCCATAATAAAACTCTCTCATCAGGGATGTCTCCCTTTAAATGTGATTTTACCCTCCCTGGCCCACCCTTTTATTTCTGCCACTGTATGAATCAATGTTTCAACAGGTCTGATTTGAGGACTATAAACACAAATTAGGTCCCATATCCAGGTTGGGCGTAAGCTAGAATGATATCCCCAAATATTGTGCTGTATCATTCCTCTGCTATGCTACCGTCCAAATATAAAAGCCTATTTCCCATTTCCTCCTCCATCTCTGAGAATCCATAGCACCTTCCATGTTTCTCTCCTGAAGTTTGCTCTATGTGACATTCTTGAGGTTCCTACACATAAACAATGATCTTATATGATGTCAAATTTTTGGTTCTTGTATCTAACATACCTTCTTACAGTACCTGACATTACCCTCCTTGAGGGGGAATCTAAACAAATATTGAAAAGACTTAACGTTCCCTTATGCTAGCAACACATTGCTGGAAATTGAGTTACAGTTAGCCCCATCAATATCATCTTACCTGACAAGAGTGGAATTAAAAATTGACTGAGCTGGGTAAAAAATTGTTGGCCAATCGGTGGCTAAATCTGATTAGATGCATACGGTGTTCAGGTAATCAGAAAACTGTGGGTGCTGCAACTGTCTGCACATAGAACTGGGTATTCCTTCATCCGTGCTGTTTAGCATGGGTGACTGAATCTAACGATTTCTCTTGTTCAGCCCATGGGACTGAAGGAGAGAAAACTAGCTCTGTATAGCAAGAGTGAAGAGATGTTCCTCCTATGTTTCTAAAATTTATAATTAATGTACTATACCAGTGGTTCTCAACCTCGACCCTCCAGTACCCCCAATGGGCCAGGTTTTCCTTTAATTTGCACAGCTGCTTTAAATCAATATCAATGACATGGTATTGATAAGAGCTATTTTATCTAAGGGAAGTTCCCAAAACATGGCTCATTGGGGGTACTTGAGGACTGAGGCTGAGAACCAGAGACTGAGCCGTAGAGACTGTTGCCAGTGTGAGCCTAGCCTGTCCCTTTCAAAATAAGAATCCTGGTGTTTTAGCATTGTAAATTGAGCCTTATGCAACCTATATAACATATAAACTACAACAACAATACTGGAACTCATTTGTTTCCATGCTAATCTAGTGGAAAGTTGCTTTAATTTTTTTAATTTAACTGGCGTTTTTAATCAGTTTATTGGGAATATCACTGTGTATGCAAATCGGCTAAGAATGAATGTAAAATTACAAGAGATTAAGAGCTTTGCTTTTGAGTGTGGATATAAAGTTAAACAGTAATTACTGCACACTACTGCGAGGTGCACAATGTAGATTTTAATTCACAGAGGAGCTCTCCCCGGCACTGCAATCTATGGTAGCAGAGGCTCAGGCCCAAAATTCCCAGTTAACATTCTTAGGATTTCAGACAGAGCTGTATTTCTATTGTATCCTTGAGACTCAGCTAAAATCACAGCCCTGAATCCCATAGCCCTCATGGGGAGAGACAGAAAATTACACAGCTACCTGGTAATTAGCAAACTTAGGACTTATCTGAGCGCAACTCTTCTCTGCGCAACTAATTAAGATTTTCAGTCGGCAGTGATTGCTGTCACAGCAGAGCTAACCCTGTGAAAGCAACACTGGTGCCTCGGGGGTTATTATTCCCTTCACACTCTGGAAAGTTTGTGCACTGAAGCCTGGGGCGCACAGAGTTAACCCCTTGGCTCAGCTTGGAGTTTGTTTATGGCAGTGGAAGGGTTTGTGCAATATATATACAGATGCTGGTGGGGACTGCTGCAGGTTTTTGCATTTGCCTTGTTACCTGGACAGTGCTTGGCCTTTGACTTTACTGGCTGTTACCGTGATAGTTCAAAAATCAGAGTGTAGCACCCCCCACAGTGTAGGTGCACTTCTAGCAGGGTTTTGCTAGGTGAGGGGAGGATGGCCTTGGGGCCTGGAGGTTCGGGTGCAGCCAGGAAGATGGTGATTCCTGGAGTCACACAGGAAACAGGAGAACAGCGGAGGTGCTACACAGTGATCCACCGGTTTGGAGAGTGGCGGTCCCTGAAAATTGCAAGAGAAAGTTCTGGAGCAGGCTGGGAGAGGAATAGTGGGAGTCTGTGGGAGCCAGTTCAGGGAAAGAGTGTCACTGAGGAAAAGCAGGTCGGTGGGACCTGGAAGAAGGATCTACTGGGAGTTGTAGTCCATCAAAGGCCCGGCTAGCACTCAAGTACTTTTTTGCTACACATTCAGGGGCCTGTGATCCCTGGCCTGTAATGGGTGTTCCGGAGGTTCTGCTGAGAGTAGGCCTTGCCTTGTGCTAGCCGCGGTGAAGAGGAAGGAACAGAGAAGCTTGATGAATTTCCTTTCAAGCTAGAAGAGAAGAGAAGAGAAGTAATGAAAGTGATGATTTACTAAGTTCAGTGCTGGAGAGAGAACTGTAGCAGAAAAGGTCAGCAAGTTGAGTGCTGGAGAGTTGTAAGGAGTAACAGTGTCTGCAGAGGGTCGGGTCTGCAGTGAAGTGTATATGGACTTAAAGCGGAGTTCCACCCAAAAATGGAATTTCCGCTTTAAGCACTCCTCACCCCCTTACATGCCACATTTGGCATGTAATTATTTTGGGGGGGGGGGGGGGAGTGTGTCCCCAGGTTTCAGAGGGACTTCCTGTCCCTCTTCCACCTTCTGCCTCTGGGCCGCCTAGGCGACTCCTCCTCTCCTCCTAGACGGCCCCTCCCTCCTGGCAATCTTCTGGGACACGTCACAGGTCCCAGAAGATTGCCTGGCCACTAGGAATGTGCGGTGCGACTCGCAGATGCGCAGTGGGTGCCCGGCCATGAAGCCAGGCCGGGTGCCCACACTAGGAATGGCGGGGCCGTCGGGAGGAGCGGGGAGACGAGCGAGGCTTCAGGAGCAGCCGTCGCTGGACCGGGAGACAGGTAAGTTACTGTTTATTAAAAGTCAGCAGCTACACTTTTTTTAGCTGCTGACTTTCAATAAACAAAAAACAGTGTGGAACTCCGCTTTAATTCTTTGAGCATCTCACAGTCATCCCTTATACCCATCCAAGTTATTTCCCCTAAATAAAACAACGAAAACAAAAGCCGGGCTGATCAGTGTCTAAGGATGTGTGAAATATGGTGTGATTGAGACAGCTATAAGGTGAACGACTACTACCAGCCACTCTCAAGGGAGCACATGGTTACATGAGTATAGTAACATGGATTGTTTTGATTATATCGTACAGACATTTCATGATCACAAGTGGCTTGCAGGCCCCGTCCATGACCCACGCTGCCCCCGCCCATGACCCAGTCCTGACCCTGCCCCTACATTTTGCACAAGGTATAACTTCTGCCTTTTTTTTTTTTAATGGGACCTGGAGGGGGGGTCTAACATTGTCCATTAGAAAGTCTATTAGAAAGCATCCCCTCCAGACCCCATTAGAGACTACAAAGGAGTATAATGGTACCTGGAGGGGGGCCTCTTTCTAACAGAATGTACAGTGAGGGAGGGAGTAAGGGAGGCGGCAGCCTTTGCCTTATCTGGGACAGTAGAACTAGAAGGTTTGCAGCAGGTCCAGTGCGCGGAGGTGCATGGTGCAACATGTAATGACATTGCGTGTGGGTCCTCTCTGTTTCCATTTAGGCGTCTATGTTAGAAAGAGCCTCTATCAATGCATCCTCACCAGTACCCATCAGTGCAGCCTGATCAATGCAGCCTCACCAGGGCCCATCAATGCAGCCTGGTCAGTGCCCATTAATGCAGCTTCACACAGTGCTCATCGATGCAGCCTCACTAGTGCCCATCAGTGCAGCCTGATCAATGCCCATCAGTGCAGCCTGATCTATCCCCATCAATGCAGCCTTACCAGTGCCCATCAATGCAGCCTTACCAGTGCCCATCAATGCAGCATTACCAGTGCCCATCAGTCTAGCCTCACCAGTGCCCATAAATGCAGCCTGATCAATGCCCATCAATGCAGCCTCACCAGTGCCCATCAATGCAGCCTCACCAGTGCCCATCAATGCAGCCTTACCAGTGTCCATCAATGCAGGGTTCAGGATTGCGCTATGTACAGATTGCAGGGTTAAGGACTGTGCTACATACAGATTGCAGGGTTCAAGATTGCACTACGTACAGAGTGCAGGGTTCAGGACTGCTCTATGTACAGAGTGCAGGGTTCAGGACTGCGCTGCGTACAAAGGGCAAGGTTCAGGACTGCGCTACGTACAGAGGACAGGGTTCAGGATTGCACAATGTACAGAGGACAGGGTTCAGAATTGTGCTACGTACAGAGGACAGGGTTCAGGATTGCGCTGCATACAGAGGACAAGGTTCAGGATTACACTACGTACAGAGGACAGGGTTCAGAATTGCGCTACATACAGAGGACAGGGTTCAGGATTGCACCCCCATACAGAGGACAGGGTTCAGAATTGCACGCCCATGCAAAGGACAGGTTTCAGGATTACACTACGTACAGGGGACAGGGTTCAGGATTACGCTACATACAGAGGACAGGGTTCAGGATTGGGCTGCATACAGAGGGCAGGGTTCAGGATTGGGCTGCATACAGAGGGCAGGGTTCAGGATTGCACTACGTACAGAGGACATGGTTCAGGATTGCGCTATGTACAGAGAACAGGGTTCAGGATTACACTATGTAAATAGGACATGGTTCAGGATTGCACTACGCACATAGGACAGGGTTTAGGATTGCACTACGTACAGAGGACAGGAGTGCATTACATTCAGAGTATGGGTTGATGATTGTGCTATGTATAGAGTGCAGGTGTGCATATCTCACAGATC
>BLSH010094785.1:876694-888407 GCA_018402905.1 Glandirana rugosa
AGCGTACAAGACCACGCTTGGCTTGGCCCTCATAAGCCGGGTAGGGATCAGTGCAGAGTGCCTCTCTCCTCCTTTCCCAGTATAGACTCTACTCGCTGTCTAGGTTTAGGACTGTAGGACACAGCGCTCCTCTGCCTCACAGGAAAGAATGGACTGTAATTTACAGGTCAGACGGCTACCACTTCCTGTGATGCTGCGGGCTCGAGGCTAGAGCTGTGTGCCCCACCCGGCCCCCTCCTTGGTTGAATATGCAGGGAGGATTTTGAGTGTGCTGCCAGGATCACTGTCACTTATAAAACACAGAAGTTCGGCTTCTGTGTTTTATAAGTGACTGTAATGAGCGGTAGGGATGGGCCGAATACTCCCGGTTCGGTTCGCACCAGAACATGCGAACAGGCAAAACATTTGTGTGAACATTCGAACACTGTTAAAGTCTATGGGACCCGAACATGAAAAATCAAAAGTGTTCATTTTAAAGGATTATATGCAAGTTATTGCCCTAAAAAGTGTATGTGGACCTGGGCCCAACACCCTAGGGGACATGTATCAATGCAAAAAAAAGTTTTTCAGGAGCAGTGATTTTAATAATGCTTAAAGTGAAACAATAAGAATGAAATGTTCCTTTAAATAATGTGCCTGGGGGGTTCTCTGTGACGTTTAGAACATAGTCAGAGCAAAATGACATTTGTGAAGGAAAGATTGTCATGTATTATCGCGGCTGTAATGTATTGCTGGTTCCCGGCAATATACAGAAAAATCACTGAAAAAAATTTACGTAGGGTCGTCCCCCCCCCCCAGTCCAAACCAGGCCCTTATCCGAGCATGCAACCTGGCCGGCCAGAATGGGGGTGGGGTCCCCCCTAAGATCCAAACCAGACCCTTATCCGAGCATGCAACCTGGCCGGCCAGGATGGACGCTCGCCCCCCCCCCCTTCCCCGAACCGTACCAGACTGCATGCCCTCAACATGGGGAGTATGGGTGCTTTGGGGCATGTCAACATGGGGAGTATGGGTGCTTTGGGGCATGTAGTCTGGTACAGTTCAGAAGGACAAAGCACCTTGTTGATGGGGAGAAGAGTCCTGGGCTGTGGTTGTGGGGTCTGCGGGCAGGGGGCTTATCGGAATCTGGAAGGGGGCCCCCAGATCCCGACCCCCCCATGTGAATTAGTATCGGGTACATTGTACCCCTACTACGTCACCAAAAGTGTCAAAAAAGTCCTTTATTAAAAAATAAAAAATAAAAATAAGTGTCCCCGGTTGTAATCCATCATCAATCATGGTGAGTGATGGCCCCGAAAAAAAAAAAAAAGCAACAGCTCCTCCTCCATGGGAGGGCTCCCGCCGATTGAGCTCTGTTTGTTGTGACACTTTATTTATATGGCAGGGCGGGGCCACTCGGTGACGTAGGTGCATGACCCATCCCCTCTGACGTCACATGATGTCAGAGGGGGCGGGGTCACTCGCCTACATCGTCAGTTGGCCCTGCCCTGCCGTCTGTGTGCAATGAAGTTGCTGCGAACATGCCATAATGTTCTAAATTCGACTCAGAGCGCGGGCCCATCCCTAGTGAGCGGCAATGCAAGGGGCCAGTGCCGAACGTTCTGGCTGGAAAAAAAAAATCTGTTATTACTGTATTAAAAAACTTGAAGCTACCGGCTGGCCAGGCCCCCTACATCAGCGTCCCTGGGTGCTGCCTCCTCCGATCCTCTCACCGTCAGTGCCCCACTCTCTGTGACATATGTGCAGCCTCTCATGGGGCCCCCTACTGACCCCAAGCCCTCAGACAATGCCCAAACTGCCCAACCGGTCAATCTGCCCCTGGCTTGCAGGACAATCTGCAAGATGCTTGATGTGAGATAGCCATGGTGACTATCAACAGTCACATAGTTACATAGGTAATCAGGTTGAAGAGACACTAGTCCATTTAGTTCAACCAATAGAAAACACACACACACACAAAGCGTCTATAAAAAAAAAAAAAATAAAAATAAAGCATGATCCAACTCGCCAGAGCGGGGGAATACAAATTCCTTCTCCCATGAGGCAATTGAATATTCCCTGTCATTACTGCCTCTTAATTTTAATAATTTTGTGCATTTAGGAATGCATCCAGCTCTTTTTAAAACCATCTACAAAATTTACTGAGCTGGCCAGAACTAGTTCTTGAAGTAGTCTATTCCACATTTTCACAGCTCTTAAAGTGAACAAGCCTTTCTGTATTTGGAGATGAAATCTCTTTTCCTCTAGATGTAAAGCGTGCCCCTCTTTACCTCTAGATGTAAAGCATGCCCCTCTTTTCCTCTAGATGTAAAGCATGCCCCCTTGTCCTCTGTAATGCCCCAAAAATGAATAATTCTATGCCAAGTTCAGTGTACAGACCACTTGTGTATTTGTACATGTTGATCATATGCAGTGCCCGGAGGCAGGACAGTTTTCAATACAATACCGGTGCCGCTCACCGTGCTATCCCTGAGTGAGACTCTGCTCTGTCTCACTACAACTGCCTCCTTTCACAAGCGTGCCGCCCAGGGAGTGACAGTCTGAGCAAGAAACACTCTGGGCGGCTGCACACTGAATCATCCTCTGCACAGGTGCATGAGGGAAGGGGAAGTGGTGTGTCATGGGGGGTCTGTACTGATGGGGGGGTGGTTTGTTCTGGGGGGGTCTGCATTGATGCGGGGGGTGGTTTGTTCTGGCATGGTCTGCGCTGATGGGGAGGTGGTTTGTTCTGGGGGGTCTGCACTGATGGGGGGTGGTTTGTTCTGGGAGTCTGTACTGATGGGGGGTGGTTTGTCCTGATGGGGTCTGTACCAATGGAAGGGGGTTTGTCCTGGGGGGTCTGTACTGATGGAGGAGGGGGTGGTATGTCCTGGGGGGTCTGTACTGATGGGGGGAGGGGTGGTTTGTCCTGAGGGGGTCTGTACTGATGGAGGATAGGGTGGTTTATCCTGAGGGGGGTCTGTACAGAGGGAGGGGTGGTCTGTACTGAGGGAGGGGTGGTCTATACTGAGGGAGGGAAGGTCTGTACTGAGGGAGAGAAGGTCTATACTAATATAGCTTGCCCTCGCTGTGATTCTACACAATGGAAGCTGAATGTCTGCAGATAGAACGGTGTTCTGTCAGTAAGGAAAGCATGGATCCTGTGTTCCTGCAAAGCAGGAACTCGGATCTATGTCTTCCTCTAGTAAAAGTGCCTCCCACACTACAGTAAAACACTGGCTAGGTACACAGTTAACCCTTTCATCACCCCTGTTAACCCCTTCCCAGCCAGTGTCATTAGTACAGTGACAGTGCATGTTTTTAGCACTGATCACTGTAATAATGTCACTGGTCCCCAAAAAAGTTGCAAAAGTGTCAGTGTCCAATTTATCCACCTCAACATCTCAGTCCTGCTATAAGTCATTGATCACCGCCATTACTAATAAATAAATAAAAATTCCATAAATATATATCATAGTTTGTAGACGCTATAACTTTTGCGCAAACCAATCAATATACACTTATTGGGATTGTTTTACCAAAAATATGTAGCAGAATACATATTGGCCTAAACTGATGAAGAAATTTACATTTTTTACATGTTTTTATTGGATATGTTTTATAGTAGAAAGTAGAAAATATTGTTTTTCAAAATTGTCGTTCTTTTTTTGTTTATAGCGTAAAAAAATAAAAATGAAGAGGTGATCAAATACCACCAAGAGAAAGCTTTAAAAAAAAAAAAAAAAAGGACATACATTTTATTTGGCTACAGCATCGCACAACAGCACAATTATCAGTTAACCAATTACCAACCAGCCGCCGTCATTTTACGTTGCAGCTCTATGTCGGTTGCGGGAATTGGTTTTGTGGGCCCATGCGCTTGCGGCACGTCGCTGGAGCTGATCCGCGTAGCCGGCGGCCTTGATGTCCACCAGCCACCAGCAATTGCTCCACAGAGAGGCAGAACAGGGATTTGTCAATGTAAACAAACAGATCCCCGTTCTGACAGGGAAGGAGAGATAGATCTGCTGTTCCTAGTGATCAGGAACAGCTTTCTCTCTCTACCCCCAGTCAGTCCACTCCCCCCCCAGTTAGAACATTTAACCTCTTGATCGCCCCCTAGTGTTAACCCCTACCCTGCCAATGACATGTATACAGTAATCTGTGGCTATTTTTAGTTCTGATCGCTGTATAAATGTCACTGGTCCCAAAAAAAGTGTCAAAAGTGTCCGATCTGTCCGCCGCAATGTTGCAGTCCCACTAAAAATTGCAGATCACGGCCATTACTAGGATAAATAAATAAAAATGCCATAAGTCTATTCCCTATTTTGTAGACGCTATAACTTTTGCGCAAACTAATCAATGTACTCTTATTGCATTTTTTTTACCAAAAATATGTATGAGAATATATATATAAACTGAGGAAATAATATGTAAAAAAAAAGTAAAAAATATTGTTTTATTTTTTCAAAATTGTCGCTATTTTTTGTTTATAGCGCAAACAATAAAAACCACAGAGGTGATCACATGCCACCAAAAGAAAGCTCTATTTGGGGGGGGGGGGTAAAAAAGACAAATTTTGTTTGGGTACAACGTCACACAACCGTGCAATTGTCAGAGCAGTGTCATATCGCAAAAAAATGGACTGGTCATTAAGGAGGAAATTCTTCCGGTCCTTAAGTGGTTAAAGTAACGCAGTGCTGTAAAACAATGGTCTGCTCAGGAAGGAGTGTAAATCTTCCAGAGCTGAAGTGGCTAGATGAGGTCTTACTAATGATTTCTACAGGGGCAAAATTATCTCTCTCTCTCTCAATGGAGTCTACCTCATGATACAAGAAAGGATTTTGCCACATAGTCGCCCAATTAAACCGTGCATTGAGGTTGGCTTGAAAGTTGTAGACATCCTGTAGGGATGTTATTCCACTGCATAGCTTGGTGACATCTGCAAAGACTAAAATGGTACTTTTAATCCCAAAACTTATATCATTTATAAATATTTTAAAAAGTAAGGACCCCAACACTGAACACCACTAATAACCTTGGACCATTCAGATTACGAATCACTAATCACTACTCATTGAATAAATATCTTTTAGCCAGTTTTCTATCCATTTACAAACTGAATTTTTAAGCCTGTAGAATTGAGAGAATTTACAGGATTAGCCATGAGTATCAAACACTTTGGCAAAATCCAAATAAGTATAGTTATGTCTTAGCCACTCCTTTGTCTAAGTGCTTATTTCCTTTATTAAAATAAGTCAGATTTGCCAAATATCTGTCTTGGGCAAACAGGTGAAGAGATGTCTGTCTACATTTGCATGACTCATATGAGCACTGGGAACTACCACAATGCATGCCTGCCACTGAGTCACTTGTGCGATTAAAATTGAAAAGTGCAAGAGCCAAACAAATCAAGCAATAACAAGCATCTCCAACTAATACTGCATGATGCTCACTTTAGAGAGAAGTTTGGGTTTTCTTGGAATTAATCTCTAACTCCAACTTCAAACTCCTGCTCCACTCCTTTGAGATGTGGGCTGGGTCATTTCCTGGAAAGACCCCACTCTCAGCTTATCAGAGTACCAATAAGCAGGAGTTTGGGATACAGATGAGTTGTGAGGGTGCCCAAGCTCATCTTTTATCACCATCACAAGAGACAGTTACAGAGTCCAAACTAAAATAACCCCAGGCTGTAAGAGAAGGTGCTGAATTTTAACCTGATGGGATTGTCAGGTCCTGCTGGTATTCAACACCTACTGGTGTTTTGAATACTTGTACTTCAAAGATTAGCTGCAATATTTTACATTTTTGTTCTTGGGTTTAACACTGTAAACAAAAAATGGGGAACCCACCAGATTAGAGGAAAAAGGCTGTGCCTAAATAAATAGGAAGTAGTAGCAGTTAAACATATCCAAGTGTTACAGATAAAAAAGATAAAGATATCCAAGTGTTACAGATAAAAAACACTTGATGCTCCACTTCAAACTTGTATAGTTAGTATCCACCACCAGCTAAGTAATCTGCTTACCAAAAGCAAATGCATCAAGTGCCTGTGGCTCCAAGGTCCCTGTTTGGGTCAATGGAAGGCTCCACTCTACACACACTCCAGGGGATGGCTCCACACTCCAACCATGTTTCAAAGGGAAGCTCCCAGATACAAAGAGAGAAAGGGGAGGGATGCCCAAGGGCTGCACCAGCGTCCACATGCAGAGAATAGTGTAATACTGTAACATACGTATTTATTGTATATAAAAAGTATTGCACTTACAAATGTTGATAAAATCTGAGCATAAAAGTCACTATCCGGCCGGCTGCAGACAAATCCCGTCGTTCGGGTATAGGAATCGTAGTGGGGATGTCAGCACTCCCTCCCGTCATACGTTTCATCATCAACAGACGTTGTCCAGGTTAGTAACAGACCACCAGATTAGTTCCAAAAAGAGGACAAACGGCATTTTCACCTTCAAAAAATGTACAAAACTTTGTCACACTTTAAAAACGTTCACCAGGAACACAGTCATGCCAACACACATGCATTACCAGCTGGTAGGTCTAAGTCTATATGGCAGAGTTTAACCAGTACCTGACAGAGCACAGGGAATGGCCACAATTCAGGTGAAGCCCATAACCTGGAAATAAATCCTGTGCTCAGTCAGCTGGCCTAAAATTGTGTAACCTCAACCCAAGGCCACTGCTAGGGATGATGCTACCGCGGATCACTGATATGAACAACTGCTGATTCCTACAAACATGAAGGGCAATACTTCAAATTCAAATATCCATAGTTATCCCTTGGTTTATGTGGCCTTTATGAGATATGAAGTGGTCCACTGAAGTCAGTAGTAGAGAAGCCAGCTCGGATGTACAGTGTTAGCATAGGTAGCTGACAGGCAGGCGGCAATCGTGCAAAGCAGTAGACAAGGGCAGCAAGGACTGTGCAGTAATGGCAGGGCCAGGGCCAGGCAATTATATATAGCAGCAAGTAGAGGGCAAGGCTGTATCAGTTCATAGCAAGTAGTTCAGCTTTATTCATGCATAGCCGCTCCTCACATAAAATGCCCAGATGTCATCACACAGCTTCAAGCGGCAGTATATTGTATGGGCAGAAGAGAGATAACAGTGCTGTATTAGTTCATAATTGTAATTCAACTGTAATTAAAAAGGTCTTCCCACCAGACCATTCTTTTCAATATCAATATAAGATTATTTCATGTATTTTAGGAATGCTTTTCACTTGCAAATCCCTCCAAAAGCCTGGAGACTGCTATTTGGCACCATCAACCCTTTGTGATGTCAGCAACTCCAGCAACATCATAGCTTTCACTCGGGGAACACTCTATAGTATTCCCCGGAAACTGAATGGTTATGCAGACAGGTGAGGGGCAGAGGAACTGGGCCAGCAGAGAAAGTATTAGACCCATCCAGAAGATGGAGGGGGCCATGCTAGGGAATGCTTTAAGCAATGAAAAAAAAAGAAATACATAATCCTAAACCCACAGGAGTAGTCAGATTTAAAAATATAATATATAAGAATAAAAAGGTTTACGGAAAGAAAAACATAAGCATTTAAAATAGTCGATTTTTTGGGGGGAGGTAACCTGCAATTTTTAAAGTTGGCGACAGGGTTTCTTTAAGCCCTTCCATATAATAATGAAAGAAATAAAGAATAAAAATATAGAATAGGCTGGAAATTAGGCATGTATGTCACTGAATTATTTTAGCATGTGTGGCACAACCTTGCAGCTTCCTTCCCTCCTTCCTTCATATGGGTTAATTTAATAAGAGATCTATAATTTTATTGTCATATCATGGAACAATGCGTTTGTCAAAAAGCCGAGTTGAGTTTTAAGGCACACCTTTCCTGGGATCTACTATAATTTGTTATTATTATAATTTGTTTTTGCTTATTGAAGGCTGAGAGCAAAATACTCCATAGCTAATAAATCCACAGAAATTCCTAATACGTCCTTGCTAGCCATCATTTTTAAATCACACTTAGTGGATTTAATGTTGCATGCCAGCATAGGTATATAAATGTATATTTTTGTGTATTATGTATAGTCAGCTGGCTGGAGTGTGATGTATGAACTATGGATTAATGTATTTTAGAGGTGTTCGGTGTACAGCAGCTGTTCCACATCATTACCTTGCGATTGAGCGGAGCGTACATTATACACTGCAGAATGGGCTTCATTTAACGAGCCTGTGTTTTTATAATAAACTGCAGAATGAGCTTTTATTTAACATGTCTGTTGGAACTGCATGTGCATGTGGTTCTTATAAAAAAAGAGGAGCAATACGCGCGCAAGTGTTGCTTTTAATAAAATAAATATGCATGCATTTTTTTATGCAACTCTCAGAATATGTAAATATGCAATAGGTTTTCAGTAGTGCATGGGGATTTCAAAGGCAGTCTGCAAATCAGAGAAATAACATTTTGTGCTCATGCACATTGGCCTCAAAAACACAACTTTCAGATCCCTGTGATCTACAGGGGTTGGACAAAATTATGGAAACAAGTATGGTAAAATTACAAAATCATTATCTAATATGGTGTTGCATCCAAGACGGCCTGAATTCTCCTGGAAATTAACATAGTGTAAGTTTTAGATGGTGGAAAATGGAATCTGATACCACTCTTCACGCAAAAATCTGGGTCACAATCCTTCTCAATGTCCTTTTGTCTCTTTCGGTCAGTTGACCATGTTGACCGCGCTTATGCTTCTAAGATGACATTTTCCTGGAAACCGTATATACTGTTATAACCTTTGAAAACAAGACAAGGCATACAAGACCTAAGTGCAGTATGCCAATGTAAACAGTTTATTAAAACAACAGCTAAATGGGTACTCACAAGAGTTGTAAAGAAACAGGCATGTAATGGTGGTCTGAGACCAGGAGGCTGTCACGATTCTGGTGGTGGGGTCTGTCTTATGCAGGGACCAACCGCTCTTACACACCCGATTCGGGGACCCCTGATAGTGTAAACAGAAAGTCCCGGAGTGCGGGGTGGCACGAGGGCTGGATGGTCACTGGTGGTGATGTGAAGCTCCAGGTAGTCGTGCAGGCTGATGGATGGTCGTGCAGGCTGGGTCGGCAACTGGCGGGCAGAGAGGCACAAAAGGGTCAGGCAAAAGAGGGGTCAAAGTTCAAGCAGAGTTCATTAACAGACTGGCGGCAGAGTACGAAGGGGTCAGGCAAACAGATGGTCGAGGATAGCCGGGGTCGGTGCAGGCAGACACATAGCAGGTCAGGTCAAGCCGGGTTGGATCACAGGAGCAGGAACAATACAGTAACAGGTCTCAGGAAACAGAGCTGAAGCTCACAGGTACTCAGACGCTGTAGAACAGACAGCACCTGCTGACAGGTGCAGGAAGCTTAAATAGGGCCATTTGGCGCAGTTTCAGGCGTGCGTGAGCGCGCAAAAATAGTCCAGAAAAAGGGCCTGACTTCAACAGGCCAGTCTTTTCCTAACAGAGGCTGTGTCACTTCTCCCACACGATGGGGGATCCAGTGGCCACATCCATAGGAAGAAGGGAATGGATGGAACTGGCCGGCCGGTCGTCTACAATCCGTGTACTGGCAAGGAAACAGCCGTGGAATGCACAGAAGCCGGAAGGACGGAGGATCCGGAAGTGACGTCAGCTGTCGTCTCCACCAATGGGGTGACGTGTTTCAATGCACCTGCATTTTCCTCAGACCCAGATCAGGATGGAGCAAGGAGGGTTTCCATGGGTAGTCAGAAGGGGTGTGCTCAACCCGGAAAATAGCCAATGGGGGAGCAGCCCATGATACCCATACAGCTCTGCCTCTCCCAGCCTGACCAAGTGTATTGCTAGATATCATTGCCTGATATATAACTTAAATACATATCAGGCAGTGATATGTAGCAATACCCTTGGTCGGGCTGGGACAGGCATCGCTGTATGGGTATCATGGTCTGCTCCCCCATTGGCTATTTTCCGGGTTGAGCACGCCCCTTCTGACTACCTATGATGGCGCTCCTTGCTCCATCCTGATCTGGGTCTGAGGAAAATGCAGGTGCATTGAAACGCGTCACCCCACTGGTCGAGACGACAGCTGACGTCACTTCCAGATCATCCGCCCTTCCGGGGTCTTTGCATTCCACGGCTGTTTCCTTGCCAGTACACGGATTGCAGACAGTTCCATCCATTCCTTTCATCCTATGGATGTGGCCACCGGATCCCCCATCGTGTGGGAGAAGTGACACGGCCTCCCAGTCTCAGACCCCATTACATGCCTGTTTCTTTACAACTCTTGTGAGTACCCATTTAGCTGTTGTTTTAATAAACGGTTTACATTGGTATACTGCACTTAGGTCTGGCGTGCCTGGTCTTGTTTTTAATTCCTTTTAGAGCTGCTTTCACTCTCAAGGGTGCTGCCCCTGTGTGCCAATACCTCAGCAAGATATCCTTTTGGACTGTCCTAATGAATGATATGGGCTTCTCTATGGGCTTTTTTGGACTTTCTTAGTCACATAGTGACCTCCCCCTACCCTAATATTCCCAACCACTGGCGCCATTCTTTGCTTTGTTATAACCTTTGATACTGTACTTCACGACACTGCAAATATATTGGCAACATCCGTCACAGAGGCACCAGCTTAAGTGGGCACAAACAATTTGCCCTCTTTGAAACCCCGTAAGCTCTGACATTATTCTATTACTAGCAGCGCACTCAGTGAATGACGAAAGTGAGGCTTCCCACCTGTTTGCTAGGTGTCATCATACAGTGGAAGCAAAAGAATGTTACATCACTTCCGCTTTCAATACTAAACATGTCGTCACTTTCATATCTGCAAATCACGTAGTGTTTCCATATTTGTGTCCAACTCCTGCATTATAGCCAATGCATCCATGCACATAGCAGCCTTCAGCTCCATAAAAAAGCAGCATTAAGCAATGTAAATGTAATGCAAAGTAAATAGTAAAAAAACGGACAAATCTTGCATTTAAGATGAGTATTTTGGCGTGTTTTACGACTTATACACTTGTAAACAAGTAAATGTACTCTAGTGGATGAAGTGGAAAGGATAAAGAATTTATGCCTGTAGATGCTATATGGACATATTTGCTTCTAAATGTGCATAAATGTAAGTGGCATTATATTTTTTATGCTGGATTTTTCGGTCAGCTTCTGTCAGCAAGATCCAGCATACAGTTGTATGCAAAAGTTTAGGAACACCTGACAATTTCCATGATTGTCGTTTATAAATATTTGGGTGTTTGGATCAGCAATTTCATTTTGATCTATCAAATAACTGAAGGACACAGTAATATTTCAGTAGTGAAATTAGGTTTATTGGATTAACAGAAAATGTGCAATATGCATCAAAACAAAATTAGACAGGTGCATAAATTTGGACACCCCAACAGAAAAATCACATCAATATTTAGTAGAGCCTCCTTTAGCAGATATAACAGCCTCCAGACGCTTCCTATAGCCTGTAATGAGTGTCTGGATTCTGGATGAATGTATTTTGGACCATTCCTCCTTACAAAACATCTCCAGTTCAGTTAGGTTTGATGGTTGCCGAGCATGGACAGCCCGCTTCAAATCACCCCACAGATGTTCAATGATATTCAGGTCTGGGGACTGGGATGGCCATTCCAGAACATTGTACTTGTTTCTCTGCATAAATGCCAGAGTAGATTTTGAGCAGTGGTTTGGGTTGTTGTCTTGTTGAAATATGCAGCCCCGGCGTAACTTCAAC
>BLSH010094785.1:909891-938834 GCA_018402905.1 Glandirana rugosa
GTGTTACCGCAATACATAAATGAGGACATTACAGTTTCCCAATTTAAGGGACGCTTTCTCCACCGAACGGGACTCTCTTAAAGCGGTTAGATCTCGCCTATATTAGAAACAGGTTCTCTGAGTAAAATTTTCTCCTTTGAGGGAGTTTAAACGGGAATTTATAAAGGGGTGTCATAAAAGTCGAAGACTGGGACACCCATTCCGTCCCCATCGGTATAATTATTTTTTTTTTTTGTGGGGTTAGGTCTAGACGAGTAGTCATCTAGGGGTCCCTGCAATGTATGAGGACCTGACATTTATACTATTGTGGGGGTATTGATATGAGTTACATATGCGTGGTTTGAGACCAGTCTAGAATGAGTCTCTTGGACAAAGATTATATCCGCTCTAGATTGGCGAAATTCTCTCAGGGCAAGCCACCTCTTTCGCAGGGAATTTAACCCTTTGACATTACAGGAGTAAATACATAACGCCATTGTGTCATGGCAGTTATTGTCTTCTGATTATAGCAGGTTGTAAACATATATAACAAGTCATAAAATAACCAACTGTAGCATAACAAAGAGCTTAAACAGTACTGAAAGAAAATTCTGTAAAGGAGGACTAAAGTCCTTCCATGGTGCCTGAATAGGCCTAGGGTAGGCCTATGGGTTTTCAAATCACCCTTGATACACAGAAAGGTGATTGAAAACAAAACAAAGTCCAAAAAGAATTTGAACCTGGGCAAGCCCAGGAATCCATGGTATGTACCATGGATCTGGAGGGGCAACATGAGGAGGGACCAAATAAGTGGGTGGTCATCTCCCGCTTGATCCTTTCTTCAATTTTCTCCACCCTCTAGGGGTGAGATGGTCTGATCACTACGAATGTCAATCCAGATGGGAATAAATGTATGTCCAGTGAAGGATAAAAAGAGAGATATATTAAGGCAGGTATGGTGAAACTTAAGATATCACAGCCATAAGGAGGCTTCTACCGGATCTGATCAGGTGCCAGTGTCCAGTCTTGATCTTGGTGTGCGCTGTGGAATTGGGAGTCTGGTCTTTGACTTAGAGGCCGGGGTCCAGAGCTTCTTAGGAGTGGTCGCTGGTCTGAGACGGGATGTAGGGGTCCCCATGATGTCGTCTGGAAGGTGGGGGAGATCCAACTTGGACAGGAAGGCCTCTGCCTCCTGAAGATCTCGCATGTGGTGTTGCACACCATCTTTGGTCACAGTCAGCTTGAAGGGGAAACCCCAGCGATATATGATGCGATGTTTTTGTAAATGGAGAGTGACGGGGCGTAGTGAGCGCCTCTTGGCCAACGTGATCGGCGAAAGGTCGCTAAAAATCTGCAGTTTCTCTCCCTTGTAAGTAATTGACGTCTTGCGTGTCGAGTTTAAAAGCGATTACTTACTCTCATAGTAATGGAATTTGATTATGATGTCTCTGGGTCTGGCTCCCACTGGAGGTTTGGGTGCCAGCGAGCGATGTGCACGGTCCATGCGCCAGTCTATGTCGGGTATGATGGGGGCCAAAGTAACAAAAAGGCCTAATAAGTATTCGTGTAGCTGGGCATCTCCCACTGTTTCTGGCACCCCTCTTATTCGGAGGTTCTGTCTGCTTTCCCTGTTCTCAAGGTCCTCCTGTTGGCTCTGAAGAAGTGTGATTTGTTGTTTAAGCGTGTGATTATCCTCCTCTAGCACTTGCACATAATTAATCAGTTTATCCATTTTGTTTTCTAAGCGATCAGTCCTCTCCTCTACCAGCGCAATCTCTCCTCTCAGGTCCTGAGCTATTTTCCCCACCTCAGTTGCTATTGTATGTGAGATATTCTGCAGAAGTGTATGAAGCTTTGCATCTAGAATGTCCACCGTCAAGCCCGGTGGTGCTTGAGAGAGTTGGCTCACCTCTGCCATCTGGTCTGGAGAATCAGCAGAGCGGAGCGTCTGGGAGGCGGGATCACTGGAGGCCGGAGATCCGGATCTTGTTAGGAATTTTTCCATGTGTACAGGCTTCGGTTCTGCTGCGGGCTTATAGACAACTTTTTGTTGTCCAATTTTGCCCATCTGGGTCGCAGACAGGCAGTGTGTGATGTTGCAAGGCTCCCGCTCTGCATGTAAGCTATTGTTTGCTGCTGGGGAGCTTTGAGGATCCGTGGTGTGACGTAGCTAGTCTAAAGTGCGACCACCATTATCAGTCCCCGCACATGCGCCGGGTTTATTTTATCTTTAGTTTTATTTTGCCTGTTTTGATGCCTCCACTTTGTAACCATAGACATGTAAATAAACCACAGTTCTTGCTTACTTCACTCTACTGTACCCCTTCCAGGGGGTCCTGCACACCCCGCTACTGAGCTAATCCCTTACACATGGTGGAGGATTGTGGGGCAGGTGAAGTAAGGTCAGCATAGAGGAGCTACTGAGACAGCTTGCTCTGGAAAACGCAAACCAACAGCAGACAAATGCAACTTTGCAACAGAGCCTTGCAGCCCAACCAAAGGCTCATCAACAGACCCTTGCAATTCAGCAGAAAACACTGGAACAGCACGACCTGAAACACCAACAACAAATTGAGGCCATCATAAAACAGTTTCAGCAAAGCCAGCAGACCGAGGCTGGGAGTGATTCCGGTAACAGACCATCTTTTCAGGTAAGCCACCTGTTGCCAAAGATGATGACCCTGATATATTTCTGACCACCTTTGAAAGAACAGTGGAAAAAGAAAGTTGGCCTAAAGAACAATGGGCTGGACTAGTGCCCCCCCCCCCTACTATCTGGAGAATCCTAAAAGGCTTATTTTGACTTGGAGCCCGCGGATGCAAAAAATAATGTTCATTTGAAAATGTAAATATTGGCATGACTGGCTGCCCATGCTCTGCCAAGGTCCACAATTGAAGTTATTGGCTGAGAAAGCCACCCCCAGGTCACAAATGTATGACCTTATCCCCTTGACCAGAAAATGGCTGCAGCCAGAAACTCTGTCCGGTCCAAAAATAGTGGAGCCGTACTTAATCATGGAAAGGGACCTGTTATACTGGGTGTCACAGATGGTAGAGGAAACCATGGAGCAACTGGTGGTGCCCACATCTTACCACAAGTTGGTCTTCGAACTGGCCCATGGGCACATTCTTGGGGGACATTTAGGCGCTGAAAAGACCCAGGAAAGAATCACCCAGAGGTTCTATTGGCCTATGATATTGTTCCTCCTGTCCAGTGTGTCAGATTTCTGCACCTATGCCACATTTTCGCAGTTCTTTGGTACCTCTGCCCATCATTAAGGCCCCTTTTGAGAGGATCGCAGTAGATTTGGTTGGCCCCTTGACTTGCTGAAGTCCACTAGAGGGCACCAGCACATCCTGGTGATAATGGACTATGCCACCTGTTACCCAGAAGCTATTCCTCTCTAAAACACCTCTGCCAAAACCATTGTCAAAGAGCCATTTCAGGTTTTCAGCAGTGTGGGCTTCCTAAAGAAGTACTAACTGACCAGGGCACTCCGTTTATGTCTAGAGTAACCGAAGAGCTTTGCAAACTTCTTAAAGTGACCCAATTACGTACTTCAGTGTATCATCCTCAAACAGGTGGGCTGGTTGAAAGATTTATCAAAACGTTAAAACAAATGCTGAGGAAGGTGGTTGATAAAGATGGAAATAATTGGAATTGTCTACTCCCTTATTTGATGTTTGCTATCAGAAAGGTTCCCCAATCGTCCACAGGGTTCTCTCCTTTTGAGCTACTGTATGGGAGGCACCCACGGGGAATATTGGACATTGCCAGGGAAACATGGGAGAGTGAGAGTTCCACTCATAGAAGTGTGATTGAACATGTGGCACAAATGCAAGACAGATTTGCGATGCCTATTGTGAAGGAACATTTGGACACAAGCCCAGTAAGCTCAGTAGATATACAATCGTGGGGCCCAAGTCCGTTCTTTTGCACCTGGTGATAGGGTGTTGGTCCCCACAGTCAAAATTAAATTCTAAGCTAAATGGCAGGGTCCCTATGAAGTGTTGAAAATAAGGGTGATGTGAATTATAAAATTAGCCAACCAGGAAGATGAAAACCTGAGCAGATATATCATGTGAATTTTTTAAAACCATGGAAGAATAGGGAATCTTTGGTCGCTGAGACTACCCCACTTTCTGCTCCGCCTAACCTGGTTATCCCTGAAGATGGGACAGCAGAGACTCTGTCCAAAACTCAGCAACAGGAAGCTAGAGAGTTTTTATTCTGAAATAAAGAGACATTTTCAGAATTTTCAGGTTGGGTGTCTAGGGTCAAACAAGACATTGTCACCACACCAGGGAAAAGGGTCAAGTTGAAACCTTATTGAATTCCTGAAGCCTGACAAGAGGCAATTCCCCAAGAAGTAAAAAAAATGTGTGAGCTGGGGGGTTATAGAAGAGGATAAAATAATAATTGGTCCAGTCCTATTGTGTTAGATGGAAGTTGGCGGTTTTGTAATGACTCTCCACTAGAGTTGAGCGGACACCTGGACGCTCGGGTTCGGCCGAACTTCGCAAAAAAGTTAGAGTTCTGCCCCGAACTTGACCCCAAACCCCATTGAAGTCAATGGTGACCCGAACTTTTAGGCACTAAAATGGCTCTAAAAAAGTCCTGGAAAGGGCTAGAGGGCTGCAAAAGGAAGCAAAATGGGGGTAAGAGTAGGACAAGTGGCCTGCAAACAAATGTTGATAGGGAAATAACTTAAAATCACATAAAAAAAAAAAATGGAGGAGGTGGATGGGGAGTAGGAGGTTGAAGAGGTGGTGACCGTGGCGGTGTAGGAGGAGGAGGTAGCCAACACTGTTTTTTGTTTGTTTGTTTTTTTTTTTCTAATTGGGGTAGCCCCCAAAATATTGAGACATTAAAAAAAAAAAAGATCACGATCTGCAGACAAACCCAGAGAAATTCTAGCACGGGTTCACTTTTTCCATATAAAATGTACCATGGTTTATTTTTCATGTTTCTCCTGTTACAAATTCCAATAAAGACTTATGTTCTATAAAAAAAAAAAAAGAATAAGTTCACTTAAGTATACCAATGGCTCTGTGAGACCGGTATAAATGTCTATTCTGCACAAGGTACAGACAAGTCTTGTGGGATCCATGCCTGGTTCATTTTAATAAATGTTAGCTTGTCCATGTTGACTGTGGACAGGCGGCTGCGCTTGTCTATGATAACGCCCCCTGCCGTGCTAAACACACGTTCAGACAATACACTGGCTGCAGGGCAGGCCAGCACCTCCAAGGCATAAAGGGCACGCTAAGGCCATGTGCCCAATTTGGAGACCCAGAAGTTGAATGGGGCAGATCCATCAGTCAGTACGTGTAGGCGTGTGCACACATACTGTTCCACCATGTTACTGAAATGCTACCTCCTGCTAAGACGTTGGTGGTGCTATTTGGTGTGGCGTGCTGCTGACAAAGCGTTTCCACATTTCGGCCATGCTAACCCTGCCTTCTGAGGTGCTGGCGGTACCACAGCTGCGTTGGCAAACTCTTCCTCCTCCTCTGCCTTCGCCTTGTGCTTCCACTGAGCCCCCGGTGTCATTTGGGAATGCCCTTAGCAGCGCGTCTACCAGCGTGCGCTAGTAGTCGCGCATCTTCCGATCACGCTCCAGTGAGGGAATTAAGGATGGCACATTGTCCTTGTAATGGGGATCCAGCAGGGTGGCCACCCAGTAATCAGCACAAGTTACAATGTGGGCAACTCGGCTGTCGTTGCACAGGCACTGTAGCATGTAGTTGCTCATGTGTGCCAGGCTGCCCAGAGGCAAAGACAAGCTGTCCACTGTGGGAGGTGTATCTGCGTTGGGTGCCACCCTGCTGTGAACACGGTTCCTCCTCCTCCTCCTCATCATCCTCGTCCTCCTCATCCTAAAGAACTGTGTCTGGGCTTGACAATTTTTTACCTGGCCTATGCTGGTGCAGGAACCCACCCTCCGAGCCACTTGTGAATGACTGGCCTGATAACCGTGGAAATGACTTCCTCCTCCTCTTCCTTCTGTGCCACATCCTTTTCCATCATCGCCCAAAGTGTTTTCTCAAGGAGACATAGAAGTGGGATAGTAATGCTAAGGACAGCATCATCGGCACTGGCCATGTTGGTGGGGTACTCGAAACACCGCAATATAGTACACAGGTCTCACATGGAGGCCCACTCGGTGGTGAAGTCGTTCTGTTCCGCAGAGCGACTGACCCGTGCGTGCTGCAGCTGAAACTCCACTATTGCCTGCTGCTGCTCGCACAGTCTCTCCAGCATGTGCAAGGTGGAGTTCCACCTTGTGGGCACGTCAAAGTTCTGCTGCAGCGCAGACAGGCGAGCAACAGCAGGGTGAGAACGCAGAAAGCGCGCACAGACAGCCCGCATTTTCTGCAGCAGCTCTGACATATCCGGGTAGTTTTTTTAGAAATTTCTGCACCACCAAATTGAGTACATGTGCCAGGCAAGGGATGTGTGTCAAACCGGCTAGGCCCAGAGCTGCTACGAGATTTCACCCATTATCACACACCACCAGGCCAGGCATGAGGCTCAGTGGCAACAACCACTCATAGGTCTGTTGTTCAATGCCCATCCACAGCTCCTGCGCAGTGTGGGATTTATCCCCCAAACATATCAGTTTTAAAACAGCCTGCTGTCATTTCCCCCTGGATGTGCTGAAGTTGGTGGTGAAGGTGTTACGCTGACCGGATGAGAAGGTGGTAGAGAAGGAGGAAGCGGAGTAGGAGGAGGAGGCAACAGGAGGCAAAAAGAAATGCCCCGATATCCTCAGTGGCAGAAGGACATGCGCCAAACTGCTATCCACCTCAGGCCCATCCGCCACTATATTTGCCCAGTGTGCAGTTAGCGAGATATAGCGTCCCTGCCCATGCTTACTGGTCCATGTATCAGTGGTTATGTGGACCTTGCCACAGATGGCGTTGCGCAGTGCACACTTGATCTTGTCCCTGACTTGTTTGTGTAGGGAAGGGATGGCTCTCCTGGAAAAGTAGTGTCGGCTGGGAATCACGTACTGTGGGACAGCCACTGCCATCAGGTTTTTAAAGCTGTGTGCACCAGACGGAATGACAGTATTTCAAAGGCCAGGAATTTTGAAATGCTGGCATTCAGGGCCAGAGATCGCGAGTGGGTAGGGGGGTACTTCCTCTTTCTCTCCAGTGTTTGGGAGATGGACAGCTGTAAGCTTCCATGGGACCGTGTGGAAATGCTTGGGGACAGTGGCCGACATGGTGGCGTTGCTGTCACATTGTCTGTTTGCTGGGTGGCAGGTGATACTGGCACTGTAGAGGTGGAGGAAGAGGCAGATGCAGCAGCAGAAGAGGAAGCAGGAGGAGCCCAAGACCTTTCTTGGATTTTGAGGTACTTATTCCAGTGCAGCTCGTGCTTCGCATGTAGATGCCTGGTCTTGCAGGTTGTGCTCAGATTTAGAACATTTATGCCTCGCTTCAGGCTCTGATTGCACAGCGTGCAAACCACTCGTGTCTTGTCATCAGCACATTGTCTGAAGAACTGCCACGCCAGGGAACTCCTTTGAGCTGCCTTTGGTGTGCTAGGTCCCTGGGTGCGGTGGGTAGTAGCAGGCGTACTGTCTAGGGGACGGTCGCTCCGCTTTTGCAACCTGCTTCCTCTTTTGCTGTGCTGGTGCCTCTTTGCGACCACCACCTCTTCCTCCAAACTGCACACGTCACTCGCATGACCTTCATTCCATGTGGGGTCTAGAACCTCATCATCCTCCACATCATCTTCCACCCACTCTTCACCACTGCCCTCCTTGGTGCCCCGGAAGACGTCCTTTGGAGACGAAATCGATCGGGCGGAGAGCTGTCTCACTACCACCGCTGACTGTTTTTATTCATTATACAGCTGTTATTAATCCGGATTCATGTGAGTTTAATTTATATCTTTTAATAAATTATTTTGTGTAAACGATATCACACTATTTGGCCCATTTCTCCTTTGGGTACCTTGACTTCCCCGGAGTGGAGCGAACTGGTCGGTTCTGTGTTGTGCAGTACCTCCATTGAATACTCACCCTTGGAAGCGGCTTCTGATACCCCCACCCAGGATAGGAGAAGATCCAATTGAATAGATCGGGTGTCCCACAGATAACAGATCGGAGTGGCCTTGTGGAGGCTCTAATCCACACAGGTGTTCCTGACCTCCTATAATAAGAGGTCCAAGTTATCCAGTAAGGGTACAACTATCCGTGGTGGAGGCCTTTTACACTGTTGGGCATTGGGATGCATGCCGGTTCACCTTTCTGAAAGATCTAATTAAGGACATTCCTTCAAACTTTCCACCTTTTGCATTTGGACTTGGTTTATTCATTGTTATTTGGACTCACACGTGATTGGGGTTTATAAGTACATTAATCACATCACCTCTTGATTGTATCTTTCGGATACCTCTTATACTCACCATTTGTTGTCTATTTAATTTATGTCCTTTACACAAGCGCAGCCTTATTTGTTTTAATTTGTATTTTGGGTGTAGGAATCACACTTTATTGTTGCAGCTGTGTACATAGGGATATAGTGGCTATTAGGGTTAGCGCAGTCTTCCTATTTATTTAATTTGCCCTCCTTGTCAGTCTGCACACTGTAGAAAGCCGCAGCAGTTGGCACCTGTGTTTTGTCATCATCAGAGACGTACTGCGGTGGTGTTTCCATGTCCTCATCCTGAAACAGAAGTGGTTGGGCATCGGTGCACTCAATGTCTTCCACTTCTGAGGCAGGGCTATGTGGATGGCCCACGGAAAGCACACCGGCAGAGTTATCAAAAAGCATAAGGGACTGCTGCATGACTTGGGGCTCAGGCTGCTTGGCTGATTTACAAGGGGCTGAGGTGAAAGACAGATGGCCATGGGGTTCAGGTGCCAACTCTGAGCTTTCAGCAAGGGACCGGGTGGGAGACAATGTGAAGGAACTGGAGGCATTGTCAGCCGCCCAATCTACTATCGCCTGTACTTCTTCTGGCCTCACCATTCGTTGAGCGGCATTCGGGCCTATCATATAACGTTGAAGGTTCTGTCGGCTACTCTACCTGAGGAAAGTGTTTCACTTGTGTGTGTGGCTGGCATAGATCGACCACGTCCTCTCCTTGCAACAGGAGCTTCACCAACACCAGCAGCACCATGACCACGTCCCTTATTTCACACACTCCTCATTCAGGACGCAAATGTACTATTTAGCACGAATTTATATTATTTTTTAAACCGGCAATGTAGACACACTTTTTAATTTTGTGCAAGAAATGCACAGCAAGGTGCAAATGTACTATGTAGCACTATTTTTTATTTTTTTTAAGCCAACCATGTCAACGCACTTTTTAATTTTGTAGAAACAAGAGAAAAAAAACCCTGGATGGGACTTTAACCGGGAAGACCAACTCAACAAGAAAAAGAGGGTGTGGATACATACCATTGTGGTGATCGGTGGTGCCGTGGGTCAGTTTGACCCACCGCATTACCGACCAAAGTAAAAGGCTTCGATCCGAAGCCTTTTACCATGTGATCAGCCGTGACCAATCACGGCTGATCACAGTGTAAATAGGAAGAGCCGTTTATCGGCTTTTCCTCTGCTCAGGTCTGCAGACCTGAGCAGCGGAGAGCCGACCGGCTGCTCTCCTGACAGGGGGGGCTGCGCTGAACGTTTATCAGCGCAGCCACCCTCAGGATCACCCCCACTGGACCACCAGGGAAGGTGCACAGAGGCCGCCCAGGACCACCAGGGAGCCCCCACAAGACCACCAGCTAAGGGCAATATTATGCACTGTAGGGATGGCACTGTGCCCATGTATGATGCCTGCCAGTGCCATCCCTAACAGTGCTTGTTGCACCAGTGCCCACCACTGCCACCTATCAGTGCCCACCTGTGCCACCTATCAGTGCCCACCTGTGCCACCTATCAGTGACCACCTGTGCCACCTATCAGTGACCACCTGTGCCACCTAAAAGTGCCCACCTGTGCCACCTCAAAATGCCCCCTATCAGTGCCACTTATCAGTGCCGCCTAGGAGTGTCCATCAGTGCCGCATATCAGTGCCACGTATCAGTGCCCGTCAGTGTTGCTTGTCAGTGCCACCCATCAGTGCTGCATATTTGCCCCATCATCAGTGCAACCTTATCAGTGCCACTCTGTACTGCCTCATCAGTTCCCATCAGTGTAGCCACATCAGTGCCCCTCAGTGAAGGAGAAAATGTACTTTATACAAATTTTTGTGACAGAAACAAAGAAAAATGTTTTTTTTTTTCAAAATTTTCGATCTTTTTTTTTGTTATAGCGCAAAAAAATAAAAACCGCAGGGGTGATCAAATACCACCAAAAGAAAGCTCTATTTGTGGGAACAAAATGATAAAAATTTTGTTTGGGTACAACGTCGCACGACCGCGCAATTCTCATTCGAATCGCAACAGCACTGAAAACTGAAAATTGGTCTGGGCAGGAAGTGTTCTAAGTGCATGGTATTGAAGTGGTTAATAGTAGATATCTTCCTCAGGGGTAAGTGGTCAATATTTAAAAACAATTCATCCAAAATGGCAGGATACTTTGTATGTTTGATGAAGGAGTCAAAGGGCGTCTATATCAACCTAAATAGGGATACATCCTGGATCAGGAGACCAATACAAGTAAAGGCAAAGCCAGTTACGAAGCAATGGCTGACAAAGTATCAGGGTCGTGGAGATAGAGCAGGAATTAAGCCAGTGGAATATATGCAAATAGTGTGCTTGGAACACGATTGAAGTAGTGTCCCTGACACACAAGCAGTTGCAAGTGCACCGCACTTGCAAAAATGGCTGCAAACGCCCACCTAACAAAAAAATTGCTTAGGTCTTATATGAGGCACTTTGCTTAGCAAACAAAATGTACTCTAGCAAACTAAAATCTTCTCTAGCATCCACCCACCAATAAATCACTGTTTTTAACAGATTTTCTAAAGCTAATCTGTCCCTCGCAGCAGCAGCAGCATCCTCTCCCTACACTAGTATGAGATGATGTGACATGCAGCACTACGTGACTCCAGCTTATATAGAGGCTGGGTCACATGATGCACTGGCCAATCACAGCCATGCCATTAGTGGGCATAGCTGTGATGGCTTCTAAGGGCAAACTAGTGAAACACTTGTTGATTGGCTGCCCTGCAGCTATTCAACAGGCGCAAAAAAGGCGCCACAAAATACCCCAACCCGGACTTTTTCTCAAATGTTCGGGATTGGGTCACAGGCACCCTAAAGTCTGGTACGAACCTGAACTTTACAGTTCGGGTTCACTCAACTCTACTCGCCTCTTGAATCACTAAGTTTGGCACCTATCCTATGCCCCGCATAGACAAACTGATTGATTGCCTAGGGACAGCCCGGTATATGACGATGTTAGACCTGACCAAAGGGTATTGGCAAATTCCTCTCTTGGAATCGGTCAAGGAAAAAAACTGTTTGTAACTCCAGAGGGATCTTTCCAGTATCAGAGAATGCTTTTTGGGTTACAGAATGCTCTGGCCACATTTCAACGGGTAATGGATAAGACCCTTCGGCCTCATCAAGCCTATGCTGCTGCATACCTAGATGACGTGGTCATCCATAGTGAGGGTTGGGATACACACTTACCAAAGGTTCAGTCTGTGTTAGATTCCATCTGGAAAGCTGGGTTTACAGCCAATCCAAAATAAAATGTACCATTGGGCTAGAAGAGGCAAAGTATCTGGGATATACCGTTGGGAGTGGTCTAATAAAGGCCCATGTAAACAAAGTTGAGGCTATTCAGAGTTGGCTGCGCCCCACCAACAAGAAGCGGGTTTTAGGAATCGCTGGCTATTATCGCCATTTTGTTCCCCATTTTGTCTCACAGGCTGCTCCCCTGAACAATTTGACAAAAGGGAAGGAGACTGTCATGATCAAATAGACTCCTAAAGCAGAAGCAGCTTTTGAGGCCTTAAAACAGGCCTTATGTAGTCAGCCATTGTTATACTCTCCTGACTTTTCAATGGACTTTGTAGTCCAGAGTGATGCATCAAATGTTAAGTTAGGAATTGTGTTGTCTCAGGTTTTTAAGGGGGAAGAACACCCTGTCATTTAACTCAGCCGGAAATTAAAGGCCCAGGAAGAAAATTATGCCACTATTGAGATAGAATACTTAGCGATAAAATGGGCTTTAGATTCTCTCCAGTACTATCTCTTGGGTAGACAATTTGAACTGGTAACAGATCATGCTCCATTAAAGTGGATGGCACAGAACAAAAAGACCAATAGGAGGGTGAATAGGTGGTTCCTGGCCCTTCAAGGATTCAGTTTTACAGTGAAGCATTGCCCCAGTGCGATTATGGGAAATGCAGATGTTTTGCCATGAGTGCACGAGTGCCTGGCAACCTGTGTTCCAACCCCAGGGTGAAACAAGAGGGGGTATGTGTCAGCAAGCCAGAAAAATCTATGGGTTGTGTCCAGGATGGGAGATATGATTGTCCCAGGTTTATGCTATACACTGATTGCTTTTGTGTTTGTGCTGTGTAGTGAGCCTGTTTGGGCTCATTGAAGCTTAACGAGCACAGGTGTAACAAATAACGCAATCAGGGCTCTATAAAACCCAGAGGTTGCTTCAACAAGGTGCTCCACCCTGGAACCAGATCTCTGTGCATAACAGACTTTGGAGCAGCAATAATCTCTAGCTAGTCCACAATCAGATCGTTCTGTAATGCAGGATGAGATGTTATTAGATCTGCAATCTGTCACTAAAAGCAGTAGTAGTAGTTATCTCTACCTAGTCCACAATCAGATCGTTCTGTAATGCAGGATGAGACGTTATTAGATCTGCAATCTGTCACTAAAAGCAGTAGTAGTAGTAATCTCTATCTAGTCCACAATCACATCATTCTGTAATGCAGGATGAGATGTTATAATATCTGTAATCTGTCCCTCACAGTGCCGGCAGCATCCTCTCCCTACACTACCCAAAGAGCATGTGACATGCAGCACTAAGTGACTGCAGCTTATAAAGAGGCTGGGTCACATGATGCACTGGCCAACCACAGCCATGCCATTAGTAGGCATGGCTGTGATGGCTTCTAAGGGCAAACCAGTGAAACGCTTGTTGATTGGCTGCCCTGGAGCTATTCAACATGCATGATCAAATACCCTAACCCAGAACCCAAACTTTTTTTCAAATGTCTGGGTCCCGGACATCCCAAAGTTTACAGTTCAGGTTCGCTCAACTCTATTCCTATGTCTAAAAGGAGGCAACTACATTTTCCTAGCAGCCTACTCTGAACTGGGAGGGTGCTACACAGACATTATGACATACAAGTTTACTTATCCATTAGTTCTCCTTTAGCTATTATTTTTACAGGGATATTATTGACCAACCAGGAAATAGTTTTTAGCAGCTTTTCACGTTGCATATGCTTGATGGAGTTTTCACAAGTTCGCTTCTATTTGGTTCAGGGAGAAAAAGCTTGTTGGCGGTCTATTTACTAACTCATAATGTATTTTCTTCACTGCCTGGGCCGACATCAGCTTAAAACACGGGTCTAAAATGAGGTATGCTTTCATTTGTCTCCTTGCAAAAAAAAATTGAAGGACTACATTACAATGCAGTTAGGAATTCCAAACCTTTTAGAATAAATAATATTAGCAGGTCACATCATCCAAGTGGGATTCAAATTTCCTTGAGCGGGGGGATGGCAGCAGTGTTGTATTATGAGCTGAGTTCGAAAATTGACACTCGGGGGAGCAAACCCTTTTCCATCACGGAATTATCCAGGCCTTATTAGCGAGCTGAAAATGCCACATAATTAGAAATACACCACCAAACACCGTTATTGTCAAGAGTGTGCAATTGCATAATGAAGCAATTATTAATGAGCTACTCCAGGGTTGTCATTAATTTAAACTTTTTAAGGATCACAGGGTATGGCGAGGGAGATGCTGGAGCAGAGACGTTGCCGCTGAAATGTGGAACTGTGTTTCTGTTTTATAACTAGCTGGAGAGCCTCCTGGGGATTCTCTACAAGGCTTTTGTTTTAAGCAACTCTCTCCGACAGCAGCAAACACTTGATGTAATGTGTGTAGGATCATATCTCGTTTTTTTTTCCTGAGTCTGAAAATGTCTGTGCTGCTATCTCTTCTTACAGAGCCCCAAGTATTGTGTAGAAAGGTGCCTTGTATAGGATGTGAACAAACTCGTTATGTAGATTGTAAAAGAAAAGTATCAGTTTTGTCCTGTACATTTTTGGAGAGAGGAAGATGACATGACTTTATAGATTTATAGTCTGGTTCATAATTATAAAATGTAAAGTGTCAGGGTATTGCGAAACCTGTGGATTGTTTAGGGTTTTCATTATGGTCAGAGATATGCGGTTTACCCACCATTAGCCCATTTTCCTGCTGTTTTGGTAAAATAGACCAGGCTAGAGAGAGAAGGAATAAAGTAACTATGGAAAGATGTTGCAGCCTATGGAGTAAAGTGAATCACAGTTGAGTTAAAGCTTTGGTGGTATGTTCTAAAAGTTACATGCAGATGATTGTTCATTCTGTGTTTGGCTGTCAATGAGCTTCAGAAAATTAGGTTAAAGTACACCTAAACACAATTATTTGTGTTTAGATTTGAATATACAGGGTGGGCCATTTATATGGATACACCTTAATAAAAAGTGTAAACTAATGTGCCACAAACAGGAAGTTAATATCACCAACCATTCCCATTTTATTAAGGTGTATCCATATAAATGGCCCACCCTGTAGTGGAGAGGGATTAGAACACCCATTAGGCTTTTTTTGTGGTTTGTGCCCGCCATTAGGGAGATTCATCCTCTCTATTTGTCCTATTTACCATTATCATCATATCATTTGACCATTATCATCGAAACCGAAAGTAAAATAAAATCCAAAATTATAGGTTGTCCCCAGAAAAGTAATACAGGGGAAATCTTCCAATGGGAACACTAGTTCTGGTAACCTAGGGGGTCCCAAAGGAATTCCCTTACTTTGTAGAGATTTTCTCACTTCCTATTTTGGCTATGGGACAAGACATGAAGGTAAATCTCCACAATGGGACACAGATGGCTCCAAATAAACTGACCGGGCTTATAACCATCCCTTACTCTATCCAAAATGAATAAAGGAAGGTTTGCCTATAGTTCCACTTTAACCATTGTGTAGGAAAAACAGCATTTTAGTTTCCTACCATTACTACAGCTTAGTGTCCCATACAATCACAACTTAGAACAGTGTATTCAGACACTCAGAGCTTATTAAAGCTGAATTCTAGGTAGGATCATTATTGCAAATTTACATTGGTCAGGCTTAGGCCAATGTTAAGTATGCATATCCCATACCTGAGATATTGGTGAGATATGGTATAGAAGCTGACAGCTGTAGTTGCTGCTACTACACCAGGTCCTGTGCTAAACAGCTTCCCTTCTGCATAGTGACTACAAGTGGTTGCTTTATCAGTACAGTTGACATTCACAAAACTTTTTTTTTTTTTTTAAATGAACACAAGGCATTCTCTGACTGGATGAGGTGGAGCGACAAGGCAGTTATGATCTCCACCCTTGTCCAGACATCACTTTGTAGTGATTGAAAAAATACAAAGGTGTTCTGTGACTGGAGGCAGTGGCAAGTGAGCAAGACAATGTGGGTGCTATGCAGAAGGGAAACCACTCAGCACAGGATTTGGAACATTGCGGGTATCACTGTAGTAGCGCTGACTACTGTACTGATTGCCAACTTCCACAACAGTCCCTCGGGTATGGGATATGCATGCCTACTGAAAACTGGACCAATGTAATTAAGCAATAAAGATCATACCTAGACTTCAGCTTTAGGTTGAAATAATGCTACCTCCTGAATGAGTTTTTCCTCCAAATCTCAAGGGCGATTTTACTTTGAAATGCCGTGCTGCAACTGTATGCCACATGTTGATTCCAATGGGCACTTTTGGCATGCAGCACCACCTGCTAAAAAAAGACATGCCAAGTAAATTTGCCTCAATGTGAATCATTGTGGCTGCGGCAATGTGTACAGACCTAAGTGGCCGTAATGGTAAATTGTAGGTAGGCAGTCTTTTCCTTCTCAGCTCTTTCTAGTCTTTTCCCAGTGTAAAAATCAGGGCAGGGCAGGGCAGCTTGGACTGAAAGTAAAAATATGTCCTTGAGCAAATCTTTCCACATTGTAAAAATATACGCTCTGGTAATTTTTTTTTTTTTCTTCCAGAGCAGGGGTTTAGCAAAGATGTTGACTGGGCAGCCTCATATACACTCATCTAAAACAAATCACACTAACAAATGTGTATATAAATTATACATTGCTTTTTTAATGATTATATCACATAAGTGCATAGTTTGTTGTTTATATAACTATACATAGAGACCTACGTATACATTTCTGCTTTGTCTCTGTATGCATTGTACCCGTACAATAGCAGCAAGTCATAATTGTCTAGAGTATGCAACAGCATAATGAAGCAATTATAAATGAGAAGCTGCCTGCCTGCCATTAATTTTACTTTTAACGAACACAGAATAAGCCATAGCTTAGTGTTAACACAAGAGCCGAAGAGCTAAAATTATACCTAATCAGACATGTCCACATTTTTTTCCATGCTGCTTGAATAAATTTGCATCACAATTTTTTTTTTTTTTAATTTAAATGAAAAATTATGAAGAATGCCTAATACTGCCGACTAAGCCATATTTTGTGAAGTAGTAATTTTTCTCTTATTTGCCAATCTTTCACACTATCAAAAACTGCTGTGTCTTGTTTAGATAGCATTCCCCCAAATGCGCACCCAAACTGTTGGAAAAATATTTTTTAAAAATTGTCTTAAGTAATCAAACTGGTTTTGCACATAAAACTGTGAATTTCAGAAGAAAGACCGGAAAATTAAATCCCACTCTTGTGATGATGAAAGCTACATGTTGTCTGCTTTGTTGCACAAGAGAGAATATGCTTGTATAGATAGTGGGGCATAAGGCCTTGGGCAACAGATCTGGCTATCTATAATTACAGTGAAAATAATATTAATATTTTGTGATCTGTCAGTCCAAACTGATTATTCATAGACATGAAATATCAACAAAAACAGTGGTGGCAACCAAGGACTTTACCGGCACGTAAGGACTTAATAAAATTTATATTTTTTATAAAAATGTTGTAAACAAATTCATAAAAACAATCCCACCATGTGGGTACTAGTGTGTCTCAAGGACATATGCATACATTAAACAATACAACACCAATTTTCTGAAACCGATAGTTAGAGACACAAAATCAGTTGGCCCTGAAATCAGGGACATGAGATGAGTTCATCCAACTTGTGCTTTGACATGTTTTGCGGTGGACCGCTTCCTCAGAAAGAACAGTTTCAGTGACAATAACTCAGGGGATGCAAGCATCCAGTTAGGGTAAACAGATCAATTAGCTGCACCTACAGAAATCAGGACCACAGGGATAAGTGAAAAAGATGTATTTATTAATGAAAATTACATGCATCCAATACCAGCACCAATAAAAATTAGGGATGGGTGTCGAGTTCGGAGCGAACATCGGCTGTTCGCTTGTTCAGGTAATTCCTAACATTATGGAGCGTTCGCGGCCATAATGTTTTAAAATGGCGGCAGCAAAAAAAAAAAGAAAATCTTGACGTGGTGTATAAAAATATATACAGTCTGATATATATTTTATATATATATATATATATATATATATATATATACACACACACACACACACACACACATATACACATACATACATACACACACACAGCGTATTGAGAGTGCACTATATAAATCTGTAGATAAGGTGTATAGTCCACTTGACGTCGTGTATTAAAATATATACAGCCTGGTATATATATATATATATATATTTATATTTATATACACACACACACGCACAGCGTATTGAGTGTGCACTATATATCAGTACATAAGGTCTGTAGTCCACTTGACGTGGTGCATTAACCACTTCAGCCCCGGAAGGATTTCCCACTTTAGGACCAGAGCACTTTTTGCAATTCGGCACTGTGTTGTTTTAACTGACAATTACGCGGCTATGCGACGTTGTATCCAAACTAAGTATGCGTCCTTTTTTTCCCCAAAAAAGCGACAATTTTGCAAAAAAAACAATCTTTCTTACCTTTTGCAAAAAAAAAAAATTATAAAAAAAAAAATTTTTTAATTAGTTTTGGTCGATTTATATTCTTCCTTATATCTTTGGTAAAACAAAACAAAAAAAAAAATTGCAATCGGCGTTTGATTGGTTTGTGCAAAAGTTGCCGTGTTTACAAATGATGAGAATTCATTTCTGGGGTTTTTAATTTTTTTTTTGTACTAGTATTGGCGGCGATCTGCGATTTTTAGCGGTACTGCAATATTGCGGTGAACATATCGGACCATTCTGACACTTTTTTGGGACCATTGGCATTTATACAGCGATCAGTGCTATAAAAATGCACTGATTACTGTGTAAATGCCATTGGCAGTGAAGGGGTTAACCTGGAGGGGGCGCTCTAAGGGTTAAATGTGTTCCCTAGGTGTGTTCTAACTGTATGGGGGCTGGGCTGGCAGGGGGAGGGGAGTGATCACGGCTTCCATATACAGGAATGAGAAAAAAAACGGATGGAAGGGGAAAGAAACCCCTCAGAAAATCCAACGGAAAAGGGGTCAGAGGAGCACAAACAGCAAAACACAAACATATGAAAAAAAGATTATGTTTATTAATGTAAAAAAAATTTAAACAAAGGACAACTAGCAAAAAAAGCACATGGAATCAGAGAAAAACTTAAACCCAAGTAAAAAAATTAAAAAAGGACAACGTTGTCTAAGACAGGGAAGGGAATAGCAGCTGCTCACACATCTCAAACATACAAACCAGACACACTCATTCACAAATGACCAACAAGTAGTCTCATGGAATGGTATGGTGCTATCCAGGTGGTTGGATGTGACCAGGCTGGGAAGGTAGGAAGCATTGACAAATGCCGGAAGTCAAAATTAATCCCGTGTGGCAGGGATGGTGGGACTCTCCACAGGTAGGAAAACAGGGTGACCAAGTGAGCTAACACATGGAACAATGCTGCATAGATGCCACAAAATGGGAAAGGACAAGTGTAGTCTCATGAATAGGTCACAACACAAGTGACACAGCAATACGGCAGCTCAGATCCAGCAGCTCCGTTCACTTCAGATAGATATGTCCTAAAAGGCACCACTATAAACCATGGAGGGCACAGCATAGGAAAGTCTAAGAATGGAATTGCCTCACCGACCGAACGTAGCTTCAGAGCTTGGCTCCTAAGAGGTCCCACAATGGAGATGACATCAATCAACAGCAGATATTGGCAAGTCTTTCCTAGGCACATTCAGACAAGTCCAAACGGTTGTGCGTCCCTCAGCCGACGGGATGGTTCACGAACCAGGTCACCTGATCCCGGGCCATCGTCAGAAGTAACTTCCGCCCTTCCAGACTCCCCTCCCACGTCACGTGCGTGATGATGCGCCGCTGACACGTTTCATTGGCTGAACGCCAATTTCCTCAGAGCTAGGGAGGAGCTGGAGACTGGGGCTATTTATACCCTTTAGCAAAATCTGTGTAGTTGCACTTCATGACCACTGGATGTCATTAGTCCAAAGACCAAATATGTATAGTCTGATTTCAGGTCAATGAATAGTTTAATAATGATAATAATAAATAGCTGCTAGCAACCAGTCTCAACAGCGACCTCTCTCATACACTAGCATTCATCACACAGAAAACGATAAAAATAGAAAAATAGAAGAATCACCAACAGACTGAAATAGCAACTCAATATTAGCCCAATTGTGAGAAACAGAAGGTTAGAGGACCGCCCAGTCATAATGATGTTAGTATAGCGCCACTTAGTGTATTAAGTTTGGATTAGGAATTAGCAAACACCTAAGACAGGATACCTGTCTAATGTTTACTATTCCCAGTCAAATCTGCCTAAGTCTTCATACATCATAGGGCAGAGAGATGGAAAGCATACTGGAAATATCAAAAAGTATCAAACAATATATCAAAAAATATATAGAAGAATGTATACATATACAACGAAAATAAAGTAGAATAGACTAAGGTCAATAGAGGGCTATTCCTCTAAGAAGGGTTGTAGACTAGTCAGTACTTTTTGATACTTTTTGATATTTCCAGTATGCTTTCCATCTCTCTGCCCTATGATGTATGAAGACTTAGGCAGATTTGACTGGGAATAGTAAACATTAGACAGGTATCCTGTCTTAGGTGTTTGCTAATTCCTAATCCAAACTTAATACACTAAGTGGCGCTATACTAACATTATGACTGGGCGGTCCTCTAACCTTCTGTTTCTCACAATTGGGCTAATATTGAGTTGCTACTTCAGTCTGTTGGTGATTCTTCTATTTTTCTATTTTTATTGTTTTCTGTGTGATGAATGCTAGTGTATGAGAGAGGTTGCTGTTGAGACTGGTTGCTAGTAGCTATTTATTATTATCGTTATTATTAAACTATTCATTGACCTGAAATCAGACTATACATATTTGGTCTTTGGACTAATGACATCCAGTGGTCATGAAGTGCAACTACACGGATTTTGCTAAAGGGTATAAACAGCCCCAGTCTCCAGCTCCTCCCTAGCTCTGAGGAAATTGGCGTTCAGCCAATGAAACGCGTCAGCGGTGCATCATCACGCACGTGACATGGGTGGGGAGTCTGGAAGGGCGGAAGTTACTTCTGACGATGGCCCGTGATCAGGTGACCTGGTTCGTGAACCATCCCGTCGGCTGAGGGACGCACGATCGTTTGGGCTTGCCCGAATGTGCCTAGGAAAGACTTGCCAATATCTGCTGTTGATTGATATCATCTCCATTGTGGGACCTCTTAGGAGCCAAGCTCTGAAGCTATGTTCGGTCGGTGAGGCAATTCCATTCTTAGATTTTCCTATGCTGTGCCCTTCATGGTTTATAGTGGTGCCTTTTAGGACATATCTATCTGAAGTGAACTGAGCTGCTGGATCTGAGCTGCCGTATTGCTGTGTCACTTGTGTTGTGACCTATTCATTAGACTACACTTGTCCTTTCCCATTTTGTGGCATCTATGCAGCATTGTTCCACGTGTTAGCTCACTTGGTCACCCTGTTTTCCTACCTGTGGAGAGTCCCACCATCTCTGCCACACGGGATTAATTTTGACTTCCGGCATTTGTCAATTTCACACACTGACTATAACATCCAATGCTTCCTACCTTCCCAGCCTGGTCACATCCAACCACCTGGATAGCACCATACCATTCCATGTTGGTCATTTGTGAATGAGTGTGTCTGGTTTGTATGTTTGAGATGTGTGAGCAGCTGCTATTCCCCTCCCTGTCTTAGACAACGTTGTCCTTTTTACATTTTTTTACTTGTGTTTAAGTTTTTCTCTGATTCCATGTGCTTTTTTTGCTGGTTGTCCTGTGTTTAATTTTTTTTCACATTAATAAACAATCTTTTTTTCATATGTTTGTGTTTTACTGTTTGTGCTCCTCTGACCCCTTTTCCGTTGGATTTTCTGAGGGGTTTCTTCCCCCTTCCATCCGTTTTTTTTCTCATTTTTGGTTGTTTTTTGTCATTGGTCTACACTGGGATGACTCCCCATCACCCAGTGATTCAGCAAACCATGCCTAATTAGGGCCTTGGGACATCACTTTTATGTACAGTGAGGCTCATTGTGTAGTGGATCCGGGTTAGGTTTTTCTATTTTTTACCTTCCATATACAGGAAGTCTGTGATCACAGCCCTTCCCCCTCTATGAGAACGGAGATCCGGGTTTACATACATGGACCTCCGTTCTCTCACTGCGGGGGAGCCATCGCGGGTAGCTGGCGGAGATCAAGTCCACCCTACCAGCTCCCTGCCCCCCCCCCCCAGAACATAGCGAGTGTGCCTCCGGCGACGCGCAATGCTAGTTATCGCAGCCGCCTCCAGGTGACGTCGGTTTGCAATAACGAACCCCTTTGCCGCCGTCACGTTGCGGCGGTCGGTCGGCAAGTGGTTAAAATATATACAGCCTGATATATATATATATATATATACATACATACACACACACACACACACACACACAACGTATTGAGTGTGCACTGTATAGCTGTACATAAGGTATATAGTCCACTTGACGTGGTGTATTAAAATATATACAGCCTGATGCACACAGTGTATTGAGTGTGCACTATATAGCTATGCATTTGGGGGTGTACTGTATATAGCACACTACTTGGCGTGTTGTCTTCAAATATATACAGTCTAGTCTATACAGATATACACGCAGCGTATTGAGAGTAAACTATAGGTCGGTGCATTCAGAGGTGTAGGTATATAGTACAGTGTAGTGCGGTGCTAAAAAAAAATAAAAAATAAATTTAAAAAATCATGTCAGGAAGGCCACAAAGGAGAGGCAGATGCTCCCAGGCCACTAATAGAGAGCAAGCAGCCTCTGTGTCTTCAGTGAAAGGTGGCGGACGTGGTGCATCCTCTGCAGGCAGGTTACGCTTGTCCTTTTTTTCTGCTGTTGGACATGCTATTGAGCCACAACATGCAGAAGAGTTGGTGGAGTGGATAAAGCGCCCTCGTCCTCCTCATCCTCTGTCACACGGGCTCATACAAGTTTGCTTTCCAACGCATCTGGCAAAGCAGCCTATTCCACTAGATCCTTGTCCACAGTTACTCCTTCTGTAGCCCCACCATCATGCATGGAGGAGTCACCCGAGTTGTTAGACCATAGTGTCGGTTACATGCTCATGGAGGATGTGCAGTGGTTTGAAGACTCAGATGTTGGTTCCCAGGTTGAGGAAGGGAGTAGCATGAGCCTAGAGACAGGGGGTGCAGCCAAAGGACTAGAAACTAGCAGTCATGTTCCCCCAGCTGCAGCATACTGACAAGTTTGCATCCAATGACGAGGAAGGAGGGGATGATGAGGACACAGACTGTACTTGGGTGCCTGAGAGAAGAGAGGAGGAGGCGGCCCAACTTCACAAGGCAGGATGTCCTCCAGGGGCCAGCTTAAGGGCAGCCACCCAATTGCATCAGCCCACAGAGCTCCACAGGTGCAGGGTGCTGCTGCCTCACCACCGACTTCCAAAATTTAGTTGGTGTGGGTATTTTTCAGCACATGTGTAGTAGATAGCACCATTGCCATTTGCAATCTATGTCTGAAAGGGGGTCAAGTGCGGCCAGGACTCCTGCCGCTTGGGCACTACTGTCTTGACAAGACATATGATGACCAGCCATGCAGTCCATTGGCAAGAGTACCTGAAGAACCCACACCAGAAAACAAGGCGGACTCCTCCTTGCTCCTCATCTGGAATCTCAACCCCTACTATACCTGCAGTCCACTTCAAAACCTGCACTGAGAGGAATGAAGGTGTAGCAGTACACCATCAGGTGAATTCAGCAGGCAAATATCCCTACCCCAGTTGCTGAATCGTAAAAAGAAATACAGTCCCAGCCATCCACATGCTCAGCGTCTTAATGCTAGCTTGGTCAAATTGCTAGCACTCCAACTGCTGCCTTTTCAGCTGGTAGACTCTGTCCCCTTTCGTGAATTTGTGGAATGTGTTGTCGCACAGTAGCATGTTCCCAAAAGAGATTTCTTTTCACGCAAAGCCATTACAGCTTTCTACCGTCATGTGGAAGGCATTGTTTTGGCCTTGTTGGACAGTGCGGTCAGCAGCAGGGTTCATATTACCGCTGACTCATGGTGCAGCAGGCATGGTCAGGGAGATTACCTTTCCTTCACGGCGCACTGGGTAACACTGCTGGCAGCTGGGGAGGATGCAGTACAGGGTTCAGTTTTGGAAATCGTTCTGCCACCACGCCTCCAAAAAGCTGGTGTTGATTTTTCCACATCCGCCTCCTCCTCCACCCCCTCTTCTTCTACCTCTGTGGCCTCTTCTGCAGAATTATCTTCTGAACCTGCAGTGCTCCCTAAACATTCAAGGGGCTATGCAAGAAGTCAGGCTAAAAGATGCCATGCAGTGCTTGAGTTAGTCTGTCTTGGGGACAGGAGCCACACTGGGGAAGAGATTCTTTCAGCTCTGCGGGGGCAGGCTCAGAGGTGGTTGACGCCACAGCAGCTTGAGCTAGGAATGGTTGTATGCGACAATGGCACCAACCTTCTTGCTGCCCTCCGACTGGGACAATGGACACATGTTCCATGCTTGGCACACATCTTGAATTTGGTGGTGCAGCGTTTCTTGACCAGGTACCCAGGCTTACCAAATATCCTTAGGCAGGCCAGAAAAGTCTGTGGTCATTTCCGGCGTTCATACAATGCCAGTGCCCAGCTGGCTGACATCCAGCAGGAGTTTAACCTGCCCAACAACCGCCTCATTTGTGACATGCCCACCAGGTGGAAATCAACATTGGCAATGCTGCAGCGACTGCACGCACAGCAGAGGGCCATCAATGAGTACCTCTGTGAGCATGGCACCAGGACAGGCTGAGGGGGGCTTCGCTTTTTTTCCCCAACGTCAGTGGCTAATGATCAAGGATGCATGCACTGTCCTGTCACCATTTGAGGAGGCTACAAGAATGGTGAGCAGTGACAATGCATGCATCAGTGACACTGTCCCACAAATATTCCTTCTGGAGCACACGCTTCGTGGAATCATGGACAGGGCACTTGAGGCAGAACAGAGGGAGGAAGAGGACTTTCTTTCCGCTCAAGGTCCCCTTTATTCAGAGAATATTCCTGCAGAGCTGCCAAACACACGGGAGGAGGAGGATTTTGTCAACATGGATGTGGAATATAATAAGCAGCAGTCTTCAAGGGATCATGGCTTTCAGGCCCCAGAAACCCAAGGAGTTGTACGTGGCTGGGAGGAGGGATTTCCTGATAATGTCATCCTCAGGGACCCAGAGGACACTCATGCCTCCTCAAACTTACGCTGCATGGGCTCTCTGATTCTGAAAAGCCTGCAAAAAGACCTTAGGATTCAAGGAGAGGGATCATTACTGGCTGGCAACCCTTCTTGATCCACCTTTCAAGGGTAAAGTTGCAGAACGTATCCTGCCTGCGCAGAGTGTGCAGGGGATGAAACATCTTCAGGATACCTTGAAGAAAAGTTTGTGCAACGCCTTTTCAGACCCTGGTAGTTTACCATGTCCTGCTGCTGGCCCTGGACAAGCAGACCTCAATGCACTGTCTAATTGGGCAACTATGTGGCAAGTGAGCTTTAATGTTGACAAATGTAAAGTTATGCACTTGAGGGCTAAGAATATGCATGCATCATACATACTAGGGGGAGTACAACTGGGGGAATCCATACTGGAGAAGGATCTGAGGGTTTTGGTAGATCATAAGCTTAATAATGGCAGGCAATGCCAAGCTGCGGTTTCCAAAGCAAGCAAAACCCATTCTTGTATTAAGAGAGGGATGGACTCCAGAGATAGAGACATTATTTCGTCCCTGTACAAATCATTAGTAACACCTCATCTGGAATATGCAGTTCAGTTTTGGGCACCAGTTCTCAAAAAGGATATCAGGGAACTGGAGAAAGTGCAGAGAAGGCAACCAAACGAATAAAGGTATGGAGGCGCTTAGCTATGAGGAAGGATTAGAGGAACTGAATTTATTCTCTCTTGAGAAGAGGAGGTTAAGAGGGGATATGATCAACATGTACAAATATATAAGTGGTCCATATAGAGAACTTGGTGTTGAGTTATTTACTTTAAGGTCATTACAAAGGACAAAGGGGCACACTTTACGTCTAGAGGAAAAAAAGATTTCATCTACAAATATGGAAAGGTTTCTTCACAGTAAGAGTTGTGAAAATGTGGAATAGATTCCCTCCAGAGGTTATTTTGGCCAGCACGGTTGATTGCTTTAAATAAGGCCTGGATTATTTCCTTATTGTAAATAATATAACTGGGTACTAACATTTTTAGGTAAAGTTGATCCAGGTGATCAGGAAGAAATTTTTCCCCGCTATAGCAAATTGGATCATGCTTTGCTGCGGTTTTTTGCCTTCCTCTGGATCAACTGTGGGTGAAAGATTGTATATGGGATTGTTTGGTTATATTTAATTTTTTTTTTTTTTTTTTGGTTTAACTAGATGGACTTGACAACGTGTTTCTGATGCTTCACTTTTTCAGAGGCAGAGTGGTGGAGAAGGTGGCCGGCTGAGCGATGCCTTTAAAAAAAATTTCAGTCCTCAGCACCCAGACCTGATAGGTTCAAGCAACCATCAGCGTCTGCATTATATGGTGTAGGACTTGGAGGCCTTTCCAACTGAGCATCTACTTAGTTACTGGGTCTTGAGGATGGACCACTGGCCGGAACTTGCTCAATATGCAATTGAGCTATTGGCCTGTCCTGCATCCAGCGTGCTTTCTGAACGGACATTTAGTGCTGCTGGAGGGTTCGTAACTGATCAAAGAGTGCGCCTGTCCACAGACTCGGTTGATAGGCTCACATTTATAAAAATGAATCAGTCCTAGATGAGCAGCTATCAATCCCCTGATGCAACTGATTAAATTTGCTATGATCTGGGATCCCTTGAAGACTGCCACTGCTCCTATTCCTCCTGTCCATAATCTAGAACTATATGTTGTATTTAGGGCACCACCAACACCCAAGGCCCAATTTTTCTGCACCTGATTTACAGGGGCATTCCATAACAATTCTTTAAAATAATTTACAACATCAGGCCCGGTTCCTCCGTCCAACAAGAGTAACTGCAAGGGGTTACAGTGTTCTGGCACCGCCAACACACAAAGCCCAATCTTTCGCCACCTGTTTCACTGGGGCTTTCGTCACAATTTGTAAACTAATTTACAACATCAGGCCCAGTTCCTCCATCCAACAAGAGTAACTGCAAGGGGTTACAGTGTTCTGGCACCGCCAACACAAAAGGCCCAATTTTTCACCACCTGTTTGACTGGGGGATTTTATCACAATTTAACTAATTTACAACAGCAGGGCCCACGCCAAAGTTTTTTAAAAAATGACGTGCAGTTCCCCCAAAATCCAAACCAGGCCCTTCAGGTCTGGTATGAAATTAAAGGGGAACCCTGTGCCAATTTTTTTTTTAAATGACGTGCGGTTCCCCCCAAAATCTAAACCAGGCTGTTTGGGTCTGGTATGGAATTAAAGGGGAACCCCGCACCAAAATGTTTTTTAAAAAATGGCGTGGAGTCCTCCCCAAAATCCAAACCAGACCCTTATCCTAGCACGCAGCCCTGGCATGGCAGGAGGGGGTGGGGACGAGCGAGCGCCCCCCCCCTCCAAACCATACCAGTCCACATGCCCCCAAAGCAACTTGTCCCCATGTTGATGGGGAGAAGGGCCTCATCCCCACAACCCTGGCCGGTGGTTGTGGGGGTCTGCGGGCAGGGGGCTCATCTGAATCTGTAAGCCCCCTTTAATAAAGGGGCCCCAGATCCCGACCCCCCCATGTGAATAGGTTTGGGGTACATTGTACCCCTACTCATTCACCAAAAAGGAGTGTAGTGTAAAAAAAACAGGCAGTTTTTGACAAGTCCTTTATTTTGTGAAATAGCTCTTTCTTCTTCCATCTTCTCCTGGCCCGGTCCTTCTTCTGGTCTTCTGCTTCTTCTTTTAGTCTTCTTGCTTCCTCTCTTCATCTTCAATCTTCATCTTCTTTCTTCACCGCCGCCACGCTCTCCGCTGATGCAGCCTTGCCCCTGCACGTTTTGCAGAATGGGCGGTCTTCACGACTACAGTACTTTTATAAGAAGGGGCGGGGCCACCCAGTGACGTAACTGAGTGAACCCGCCCCTTCTGATGTCATGTGAAGTCAGAGGGGCGGGTCACCCATTTACGTCACCGGGTGGCCCCGCCCCTTCTTATAAAATAAGTGTTACCGCGAAGATCGCAATTCAGCAAGACGCGCAGGGGCTGGACTGCAGCAGCGGAGAGAGTGGCGTCGGTGAAAGAAGAAAGAAGATGAAGATTAAGATTGAAGATTGAAGATGAAGAGAGGAAGCAAGAAGACTAAAAGAAGAAGCAGAAGACCAGAAGAAGGGTCGGGCCAGGAGAAGATGGAGGAAGAAAGAAGAAAGAGCTATAATACAAAATAAAGGACTTGTCAAAAACTGCCTGTTTTTTTTTTTACACTACACTCCTTTTTTGGTGAATGGGTAGGGAAAGTAGGTACCCCAAACCTATTCACATTGGGGGGGCCGTGATCTTGGGATCCCCCTTATTAAAGGGGGCTTCCAGATTCTGATAAGCCCCCCCACCCGCAGACCCCCACAAGCACCGGCCAGGCTTGTGGGGAAGAGGCTTTTGTCCCCATCAACATGGGGACAAGGCGCTTTGAGGAGGGGGGGCAGAGATCCCCTCCCCAAAGCACCCATACTCCCCATGTTGAGGGCATGTAGCTTGGTACAGTTCAGGAGGGGGGGCGCGCTCTCGTTTTTTTTAAATTTGGCGCGGGGTTCCCCTTAATATCCAAACCAGACCCGAAGAGCCTGGTTTGGACTGGGGGGAGGGTCCCCAAGCACTTCTTTCCGGCGATTTTTTGTATATTGCCAAGAACCGGCAATACATTACAGCCGCAATTTTAAATGACAATTTTTTCTATAGAAATGTCATTTTGCTCTGGCTACGTTCTACACCTCACAGAGATGTACTCTTTTACACACAGACTAAGGACACCCCCAGGCACAATATTTAAAGGATTTTTTCATTCTTTGTTTCACTTTAAGCATTATTAAAATCACTGCTCCTGAAAAAAACGATCGATTTAAAAACTTTTTTTTTCATTGATACATGTCCCCTAGGGCAGGACCCAGTCCCCATTCACTTTTTAGGGCAATAACATTGCATATAAGCCTTTAAAATTAGCACTTTTGATGTTTCATGTTAGCATCCCATAGACTTTAATGGTGTTCAGATGTTCGCCCTGCACTTTTTGTCTGTTCGCATGTTCTGGTGCAAACCAAACCGGGGGGGGGGGGGGGGGTGT
>BLSH010094785.1:938844-959670 GCA_018402905.1 Glandirana rugosa
GGGGTGTTCGGCTCATCCCTAATGAAAATAAACAAACAAGGTGAATTGTAAAAGAAACAAGAAACCCAGTAAATGCCCTAACTATTACAAATAAGGAGACACACAACAGAATACCGGCAGAGAAAGGGGACAAGGGGAACAGAAGGTCAGCAGCAACAGGACGCAAGACACAGGTCACAGGGAACAGGGCTCCGGGTCAGGTATGGGAACAAGGACCACAGGATAGGACAGGCTCAGGCAGGAACATGACTTGCAGAGCAATACTGAAGCCCTGAACCATTGTGAAGGGCGGGCTTATATACTCCCAGCAGATCATGTCAGGTGCAGCCTGATAACCAGCAAGTCCATCTGCTGGGAGACACCCACTGGTGGCCACCAGAACTACACTCTCTGGTGCTGAAAGCAAGACCGCCACCAGCAGGTGAGCCAAGTAGCAACACAGGTCCTGACAATAATTCTAAAGAAAGACATTAACCTGAAATTTACTCACACCTTTAGCGAGCACCAGACATCCTTCCTGGACCTGACCATTTCCCTCGACGATCACAGGAATCTTGCAACTGACCTCCATCGTAAACCCAGCGCGGGCAATATCATTATCTGCCCATCCCGCCCCCCTTATCAGAAGCATACCTTATGCGCAATATCTACGCCTCTGTCCGAAAACAACCGTTGCCCCTGGAAGTCGGGTCTGGAAGCCTGTGCGTGGGCACACGTAGCGTTGCTTGAGCGCGTGTATGCGCCAGCATTGGCGCCCAAACGGCCCATTTAAGCAGACAGCACCAACCAGTGCTGCCTGTTCTACAGCGTCTACTGTACCTGTGAGCCCCAACTCTGTTCCTGTTTACTTGTTCCTGTTTCCTGAAGACCCGGCTTGACCTGACCTGCTTGATATCCGCTTGCACCGACCCCTGGCTACCCACGACCATTCTCCTGCCTGATCCCTTGTACCTCCGTTGCCCGCCTGATTACGAACTCTGCTTGGACCTGACCATTCTTCTGCCTACTTCTTTGTACTGCACCGCCCGCCAGTTGCTGACCCAACTTGTACCACCTTCCTTCATATCTACACGAGCCGCTCTGGGACCTCTCACACCATCAGAGACAATCCAGCCCTCGTGCCATCCTGCGCTCTCGGACTTCCTGTTTGCTCTACCAGGGGCCCCTGCATGAGGTGCGCAAGAGTGGTTGTTCCCTGCATAAGACAGACTCCGTAAAAACTGTTCAATGGAGGAGGATTTTACTTACTAATCTGATTGCTTATTCAACCAACTTTTGGCCAGGGGGTATTCCAGGTCCCTGTTGAGAAAACCCTTTTATAAGGCTAAAACAAAAACTAGAGCTGAGTTACTTTTTAAGAACCGTGTTAAATCCTGTAACTCTACAGTGAAGTTAATTACTCATTTGCCCATGAAAAACCATTAAGTTTTCTGATCTCTCGCCATTGGCTCCTACTTTCAGAGAATCATATCCTCTCCAAGTATGTGCGTTCCAGCCCCGAGCTTGTTTTCAGATGAGCCACGTTTGTCACAATCCTGGTGGTGGAGTCTGGTTTGTGCGGGGAGCAACCTCTCTTACTATCCTGATTCAGGAGCCCCTGAAGGTGGGAACAGGAGGCTCGGGAGTGCAGGATGGCACGAAGGCTTGGCTGGTAGCAGGTACTAGCAGAGTAGGCTTCAGCGAGGCACGTGCAGAGATGGTAGCGTAGTGATACAGCTTGAGTCGGCAACGGTCTGGCAATGTGGCACAAGAGGAGCAGGCAGATTGATGGTCAAGCACAGGCAGGGTTCATCAACAGGCAGGCAGCAAAGTACAGAAGGGATCAGGCAGAAGAGTGGTCGTGGACAAGGTGAGGTCGGTATAGGCGGAAAGAATGGGTTGTCTGATCAAGCCGGGGTCACAGGAACAGGAAATGCACAGGTTCAGATTGCTGGGAAACACAGGATATGCTGTAGAACGGACAGCACTGGCTGCAGGGTGCTGTCCACTTAAATGCGCCGTTTGGGCGCCAATGCTTTTAACAGAGTCACATGGAAGACCGGATGAATTCTTAAGGTATTGGGGAGCTCCAGTTCATAGGCCACTGTATTAATCCTCCTCTTGACTGGGAAAGGTCCAATGATCTTAGGTCCTTGATTTTTAGATGGGCAGGCAACCTTCAGATTGGTTGTTGCCAACCAAACCCTTTCACCGGGCTCCAGGTTCAGTTCCCCCCTCCTTTTTTTGTCAAAAGTCTCCTTTTAGCACTTCTGGGCCTTGGCCACAGTTTCCTGCAGCAGTTTATTGTTATCGTCAAGGAATTTTATTGTACTCAGTACTGCTGGCACTGGGCTTTCAGGGACTACGTTGGGGATAAAGGCTGGATGGAAGCCGTAGTTCGCAAAGAATGGGGATTGCTCCATTGCGGAATGAACCGTGTTGTTATACGTGAACTCGGCTAACGGTAACAAAGAGACCCAATCATTCTGTGAGAAGGAGAAGCATCGCAAATACTGCTCTAAGGTCTGGTTGGTCCTTTCAGTTTGACCAATGGTCTGCGGGTGGTAGATGAGGAAAAAAGAATGCCCAAGGAGGCACACAGGGATCTCCAGAATTTACCTCCTAAATTGGACTCCACGGTCCGATACCATGTTCATGGTAACTCCGTGGAGCCTGACAATTTCATGGACCAAGACCTCTGCTGTCTCGGGTGCATCCGGTGTGCCCTTCATCGGAAGGAAATGGGTCATCCTTGTTAGTCTATCCACCACTACAAAGATTGTGGAGTAGTCTTCTGACAAAGGCAGTTCAACAATAAAATCCATGGCAATCATTGCCCATGGTTTCTCAGGTACTGGAAGTGGGTTTAACAGCCCACCAGGCTCTGGTCTTATTGTTCTTGCTTCTGGCACAGGTGGGGCAGGCGTTGACATGAGTGTTGAAGTAGCTCCGAAGTCTTTCATGTGCCGAAATGCCCAGCCAGTTTGTGGTCATGGCAGATCTGAAAAACAGATAATCGTAGGCCCTACAAAAATGTTGTTGCTGTACCACAACAGTCCATCTTTCATTAATCGCCTGTGATCGGGAGAACTGGTGGTTCCGGCTAGGGACCGTCGGATACGGGACAACAGGTCATATTGGGTGAGTAAGAAGTTACTGGGCTGGAGGATGGTGTCTTGTGGAATGGTACTCTCTGGATCACAGAACATCTGGGACAGGGTGTCCGCTATAGTGTTTTTCGACCCGGGCCTGTAAGTAAGATGAAAAGAGAATCTAGAGAAAAAAAAGAGTGCCCACAGGGCTTGACATGGTCTCAGTCTCATTGCTGTTCTTAAGTACTCTAGATTTTTGTGGTCGGTGTAAATGAGGATGGGGTAAGCAGCCCCTAGCAGATAGCGCCACTCCTCTAGCGCCGATTTAATGAACAGTAACTCTGTCCCCAACGTCATAGTTTTTTTCTGGCGAGAAAAGAATGCCACAGGATGCAGTGACACCTTGGGACCATGTCTCTGCGAGAGGACAGCTCCTACTGCATTTTCAGAAGCGTCCACTTCTAGGACCTATGGCAAGGTTGGGTCTGGGTGTTTCAGAATAGGTGCCAAGGTAAAAAGTTTCTTGAGTTTCTCAAAAACTGCCTGCCCCGCTGCACCACTGGAAGCGAATGCTTTGTTTGGTAAGCTGGGTAATCGGTGAGATGATGGCTGAGAACCCTCTTATAAATTTCCTGTAAAAGTTGGCGAATCTACAAAACGCTGGACCCCCTTCTTATCCACCGGTACGGGCCATTCCAGGATAGCAGCAACTTTCTGTGGATCCATGGTGACACACTTCATTGATAAGATTAATCCCAGGAAGGGGATGCTGGAGTGCTCAAAGTCACACTTCTCCGCTTTGGCGTAGAGCCCGTGCTGATGGAGGCGACTTAGTACCTTTGCTACATGTTGATGGTGATCGTCCAGAGTGGCAGAAAAAAATCAGAATGTCATCTAAGTAGATAATCACAAACAGGTCTAGGTAATCTTTAAAAATGTTGTTCCCTAAGTGTTGGAACGTTGCAGGAGCATTGCAGAGCCCAAAAACGAGTACGGAAAGCGGTCTTCCACTCATCGCCTTCCCTGATGCAGACGAGATTGTAGGCTCCTCGCAGATACAATTTGGTGAATACGGTAGTCGCCCCTAACCGTTGAAAGAGTTCGGGTACCAGAGGTAGAGGGTAGCGGTTCTTTACCGTGATCTTATTGAGTTCCCTATAATTGATGCAGGGTTGCAGGGAGTGGTCCTTTTTTTCTACAAAATATATTCCTGTCCCTGCTGGATATGTGGACAGGTGGATGAACCCTTTTTTCAAGTTAATGTCTAGATAGGCCTTGAGGGCCACCAGTTTGAGCTCGGTGAGAGGAAAAATACGTCCAAAAGGGGACTTCCACCCCGGGAAGGAGCTTGATGGGGCAATCATAAGGCCTGCAAAGTGGTAACTTGTCTGCGCCCCTTTTACTAAAGACATCCAAAAAGGCGTGGTCTGCAGGAGGAACGGCCTGGCGGGTCTCAGGATCCGGATCAGAGTCCAGGCAAAGCAGGGCTGGAGCAACTTCAGGGCCCGTTTGCAGGCAATGTTGGGCGAAATAAGAGTATTGGAACCTGACTTCACCCATGATCCAATTTATGTCAGGATTGTGTGCCTGTAGCCAGGGGAGACCCAAGATGATGGGAAAGAGAGGGGATGAGATAACATCCAAACACAGGAATTCTTGGTGCCCACTGGGCATGGTAACAGGCAGAGGGGTGGTCTCCTGTGTTATGAGTCCTGATTTAATGGTAGATCCATCAGCTAGGTGCACTACCATCCGGTGTGCTTTGGGTTGTAAGGGGATCCAGTGATGAGCTGCGAATGTCTGATCCAGGAAACAGCTGCAAGTTCCGAAGTCAATGATCACGTGGACCAGAATATTCTCTTCTGAGAGCTGCAAAGAAAGTGGTAGAGCCAAGTGAGTGGTCTTTTGTGGTGGTACAAACATGGCACTAGGCGTAACTGTAGGGCACTTCCGTAACTTAGATGGGCAATGCGGCACAAGAGGAGCAGGCGGATTGATGGTCAGGCACAGGCAGGGTTTGTCAACAGGCAGGCAGGGAAGTACAGAAGGGATCAGGCAGAAGAGTGGTCGTGGACAAGCTGAGGTCAGTACAGGCGAAAACCACGGGTGGTCAGATCAAGCCGAGGGTCACAGGAACAGGAAATGCACAGGGTCAGATCGCATGGAAACACAGGATAAGCTGTAGAGTGGATAGAACTGACTGCAGGGTGCTGTCCGCTTAAATGGGCCGTTTGGGTGCCAATGCCGGCGCAAGCGCGCACAGGCTTCCAGACCCGAATTCCAGGGGCAACAGTTGTTTCCTGGCAACATCACTATGTGATACTTTTACATCAAGCCATACCATGGTGGGGTACACCATGATGAGTCCCCTAGGGGCACCTACCATTGCGGTGAATGTAAAGGCTGCACATGGGTTACCAAGGGCAGAGGTATCCATCTCCCCAATGGGCAGTGGCATCAGTCAAGGTACCATGCTAATTGTCGAACCTGTGGTGTCATTTACCTTATGACCTGTAAATGCCATGCTTTTTACTTTGGAAAGACGATTCATGAGTTCGGTCAGAGGATCAGAGACCACGTACATTACCCCAGTAATGGTAAAATTATTACCCCTGTCACCAGGCACATTGAGTTACACCACGGCTTTGACAATTTATGGGTACCTTTTTTTGTACTTGAAGTCGTTCAGCCCAACCCCAGGGGAAGCGATTGGGACAATCTCATCCATAGGGCTTAAACGGTTTGGATTGAGAGATTGTCAGCGGCCGTCCCTCCAGGGGTTAATGAAATGAATAGTTATCGTCCTTTTCTATAGATGTCTATAGGCCTTGGCTGCCTATCATGGACTATGACCTGGGGGATTGATTCTATGAAGAGCGACAAGCTAAGGTCCGAATAAGTGTGTTTTTGAATTAAATTACCTTGCACTATGAACCTTTAGAAATATTGGTTTATTTCTCTCTTTTTCTTTTTGCTTTTTTATTTGCATGTATTGTTAGCCAAACTTGGTAATATTCTGCCATCTGCGTCTTTTTCCACATGGAGAATATTGTGACCCCAGGGGATCCTTTAAATGGCACTTCCTCCGGCTTGGTTCCGGAATCCGGCCACCTATCTCTTTGGGCAAGTATGTGTGATCCCCCCTTTTTGGTGCGTTCTAGACGTCCCCACCAGGGGTTGCCGAACGAGGCACCGCTGTGTTGAGAGGGGTGGGCAGGATCATCCACGGCTGAGACCTGGATCGTATCCCCAGGCGGGTGTGCGCATACGCCAATTGACACATGGGCACCGTGTCCGATACTGTCGCCGCTGCGCGCTGGATGTGACATGGGTGGCATCATTTGGATAGGCGTAAGGGATATATAATGGGTCTGTTCATGGCCACGGTGGTGAGGGGGGAGAGACATGACTGGAGCACGCAGTGTATGCAAGTACTGACCCCTGGATGCTTGTGTAATGTGGGTGCCGATCAGCCATGGATATCTATATTTACTGTCCCCTTTATACCTGTTTGTTTACAGGATCGCACCAGCCAGCAGCCCGGGAGAGCGTAGGTGTTTGGATGGCTGCCTAACCTGTGGTTCTTATAAACTGGGATTGGATCGATTTGGACTTGGGCTGATTGGATGTATTTGTACACCCCACTTTATTATACTCTACCCCGTCCCTACTCTCTACCCCTCCCCCCAGGCCTGGCCATTCACTTATTGTGAGGTGAGTTTTGATGCTACATTTATCTAAGTGTAATTACTGGCACTATTATGATCATTTGTTTATGAGTTACTTTCCTGCTATATTATTATTTCCAGTCCCTCCGTGTATGGATTTTTTGGTGCATATTTACCTGCATACCCTTGCTGGACTCATTTACTCATCCTTAGGCCATTGTGGCCTGATCTTGAGGTGTGTATGGCCTGGTATAAATTTATAATCTTTGATTTATACATATATGACCGATCCTGTTGGGGAAGATTGGGGATTGGTTCTATGAGAAGATCTAACATACACATCATAATGCTATTATAGCTACTTTTCTCTGGCTCCCACACTTGCCCATGAGATTTCCAAAAATTTTATTTGGCCCTGGTGTCTGGGTTCAGGGTTCCAAAGCTGGTTGAGTGCTGTCGTATGTTCTTCATGCCCTCCATTTGGCTCTTTTTGATTGATGGTAATGTAGGTTTCCTAAACCAATTTATGAAAGCTCCACCTATCCTCCCTCAATTTCTTGTGGGTGGTTGGGCGAGAACGATCATTTTGTGTACAAACATTACTGTATTAATTTTTTTGTCTTTCTTTAGAATTATTGTCACTGAAACTGTTCTTTCTGAGGAAACGGTCCGCCGCGAAACATGTCAAAGCACAAGTTGGATGAACTCATCTAATGTCCCTGATCTTAGGGCCAACTGATTTTGGGTCTCTAGCAGTTTCAGAAAATTGGTGTTGTATTGTTTAATGTAAGAGAGGCCCGGAGCAAATAGCATTAAGCGCAGGGCCGGCATGACAGGGGTTAAAGGGGGACTAGCATTGCGTATAAGAGAGGTGAAGAGTTTAGGGAGGTTAGTCCTGGGTCATGGGGCAGGGCAAGTCTGGGGGAGGGGGAAGGTGGAAGTTCTAGGTGGAGAAGGAAGGGGGAAGGCATAATGCCAGGAACCAGCACAGGGAAAGGAGCTTCCATGGCTGCGGCGGCCTCGTCTCCTGCAATGGGGGAGGTGGAGGGCCTGTTGTCACAGCTGCGTGATGGGGCTGCCGTGAGGGGACCGGGATGGCTGCAATCACAGCTGGGTGCGCTGCTACAAGAAGCTGGGCAGGGGGTTGCCGTTCCCACCCCCCCTGCGGCTCCACGTGCACGGCGGTCCCGTCCTCCGGAGCGGCTGAGCCCGGAGGACAGGAGGAGGTTCCAGTGCCGCTTTAGGAGCCCCTTGGACAGTGCTTACAGGGACCCTCCGGGGGGGGGGGGCCCGCAAGCGCCGGTCTGCTAGGCGCGTGGCGACCCCTGAGAGGAATCCTCAACCCCGGCGGGATCATGGGAACACGGCATCTACTGTAGTTTCTGGAGCCGTACGTTCCCTGGCGCGGGAGCAGGAAAGCAGTGCGGTATCCTCTGGCGGTGATTCCACCGCGCGGGTGGTTAGGCTGGACGACCATTCGGCGGCGGGAGCCGGCCTGTCCCGCGGTGCGGCCGGTGTCCCTGCCAGTAGTGAGGCACCTAGGCAGAGGCGGCTCTGCGGTTGGCGGTGTGCAGCAGGGCAGGAAGAGGGCGGTCGGCTGCGGCTGCTGGAACGGCGGCCCTGCTGGTCCTGGCAGGGCACGCACCCTGTTGGGTGGAGGAGGATGATCAGCCCGGGCCTAGCAGATGGAGTCCAGCGCCGGGGGTGGCGGGCTGCCGGCCTCAGAGTCGGGGAGCTCAGAGTGCAGCAGGCCGGGGCATGGCATCGCCGGGTGCGGACACTCCCCTCAGCCTGTTGGAGGGGGAGTTGGAGGAGGACAAGGAGCCTGTCGGGGAGGATGCATCGGTGGAGGATCACGCGACGGCTGGTGGACCGGGGCATCCGCAGCAGCCTGGTAAGCGGCCTATTGGCCTTTCTTCTTCGTTAGCAGGTGTGCCTGCTGGAGTGCATGTGGGTGATGTGGGGGGCTCTGCGGCCGGTACTGACTCGGGCCTGGGTGTGCCGGCGGGACAGGTGGGTTTAGTGCAGTTGTTTGCGGGTTTATGGGATGTGGTCGGTCGCTTGGAATCCACGCAGGGGCTGCCTACAGCAGCGTTGGTCCTGCCGGCCATGCCAAGGGCGGGGTCGGCACAGGCGTCACAGGCACCACGGGGGGGGGGCCTTTGGTCTCGGCGCCCGTCACCGGGTCGCTGCCGGATCGGATGCCCGAGGGTGGGGCTAGCGACAGGGTGGGTACGGGGGTGGGGGGAAGGAGGACGGGGCTCGGCTCTCTGATTCTGCAAGGTGTGAGGTGTACGTGTGTTTTGAGGGTCCCCAGGGTGCTCATCTTAAGCCGGAAGTCAGGGAGAAGATCTGGAAGGGTGCGTATGTCGACATATTTTCCCTGCTTCCGTTGGAGAGGTTCAACCTGGATAGAGGTAAGTCGGAGGATGTTAGGAAGGAAGAGGAGGGCGAGGCTGATCCCCTGGACGTTCAGCAACTGGTTGCAGGCGTTTGCGATAATGGCGAGCGTGATAGGGGAACGGGCACCGAAGCATTGTTCGGCGTTGTTCTGCTATTTGGACGCTATCAGGGAGGCGCATCGGGTTTACAGCGGGCTGGCGTGGCTTAGATATGATGAGCAGTTTAGGCAGCGCAAGGCCATCAGGCCGTCCTTGGGGTGGGATCACAAAGACATCAGTCTTTGGATGCGGCTTATGATGTCGGCGTGGGCGGGGAGTCCGTTTTTTCCGCCGGGGGGCGGCGGATCCTCATCCTCGGGTCAGTCGGCCTACAAGAAGGGGGATTTTGTTGGGCTTTCAATGACGGAACGTGCAAGTTTGGCACGTCCTGCCGTTACAAGCATGAGTGCTCCGGATGCGGGGGCTCCCACCCCATATCTAAGTGTTTACAAAAAGGGAGGGGAAGAATTGGGGATGATGCGGGAAAGAGGGAAGACTCCGGTGAGCGTAGCAAGGATGCGCCCGTTTCTAAGTAGATATCCGGATCGAGCGGCGGTGGAGCTTTTGGAACGCGGGTTTTCGGAGGGTTTCCAGATTCCGTGCCGTCTTCCTCGGCTCCCTCCGGTGGCAGACAACTTGAGATCAGCCGCAGTGCACCCGGCGGTGGTTTCGGAGAAGGTGGCCAAGGAGGTGGCGTTGGGCCGCATGGCTGGTCATTTCCAGGAGCCTCTGCTGGGGAATTTGGTGGTTTCCCCTTTGGGGGTGGTCCCCAAGAAGGAACCCAACAAATGTTGGTTGATACACCATTTATCTTACCCCAAAGGTGCATCGGTGAACGAGTATATTGACAAGGTGACGTTGCGGCAACTTCAGTCGCTCCTGGGCAAGTTGAATTTTGCGTGCAGGATCATGCCGATGAGCCGGGTGTTTAACCGGCAGTTTGGGGCGGCCATGGCAGGTGTTCGGGCGTCCGGTCACCATATTCGGATGATGCGGGAGTTGAAGGCAGATTTGCTAGTGTGGGAGTCCTTTTTGGCCTCCTTCAACGGGAGGTCGGTTTGGATGTCCGAGGCTTTGTTGAGTTATAATTTGGAGCTTTTCACGGACGCCGCAGGCTCTGCGGGTTATCGTGCGTATTTCCAGGGTCAGTGGAGTGCGGGCTCTTGACCCGTGGAATGGGTGGACGCGGGCCTCACGAAGAATCTGGTTCTGTTGGAGTTATTTCCTATCGTGTTGGCGGTGGAGCTGTGGGGGTCGCAGTTCAGGAATCAGAAGATCCATTTTAACTGTGATAACATGGGTGTAATGATGTCCATCAACAGCGTGTCAGCGTGGAACAGGGGGTTTCGGTGTCAGCCTTTTTGTTCAAGTTGATGGGGAGCATAGATTACACTAAGGATTTTTTGGTTCGCCAGGCGATGAAGGGCTACCATCGGGGTCGCCGGGTGGCGGATGGTCGTAGGCCGGTTTCGTTTCAGCTGTTGGTCTCTTTGTCTGGCATTCTTCCGGGGGTGTGTCGTTCTCCTTATGAAGTGGTGTTGTTTCAGGTGGCTATTGCGTTGGCCTTTTTCGGGGCGCTGCGGATTGGGGAGCTGGTCTGCTCGTCGAAGCAGGGGAGGGATGTGCACTGTAGTAATGGGTCTTTGGTGTTTTGGATTCGGTGATCGAAGACAAATCAGTTGGGTCGGGGTCTGCGGGTGGAGACGTTTCCGGTTGCAGGTTCGGTGGCTTGTCCTGTTCGGGCGGTATCAAGTTTTTGGCGATACGGCCAGAGCGGCACGGTCCGTTGCTGGTGCATGCATGGTTCTTCCCTGTCGCGATATCAGTTCGTGGCGTTTTTCCGTAAAGGTTTGGGTGTGTTGGGTTTGTTCGCCAGGGATTTTGCGTCGCATTCCTTTCGCATTGGAGTGGCCACGGAGGCGGCTCGATGGGGAGTGGGTGAAGCGGCTTTACGGCATATCGGCAGGTGGGAGTCGCGGCGATATCACCTGTATGTTCACCCGCATCTTTTGTAGTACACGGGAAATGGGTTGCATGTACGTATGCGAGTGGCTGTGGTTATGGTAGCATTGAGTAGTGTTTTAGTGTGTTTTTTGTTTGTTTCTTCTCTTACAGGTGGGGTCCCGGGGTTAGTCTGGATTCTGGGCCATTCGTACGTCTACTGGTGGGCCAGGAGAGCGGAGGTCCGGCCTAATGGCCGTCAGTTGGGCGTTCCGCAGGAGGAAGCAGTGGCGCACTGGATTGGAATCCTGGGCCTTTTGTGGAGCAGGGTAGTTCCAGAAGTGGAGCGCTGTGTCCGGCTGGACAGGCCTCTGGACATTCTGCTTATTCATGCAGGTGGTAATGATTTAGGTTTGTGGGAGATGCAGGAATTGTGACCTTCTTAGGCTACGGGTGGCTTACCCCGATTCTTTGCTGGTATGGTCGGATATGGTGGCGCGGACGCATTGGCGCGCGGCTAGGTCGGTGGTCAGTCTGAATAGGGGCCGGGTGAAGGTTAACCAGGAGGTGTCAAAATTTGTGTTGAGGAATGGGGGTTTGGTTGTTAGATACCACGAGTTGGAGAGGGACACTTGGCGATATTTAAGGGGGGATGGTGTGCATCTCAATGCGGTCGAGATTGATATGTGGTGTCTCGGCCTTCAGGATGGTATTCAGCGGGCCTTGCGGGTGTGGAGGTCCTCACAAACCTAAGGTGTCAGGTTTGTGAGGTGGTGGCGGAGTGCAAGGTCCCCTTTTTAGGTTATGGGCTCAAACAGGGCAAGGTGTAGGGACCCGTCTGGGTTACGGCTCCCAAGTGTTTCTGTGTGTTGTCTGAGTCGGTGGTTTGTGACTGGAGGCCTGAACGAGAACACGCAGATTCCGTTGTGGTGGTTCGGTTATTGTGGAGTGTTATTATTCAAGGGGTGGGTATGGTTACAGCAGTATGGGGTAACAAGACAGGCCATACTTTATACCCTAGTGAAGAGAGGCCCGGAGCAAATAGCATTAAGTGCAGGGCCGGCATGATAGGGGTTAAAGGGGGACTAGCATTGCGTATAAGAGAGGAGAAGAGTTTAGGGAGGTTAGTCCTGGGTCATGGGGCAGGGCAAGTCTGGGGGAGGGGGAAGGTGGAAGTTCTAGGTGGAGAAGGAAGGGGGAAGGCATAATGCCAGGAACCAGCACAGGGAAAGGAGCTTCCCACCCTCCCGCCCATGATATTGTTTTCTGGGGATGTTCCGGACTGTTTTGGCGGAGTGCAAGGTCCCCTTTTTAGGTTATGGGCTCAAACACGGCAAGGTGTAGGGACCCGTCTGGGGTATGGCTCCCAAGTGTTAAGATGGTTTCTGTGTGTGGTCTCTGAGTCGGTGGTTTGCGACTGGAGGCCTGAACGAGAACACGCAGATTCCGTTGTGGTGGTTTGGTTATGCCCTATTTGACCTTGTAGCTCCAGTCATGTAAGTATACTGCTGTTTATATTAACTGTTATTTCATGGTTATTTTGGATAAATAAAAGGCAGCTGTGGCCATTAAACCCAAAATTGGTGTGGAGTGTTATTATTCAAGGGGTGGGTATGATTACAGCGGTATGGGGTAACAAGACAGGCCATACTTTATACCCTAGTCATGCACATGTCCTTGAGACACACTAGTACCCACATGGTCGGATTGTTTTTAGGAATTTGTTAATAAAATTTATATTTTTATACAAATGTTGTAAAGTCCTTACGTGCCGGTAAAATCCTTGGTTGCCTCCACTGTTTTTGTTGATATTTTACATTAGGACTTTGGCACTTATAATTCCACCTAGTAGCTTTACACATATTTTGATCAGGGTGGATAACACACCCAGGTGTCAGTTATTAGCAGCTACTACTGGAGGATTAGTGTGGCGGTAACGAATATATTCATTCCTTAACGTCACACAACTGGATGGGTTTCGGGCACAATGCCCTGCGCCTAGAGCCCACCCTTTTTTGAAGCCTATTAAAGCCTCTGGCTCTAATCATGCGATTCAAAAAAAAAAAAAAACTCCCATTGGAATCCATGATCCGGCATCCCTGCATGTAGATTAGGGGGCCGGACTCATGGATTGGGGGGGCGGCACCCATGTGTGCCTAATACATGGGTCACCACTGCATAGTTTAATCTTATTAATAATGTGTAGATTTAACCTCCAGATACAGAAAGGTCTCTTTACAGTAAAAGAAATCAACATGTAGAACAGACTTCCTCAAGAACTAGTTCTGGTCAGCTAAGTATATTGTTATAAAAATAAAAATAAAAACTCCTGCAAGCAGCATCTTTGGAGCATGTTTGGAGCGCTAAAAAAAGCGCCTCAAAAGCGCTCCTATTGAAATGAATGAGAAGCGCCTCAAAAGCACAGGAAAAGAACTTCAAAAGCGACTCAAAATGGTTCTTTTGAGTCACGCAACCTTCAAAAAAGGGCACTGCTACCGCCTCAAAAGTGCCGCAAAAGCACCTGAAAAGTGCCGCAAAAGCGCCCGCCGTTTTATGGGCAGGTTTCAAGCACCTCAGTGTGAAAGCAGCCTTAACACATAAAATATAACTAAATATTAACATTTGTAGGTAATAATACCAGAGATTGTTGATTCAGGGAATATCCGATTGCCTTCTGAGGGATATTGCTGCAGCTAATTGGACCATGCTTCATGAGGGTTTTTTGCCTTCTTTTGGATCTGTCATGGATTCTGTATATGGAGGGTTTCTATTTATATATTTTTTTCTATTGGTTGAACTAGATGGACTTGTGTCTTTTTTCAACGTTACAAACTATGTAGTATGCATACAGCCAGGTCCATAAATATTGGGACATCAACACAATTCTAATCTTTTTTGGCTCTATACATCACCACAATGGATTTGAAATGAAACAAACAAGATGTGCTTTAACTGCAGACTTTCAGCTTTAATTTGAGGGTATTTACATCCAAATCAGGTGAACGGTGTAGGAATTACAACAGTTTGTATATGTGCCTCCCACTAATTATCTTTCAAAAAGTGTTTCGCAATGCTAAAACTTTCATCCAAATACTAAATTGTTGCATTTGTAAATTTTAAGCCAGTATAAAGGAATAGTGGTGGTAAAAAAAATGTAAAAAAATTACTTGTGGGTTTAACTAATTTTTTTGTACAATTCTCCTTTAATTGGGTGTGGCAAGGGATGTGTCCTATGCCTACATACTTTTGCTAATATAGAAATATTTGTCCTATGTGAGAATAGGACGACTCATCCACTAGGGGAGAGAGAAGGGGCTATGGGATTTTACATGGTACCAAAATGGATTCACAAACTAGTTGTTTGTATAAAAACAAGTATTTATTCAGTACATACATATATATAAAAAGATTTTTTTACATTCATTACCTCACCATCCCATGTAGCGGGTAATAGTTAAATGTTATTTTTTCACAGTCATTCTACTAGTGCTTCCCGACCAGTTTCGCGGTTATCCCGCTTCTTCAGGAGAATGCACGGTATTAGCTGTGTATTGCTATAATAGACAATAGATATTAGTACATTTTTGACAAAATCATCATATTTAGTTACATTTGTCTTATATGCAACACTGTTCACTGTATATGTGTGGCCCACACCAACACTGCCACCTACCTGTGTGTTAAAAAACAGGCAGGAATTGTGTGCAAATGATGTGTGCTGCTATCTAGATGGAGGGCCGCACATGCTTCAGTAAACAGGTGTGACGGACCGAACTGAAAGTCACAGTATATGGGAAGGACGTTGAATGTGGGAGTCCATTTAGTAAGTATAGGATTGTTCTAATGATATTAGTATAGCTGTAAAGTTATTAGAGTAATAAATTCTCTGTATTGCGTGCTCCCCCTGCCTTCCTTGGGACCCCCTTTTTCCTTCCCCCCCCCTCCCTTTTTATTTTAATAGTACATCCTCCCATGCTCGCCCCGGGGAACACCAGACCATAGGCCTTGATGGAGTGGCTTGAACACACAGGTAGGTGGCAGTGTTTGTGTGGGCCACACATATACAGTTAACAGTGTTGCATATAAGACAAATGTAACTAAATATGATGATTTTGTCAAAAATGCACTAATATCTATTGTCTATTATAGAAATACACAGCTAATACCGTGTATTCTCCTGAAGAAGCGGGATAACCGCGAAACTGGTCGGGAAGCACTAGTAGAATGACTGTGAAAAAATAACATTTAACTATTACCCGCTACATGGGATGGTGATGCAATGAATGTAAAAAAAACTTTTTATATATATGTATGTACTGAATAAATACTTGTTTTTATACAAACAACTAGTTTGTGAGTCCATTTTGGTACCATGTAAAATCCCATAGCCCTTCTCTCTCCCCTAGTCGGTGAGTCGTCCTATTCTCACATAGGACAAATATTTCTATATTGAACAGGGATGTAGGTACTGTAAAACAAAGATATACTGAGCTTCATACATAAATACTTTTGCTAATAGGTGTCCTTTGTTCCCCTCTCAAAAAGTTGGGAGGTATGAATATGGTCAGATCAAAAAACAAGTGTTTGTGTATTGGTATGCTTTGGCTTCTGCAATACGTGGCCAGGTGATCCAAGGGTAATTTTCCAAAAGATTTATTATTATTTCTCTAAGAAAAGGTTGGCATATTCTAAATGTAAAAGTTTACATGCTTGGCTGAAACAATTATGCACGTTTATAAGGATCACAGATTCTTCCGCAGATGTTCTCTCTATCATTGTATAAGACCTTAGTGGCAGAAGTGGTTTGTTTCTGTAGCCATTTGCTCCCTTGGGAGTGGCTGGTAGTTGTGGTCCACCTTATAGCTGCCCTCAATCCCAGCATATCTCACACATCTGAAGTGACTGAACAGGCTGTCTCTTGTTTTTGTTTGTTTTATTTAGGGGATTTAAATTGGATGGGGAAAAGGGGTGACCGTGGGATGTCCAAATAATTGGTTACAGGACCTCCTACATACAAGATTGTATATACACTCTTCTTCCTCCAGAACATCTCTTCTGCAGACTATTGCTCCTTCACTTGTCTCCAGCACATCACTTAGTTCCTGGCCTGAAGGGAAATTTATCAGGCTCACATAACTCCTTTATCTTCACCGCAGCTAGCACATGGTGAGGCCTGCAAACTGCCAGCAGGGCCTCCGGACCACCCATTACAGGCCAGGGTCTTGGACCCCTCAAAGTCTAGCTTAGTACGTTGGTGCTAGCCGGGCCTTTGATGGACTACAACTCCCAGCCCATCCCTCTTCCAAGTCCCACCGACCTGCTTTCCTCACAGTGACACTCCTTCCCCCTGATTGGCTCCCAAGGCTTCTACAGACTGGCCACTATTCCTCTCTAAAGATTGTTCCAATCTTTCTCTTCCAGCTCCCAGGGTCTGTCACTCCCCGACTCCAGTGGACACTTTAAAGTGTCCACAGTAGCACCTCTGCTGTTCTCCTACTCCCTTGTGCTGCTCCAGGAATCAACTCCACTCCTGGCTGCACCCGAGTCTCCAGGCCTCAAGGTCATCCCCCCCAACTGGGGGCTCCCCCCAGGCAGAGTCCTCCACAGCATCTCTGCTACATCTTCCACTCGACTTCTCCTCCCCCCTGCTGTCAGACTGCTGTATTTAAGGAGGCCTGCCCCCTGCCAATCCAGGCTGTAGATTGGTCAGGGCTCTTTGTTATACATCAGAAAGTGACACCTCCCTCCACCCTAAACATCAGCTGGTCTCCAGCTGAAAATTTACAAATATGGCTCCTGGGCTCAGGAGCACAGGCATCCCAAAGGCAAAAAGTAAGAGGGGAAAAGGGTAACAAACTTGGAAGGGGGAACATACAAAATTGTACAAATAAATAAAGGTACAAAAATATATCTTTGCCATTGTTTTTGGAATATTTACACTATACAGTTTAACATTTCCTGACAACAGAGCCCTGCAGCTAATCACACACCAAATCACTATACATTCCTGGGTCAGAGCACTTCTTCCAAAGGAGGAGCCCTCTACCTGCCTAGTTAGTAGTGAAAAGTTGATGTCTGTCTTGACTTGAGGTGTTCCATCCCAATAATCCTAAGAGAAGAGGAACACAACTAAATTAACTAATCAAATCAAACAGTTTATTGGGATGGGGTTATTATCCTCCTGATAAAGCAACATAACACAAATCTTTCTCCGTACTTTTCACCTGCCTGCCCTGCAGTGAGGGGTTATGATCACACTGCAGGAGCAGAGGCAAAGAAAGTCCACAGTTTTTTTTTTTTAAGGTTCCTGATGGGAGGGGCCCTTCCCCGAGCAACAGGTCCTCAAATAATGGAGGCAGGACCAAACTTCACTCCACTGTCCTTGCAGTGAAAACAGTCTCTTACACTGGGCACAGGGTGGCAGGCTAGTTTGTCCTGCAGTTCAGGGGACAGTGCACACTCAGCTACTCCTCCGGCAGTCTATGGAGTGTCTTGCCTAGGCTGTACTACATCACCGTCCCAGACATAGTAGTGAGGATCAGGCAATCTCGCCCGCTGGTCCCCCTCTCCCCGAACTGAAATAGAGTAGCTCCTTGTGGGCTGTCCTGCTTTAAACGATCACAATGCAGTCTTTCCGGATAGCTGTGCCCTGACTCCATTCCTAATTCAACTCCAGGAATCTCTCCCACTGGCTGCTCCCCAGTCCGCGCGAGGGCTTAGGCACATGGAGGTATTCCCAAGTCATGTTATTCTCCCACTCTTCCCCTGAGTTCTCCACAATGTTCATGACCTGAGGTGACACATAAGGGAAATCTAGGCCCCACTCCAGAGCAACCCTATGCTGGACTTCTCGTTGGTACCGGGAGAGCCTAGGCAGACTCTTCACCTTCCCTCTCCCCGGCCGAATTAGAGTGTCCGACGACTTGACCACATGCTGATGGTATGTGGCTGCTCTGGTCTGGGTAGTGGAGGGCCTATTGTAGAAAAGGTGGCTGCTGATACTGGGAATTCCCGGTGCAGGGCTTGGTTGTAGTGAGGGTCCAGACTCGTCCTCCTCTAACAGGACATCACCAGGGTACGAACCTCCAATCACCCACTCTTCCTCTGACCCCTCACTGGAAGATGAACACTCTGCTAGGTGCTCCATGGACCCGAACTCTACGACCAGTCTGGGGGACCCCCAGTCTATGACCCTTTCCACAACATCCCCAGCTAGCTCTTCCAGGGACTCTTCTCCCTTAACTGCTTGCTCCAGCTCCACTGGCATGGCCATGGGGTAAGTTATGGCTGGCATTTCAGGGGACCTCAGATTCCCACACATTAGTACTCATGGTACCCAAGTCCCTGGCCAGGCCACGGGCCATGACAGCCTCCTTCTCTCTTCCCTTGTCCTCCGATTTTGCGGGCCGCAACTCTTCCCCACCTTTAGGTAGTGACACCAGGCCCGTCTGGGCCCTCTGAGGCCTCTGCGGCTGCAGAGCACATCGACCTGATGGCAGGTCCATTTGGTAGTACTGTGGCCCTGCTGCACCGACGCCAACCGAGTGAGTGGCTTGTCACAATGGTTGCACTGGGCCCAGGCAGTGGTGACCGCGGTCAGAATCCGGCAGTCTGGGCAGATCAAATCACCCCCAATGCGAGTCCCCCGCATAGCTCCAACCAGATCCCCATGTCAATCGGGGTCCTCTCCGGCTTATTCGGCAATCAGGGCAGTGATGGCAAGGGACAACCATCTTCCGCCATCTTCCTCTCCCGCATGGTGTCTGCTGCAGGCTGCAAGCGCTGAGGCTCTTCCAGGACATGGCACCTCCCCCGTGTTACCAGACGAACTGGCGCCAAAGTCCTGAAAAGCAGGCTTGCAGCATGTCACATAGCTGTAACCCCTTATATCAAGGACAAAACTTTGCAGGTACGATGACAATGGCAGAACTTGTCCCAACTTGCTGACTTTTGTAGTAGCCACTGTTTTGCTGGAAAGCACACCTCTAACACAGTCTCTCCTGCTAACAACAAGAACAGTGCCAGGCATACTTTACTGTAGGCAGGAGTTGCAGTAAAAAGTTCAGAATGCCAAGCTTTTGCAGAGTGCTGGGCATATTTGTAATCCAGTGAGTAATGTCCAGGGTTAGCATGGGGCAAGACATATGGTAATCCATGGGCACGGTCGCCCAGCATTGCTGCCACAGTTAACAGCACATGGTAAAGTCACTGAATTGCAGGATTCAAATAAGTGTCCATCCCCAGCGCTGGTTTGGAACAACTGGGTAAGCAGGCAGCAATGCTAATGGCGGCTCCCACTGATTGCTATGGACAACGACACACTTATTTTAGCACGGCTCAAGGGCATAGCACACAAGTCCTTTTTCCACAGTTGAGTCTGCATCGACAATAAAACAGACAATCACATTCCCAACTCAGTTCTCTTGTGGGAGCTATGGGCGATGACTGGCAGCCTTATAGGTAAATCCCGGAAACGAGCCCACAAATGTAGCCATGTGCTCCCTTGGGAGTGGCTGGTAGTTGTGTTTCACCTTATAGCTGCCCTCTATCCCACCATATCTCACACATCCAAAGTCACTGAACAGGCCGGCTCATGTATTTGTTTGTTTTATTTAGCGGATGTAACTTGGGATGGGGAAAAGGGTTGACTGTGGGATGCCCAGAGAATTGGTTACAGGACCTTCTATATACATGACCATATGTACACTCTATTTCCTCCAGCACATCTCTTCTGCAGACTATTGCTCCTTCACTTCTCTCAAGCACATCACTTAGTTCCTGACCTGAAGGGAAATTTATCAGGCTCAAATAACTCCTATCTCTTCACCACAGATGGCACATGGTGAGGCCTGCAAACTGCCAGCAGGGCCTCGGACCACCCATTACAGGCCAGGGTCTTGGACCCCTCAAAGTGTAGCTTAGTACGTTGGTGCTAGCCGGGCCTTTGATGGATTACAACTCCCAGCCCATTCCTCTTTCAGGTCCCACTGACCTGTTTTCCTCACAGTGACACTCCTTCCCCTGACTGACTCCCAAGGCTTCCACAGACTGTCCACTATTCCTCTCCCAGATTGTTCCTACCTTCCTCTTCCAGCTCCCAGGGTCTGTTACTCACCAACTACAGTGGATAAGTGTTTTCAGTAGCACCTCTGCTGTTCTACTCCCTTGTGCTGCTGAAGGAATCAACTCCACTCCTGGCTGCACCCAAGTCTCCAGGCCTCAAGGTCACCCCCCCCCCCCAGACTGGGGGCTTCCTCCCGGGTAGAGGCCTCCACAGCACCTCTGCTACATCTTCCACTAGACTTGTCATACATCAGAAAGTGTCACCTCATCCATCCCTTCAGAACCTTCTCTGCTTGAGGGGGAGGAAACTCCAAGTGGTGTTCCTTCCTTCTGCCTCCAGCCACTCCCTGAGCCACTCCCCAGTTCATATCAAAACATTCAGGCCTGACTATATGTTGCCTCTCCTAGCAAAAACTCACCACAAAACGCACCTATCACTATGGAGGCGCTACATTCCTTTTACCAAAGTACACTTGTAAATGATTCCACAAGCCACCTTAGAAGACCCTTAAAAAACTGAACTTTTGAATATGGGGTACATATGCACTTGACACCCACCCCCCCCAGGGCAGCGTGGAGCTTAAACAACTACAGTCCTGCTCACCATTATTGGCACCCATGAAGTTTATGTACATATTGTGG
>BLSH010094785.1:960416-977290 GCA_018402905.1 Glandirana rugosa
TTAAATCCTAATCCTAAAGTCGATCCCAATAGTAGTCTCCCAATCGCAATTTAGAGTTGAGGCCGCTATTAGTTTATAAAAGATTTATGATGTCACTACACATACAAAATCAAAATAGAACGACACGAAACACATAAAAAAAAATGTCTAGAGACGTTATTGAGTCTCACTTTGATCTCTAAGCTAGCCCATAAATGTGACCACTATATCTAGCCAGCCAGAGACTCAGGGAAACGGACACAGGGCAAAAAAAGAATAAGTGCACTTTGTCTGAAAGCATACCCATCCTGCTACTGGCTGACTGTAGGCAACTACAAGAGCGGCAGAGGCAAAACCAGTCACCCTACACAAGGAGACAGAGCAGCAGTGACTAGTCTTTAATACAGGAATCTCTAGTTTCACTCTGAGTTATTGCAGAGATCTGTAAAAAAAAATACACAAAGCACAGCAAGATAAAACTAAAACATACACATCACTGTAGTATTTAGAAAATATTTGATTATCGCCGGAGTTGAGATTTAACGCTAACCCTCTGATGATAACCCTAGCTGAAATCCTAATCCTAAATTCTAAAGCTAAAATAAGCTCATTATGGCACCTGTTGCTTCCCCGTCTGTTGCTGCCACCTTCTTTTCTCCTACAACATTCTTCTTTGGCTATTTGACAGCCACTGATAATGTAATTCCTGTACATGTGCCGTGAAGTGTATATAGACAAACTAAAGATTGCTAGGGGAATGGAGCAAAAGATTTTGAATACTTCACGCATGTCTTCTGCCAGGAAAAGTCCTCTTGGCATGTTGTGACTACGGGACTTTAGTTGGGCTTTCAGGCAACCACTTCGCACCTGGCAAAGCTGTCAGGTCACTATGTACAGGACTGGTGTTGAGCCTGGGTTCACATTCGTGCGATCACAGACATCGCATGTGATTCACACCCGCACCGCAGGTGCCAATCACATGTGATGTCTGTGCCATGCGAGTTCAGCCATACAGTTGTATGGTTGAACTTGCATTGGATTCGCACAGAAAAAAGATGCAGGGACTTTTTTTCCCAGCACTGGAATCAGATCACATGGGTGTTCTCACCCATGCGATCTGATTCCTGTCTGAATCCACAGTTCGCACTGCGATCTGTGAACAGATCTGGGGGTGTCATTAACATTCTATTGGCACCCGCAGCGGTTCACAGAAAGCAGTGTGAACTGCCTACGGGAGAAATGCGATGCGGGAACCGGTGCTGGAATCGCGCTGGTTCCCGCATCGCATATGTGTGTGAACCTAGGCTGAAAACACCAAAACCAGCTAATTTGTTACAGGTGTGCAGGTGGGGTTGGTACTGGGGTACCCAGTCAGAGAGATCATACCCACAGTCCGGAAAATTGAATAATATCTTGTATATTGCAATTAGGTTAGCATAGGCAATTGCAGATAGTAATTATAGGCACTGTTATTCAAGTAACAAACTGTAAGGCACGGTATTACAGTAGTATATTACTAGACAATGGCACAGTATTGCAGCAACATATCACTCAGTAATATTCAGTGTTGCAGGGGGGCGTGGCTTAGCGGGACATGTAGACAGGTGCACCAGCAGTGGGCTCAGCCGAATACCGTCCTTTCATCCTGCGGGCGCAATTCCCGATCATCTCTCTGGGCCACAGTTTGTCCCGTGATACTTCAAGAGCAGGGCTATCTGTGGATGCATTTAGCAGCCGGTTCTGCCATGTCTAAGTGCAGCACAAGACCCCGGTCGGCTTCAGACTCTGCTGACCAAGATGGCAGCGCTGCGATGAGGCAAGCTAAATAGAAAAATAAAGAGGCAGAGTTTTTCAGCAAAGCGGCAGCCAAAGACCCACCGATACAGTCTAACTTGCCTGGAGAATGCAGCGATGACCATCTTGAGGCAGATGACACAGCACCACTGGAAGATCTGAATGTCTCCATGCTGGACTAGGATGCAGTGAGCAACAATGATTTACATGATGCTGTGCAGACTATACAGACTCCCAACCCAGCTGGGCCGGAGCCTACTCTGAGGGACATTCTTCTTGCCGTTACCTCCTGCAAATCCTCTATTATGGAGCGTACTTCAGAAATGAAAGGGGTAAAGACTGAAATATCATTTATTCGTCATGACTTGCAAAAGCTCTGTGATTGCACTACAGCCTTGGAAGGATGTCTGAGCACATTGGAAGATGAGTGGGCGCCATTGCAGCGAGATGTACATTACCAACAATCCCTGTCTGCCAAACACGCCGCCATGCTGGACGACATATGCGCAGAAACAATATTAGGGATTGGGATACCAGAGAAAACTGAGGGGAAAAATCCTGTCGCCTTCTTTGAGAACTGGCTGACCACCATTTTTGGGAAGGACACTTTCTCCCCCATGTTCTCGGTGGAACGTGCCCACAGGGTGCCCTCTCACCCTCTGGTGGATTTCCAAAGATGGGTCTAGATCATCGACTTCCTCCTGTTGATGATTGGTTCTGTGCGTGTATTTACATGGCCCTGTGGACATTCACTGCCTGTGTGAACCTAGGCCATGAGCTTAATCATTATTTTTCTACCAGAGTGCTGTAGGCTCATACCTGCCTTTTGTTCATATACAGTGATTATTTCCTGATTATTTTCCTGTATTTACTACTTTCTGCTAAGTTCACTTCCAACCTTACTGGGGACGATAGGACACTGAATCTTCTATTATGTCCATATATTTTTTCTATTTTTTCAATGAGTCTTTTTATGATTATGCCTTTCATGGTTCCAGGGTTTTGTGTAATTGATGTACCTAATGAATTTGATGGCTAACCCTCACACTATTGTTTCGTGGAATGTCAGGGGGCCGAGTGATGGGGTGAAGCGAGTGGCACTATTCTCCACCCTAAAACATAAACCTGCTGTAGTGTGTCTGTAGGAGACACATCTGCAACCTGCCACGTTGCATGTGCTTAAACACTACAATTTCCAAACTCAATTTCACTCCACTCACTCAGCCTATTCCAGAGGTGTCAGTATATTGGTCTCAAACATGGTGCCTTTTCAACTTTTATCTTCCAGGATCGATGACCCGGGATGTTTTTTTTATTGCTATGTAAACTTCATGGTTTGCTCTGTATATTGGTGAACATATATGTTCCCCCGCCATTCTCCCCCGGTGCTATAAATAATTTGGTGCAATTTATTGCCCCATATATCCCTATTTGGGTGGTGGGAGACTTTAATAATGTGCTAGATAAAACACTTGATAAATTTTCTCGGGGTAATAATCCCAAGATCGCTCCTAGTGGCCTCGCCCATTTTGCACGTTTGCTTACGGAAATTGGCTTGGGGATCTGTGGAGGGACAGACATCCCAATCTACAGTTTTTCCTGCTAGTCTGCCTCCCGTGCAGGGCTGTCTCGCATTGATCTTTGTTTGGGGAATGCTGCTGCCCGCACATTAGTCTCCTCGGCCTCTTATGCACCCAGAAATATCTTTGACCATTCTCTCTTGAGAAATGTGTGAAAATACATGTTTCCCAGGCCACCAGGGTTACATTATGGAAGGTTAACCCCTTCTGGTTTACATTGTTCCCAGGAACCTGATGCTCTGGTATGAACGATCCTGGAGTATTTACAACATAATGAGGGCACAGCTACACCCCTGGTGGTCTGGGATGCTCTGAAAGCTCATCTCTGGGGACTTATTAGCAGACAGATTTCGGCTATAAAAACAAAAACCAAGGAGTGGGAAAACCTAGTTCTTGATGCAGCAGGTAAAGCTGAGGAGGCTTATATCGCCAACCCCTCACAGGACTCTGAACATAAGTGGTTGGAGACACAGGCACTATACCAGCAGGTTCCATAACGGCTGCTGAGAATAAGAGATTTTTTACCCAACAATGATACTTTGAGGAGGGGGAGTCTACAGGTCATTTATTGGCAGAGATTGCTAGAGCACAACAGGGAATACCACATGTGGAGGCCATCCAGACCCCTTCGGGAGAAACGGTTTATGATCAGCCCCAGATTTTAAATGCCTTCAAAATCTTTCACAATTTATACACCTGCAAGGTTCATCCAACAGAGGACAGCATTACTAGTTAATTAGGCCAATGTTCTCCCCCAAGGATTGATCGTGCAGGCTTCGGCATGCTTAATGCTCCTCTCCAATTGGAGGAACTTTCATTAGCAGCGGCCCAAATGGCTAATAGCAAAGCTCCGGGTATGGATGGCCTCCCTGCTGAAACATATAAACATGATGGTGAAGTACTATTACCTGCACTACTTAAGACTTTAAATTCTGTCCTTGACATTGGGACAGATTCCATGAGCGAGGCAATTATGGTGGTCATTCCCAAACCAGGGAATGACCTGCTACAACTTGACTCCTATAGGCCCATATTGTTGCTCAATTCGGATGTCAAATTGCTAGCCAGAGTCTTGGCTAATCCATTGGCAAAAGTTGTTTCTGGCCTGATACACGAGGATCAATCGGGGTTCATTCCCGCCAGATCTAGGGCTTTAAAATTAAGGAGGCCGTTCTTAAACACTCAACTCCCGGTTGATAACCCAGGGGCTCGTGCCATTTTCTCCCTCAACGCTGCCAAAACTTTTGACAGCGTCAAGTGGCGGTATCTATGGGCAGTCCTACTCAAATTTGGTCTAGGGTCTAGGTTTATTTCCTGGGTAAAACTACTATATAGTGAACCTAGGGCACGAATAAGAACAAATGACACTTTTATCCTTCCGCTTGCATAGAGGCACTAGGCAGGGGTGCCCACTGTCCCCCTGCTCTTTGCCCTGGCAGTGGAGCCGCCACTGGCGGCCATGATTAGAGCCTCGCCCTCTGTTGTGGGGTTTAGATGTGGGTCTAGGGAGGATAAAATGTTTGCTTTATGAGGATGACACTCTGTTGTATTTGGGGGACACAGCCGGTTCCTTAACAGAGGCAATGCGAATTAAACAATCTGGTTTTGCCATTAATTGGCATAAGTCTGCCCTTCTCCCCCTGAACCCAATCCCTTTAAACCTGTCATCCGGACTGTCTCAGATACAACCAGTTACATCCTTTAAATATTTAGGTATAATGGTAACGAAGGATCCACATGATTATATCCCCCTTAATCTAAAGCCCCTCTTACACAAATTCAATCACAAGTGTGACAGCTGGTGCAAACCCCCGTGGTCAGTCACCGGATGTGTGAACCTCACAAAAATGATGTGGGCTCCTCAATTATTATACATACTCCACAATTCTCCTGTGTGGATACTTGCATATTGGTTCTGTAGAATAGACTCGCAATTCTTCCCCTTAGCTGGAAAAAGGGAATATGCGTGTATAAAACTTGACATCCTTCAGTACCCTAAAGATCAAGGCAGCTTGGGTGTCCCGCACGTGCAAACATATTTCTTGGCTGCCCAGATGCAACACTTCACGGGCTGGATTGATCGTCAACTGTAGACCCCTCTAGGGGTTTGATGATTCCCTCGCACTGTGATTACATTGTCACATATGGAAATGGGATTCTTTTACATTCCATCTCACTGCCCTACAACTTAGTTAATGAAAAAATTACGGAAAGCTATTAAACAGCGTTTGGGCCTTACTGGCTCTCTTATACATACCCCTATATGGAATAATAGACTGCATGCAGAAATAGTCAAGCTTGGCACCTTTACTGGATGGAAACATGCAAGAGTTAAATACATTTCTCAGCTGTATGATGAGACCGGAATACTATCTCTAAATACATTAATGGAGGAGTTTCCATTACCTTGAAATTGTCGATACCAGTGTACACAACTAACTCATGCCCTGCTTACACAGAACACCCAATGCACCTGAGTGACTCTACTTTTCTTGACTCCATTTTTATGGAGCGGGAGAAGAAGGGCATCATTTCAATGATTTACACGACCCTACTATCTTATCTCCAGGCCTGGACCCAGTGGCGGAATTATCAGGGTCGCTGCAGTCGCACTTGCGGCCGGGCCCTGTCATTCCGCCACTGTCGGGGGCCCTAGCAGGGTTGCTAGCCCCACGGCTCTGAGCGGAGAGCATATCTCATACAGCTCAGAGCCGACATTTCTCCCCCCTCTATCCTCCCTCCCTCCTTCTCTTGCACGGGATGACACAGGCACAGCCGATTTGCTCCTTCTCTCCCCCCTCCACTCTCCTGTATGTGTACCCCGGGAGGTGTGAGCTTGTTAGCTTAACTTCACACTTGACTTCCTGCGGTACACATACAGGAGAGCGGAGGGGGGAGAGAAGGAGCAGATCAGCCGTGCCTGTGTCATCCTGTGCGAGAGGGGAAGGAGGGAAGACAGAGGGGAGAGAATTGTCGGCTCTGAGCTGTATGAGATTTGCTCTCCACACTGATAGGTAGTGCTGATAGGAGGCAATGATGGGCACTGATAGGTGGCACTGATAAGAGGCACTGATGGGCACTGATAGGTGGCATTGATAGGTGGCGCGGCACTGATGGGCATTGATAGGCAGCATTGATGAGCACTAATAGATGGCACTGATGAGCAACGATGGGCAGCACTCATAGGCTGCACTGATGGGCATTGATAGGCGGTATTGATAAGCACTGATAGGCCGCATTGATGGGCACTAATAGGTGGCACTGATAGGCATTGAGCACAGATAGGTGGCACTGATAGGTAGCATTGATAGGCATCATTGATGAACACTGATAGGCAGCTTTGATGGGCATTGAGCACTGATAGGTGGCACTGATGGACGATGATAGGCGGCATTGATGGGCACTGATAGGCAGCACTGGTAGGCAACATTGATGGGCACTGATAGGCAAAATTCATGGCCACGGATAGGCAGTATTGATGAGCATTGATAGGTGGCACTGAAATGCAGCACTGATAGGTGGAATTGATGAGTACTTATAGGCAGCATTAATGAGCAATGATAGGCGGCACCACCTGGTGCAGGCATATTTTTTGTGGAAAAAAAGGACCATTCCTTGAGGCCGTGTGTGGACTACAGAGACTTGAACAAAATAACAATAAAGAATCGCTATCCCCTTCCTTTAGTTCCTGAACTGTTTCAGAGGCTCAAATCAGCATGTATTTTCACTAAACTCGATTTGAGAGGAGCCTATAACCTGATTCGCATAAGGGAAGGGGATGAATGGAAGACCGCTTTTTGTACTCGGTACGGTCACTTTGAATACCTGGTCATGCCCTTCGGCCTTTGTAATGTCCCGGCCACCTTCCAGTACTTTATCAACGACATCTTCAAGGACTTCCTGAACATTTTTGTTATCTATTGGATGACATCCTAATCTTCTCTGTGTCCCTGGAGGTGCACCGTGGGCATGTCAAGAGTGTGCTACATCGGCTCCGGGAGCATGGACTCTATGCCAAGGCCGAAAAACGCGACTTTGAGCGACAGAGCATCCAGTTCCTGGGGATAATCATCTCCACCAACGGAATTGAGATGGATCCCCAAAAAGTCACAGCGATACTGGATTGGCCAGCCCCCACAGACAAGAAGGGGATTCATTGTTTCTTGGGCTTTGCCAATTTTTATTGCAAATTCATTAAGAACTTTTTGGCCATTATCCATCCTATCACTCAGCTTACCAAACAAGGCGCTCATTTTTGCTGGACTGAGGATGCACGATTTTGAAACTTTAAAAAGGCAATTTACAGTCGCACCTGTTTTGAGTCATCCTGACCCAATCTTACCCTACATCGTTGAAGTAGAGGCCTCTGAAAGCGCCATCGGGGCCATCCTGTCCCAACGTCAAGGCCTCAAGGAGGCAACTCATACAGTGGCATTCTTCTCACGGAAGCTTTCACCTGCCGAGAGGAACTACGATGTAGCAGATCGGGAGTTGCTGGCAATCAAAACCGCTCTGGAGGAATGGAGATACTTGTTGGAGGGAGCAGCACATCCGATCCTGATCTACACAGATCATAAAAACTTGGAGTATCTGAGATCTGCAAAATGCCTAAAGCCCTGTCAAGCCCGTTGGGCACTCTTCTTTTCAAGATTCACATTCCATATAACTTACAGACCTGGTTCAAAGAACACCAAGCCTGATGCATTATCGCACATGTTTGAAGACCCAAAAGACATTCCAGACCCGGATACCATTTGGCAGGCGGTAATTTTTTTTACTGCTACACACCAGCCTACTGACACAATTACAGTCAGCTTCTGCAGGTGCACATTGTCCCCCCAGGAACCATGTTACAACCAAAGGATGGACTACTATTAAAAGACCAGCAGATCTTTGTACCTGAAGGGACTCGGACTAAGGTGCTGGAGGTATGTCACGATCATCCCCTAGCAGGTCACTTTGGCATCCGAAAAACCATTGAGCTGGCACAACGGTCATTCTGGTGGCCTGGCACAGGACTGTCAAGCGTATGTGAATTCATGTACCACCTGCATCCGGAATAATAGCTCTCAGAGCAAGGCATGGGGATTACTCAGACCCCTGCCTATACCTGACAGTCCCTAGAAGATGATTTCAATGGATTTTATAGTTGAACTTCCAACTTTGTAGTTGTGGATCGTCTGTCAAAGATGGCTCACTTCAGATACCCTTCAGCCACAGAAACGGCCAGAGTCTTCATCAAGGAGGTTGTTCGACTCCATGGAGTATCGAAGAATATTGTATCAGATCGAGGTGTTCAGTTCACCTCCAAGTTTTGGAAGGCCTTATGTGGAACCTTGCAGATCGAACTCGCCTTTTCATCCGCCTATCATCCCCAGACCAACGGGCAGACTGAGAGCACAAATCAGACTCTGGAACAGTACATCCGTTGCTTTACCTCCTTTGTTCAGGACAATTGGGTAGCATTGCTGCCCCTGGTGGAGTTTGCATACAATAACGCCAGCCATTCGGCTACCCAACAGTCTCCCTTCTTCGCCAACTATGGATTTCATCCCACTTTCCTACCTGATCTCGTTCCTGAATCCTCCGTTCCGGCAGTTCAGGAGACTTTGGATTTCTTCTCTCGCAATAACGTACTGCTACAGGAGACCATTACTAAAGCTCAGGACAGTAAGAGGTCATTTGACAGGAAGAGAAGAGGGGAACTGGTTCTGCAACCAGGAGATCAGGTTTGGCTATCCACAACCAACTTAAGAATGGCATGTCCTTCAAAGAAGTTGGCTCCAAGATTCGATGGACCTTTCCCCCTAAAGAGGAAAATTAATGACGTATCTTTTGAACTGTCCTTGCCAGAATCCTTCAAGATTCATCCGGCCAGTTTCATGTGTCCCTGCTGAAACCTACGGTGCCCGACCCATTCCCAAACCGCTGCTCAAAACCCCCAGCCCCTGTTATCAACTGAGATGAAGAATTTGAGGTTGAGGCTATTGTTGACTGCAGGAGAAGAAGAGGCCAGACACAATATCTGATTAAATGGAAGAGTTACGGTCCAGAAGAGAATTCCTGGGAGCCCGCATAAAAATGTACATGCCACGGATGTAGTCCATTCCTTCTTTCGCAGAAATCCGCAGATGAGGAGACGAATGGTTTGCCCATTGGGAGGGGGCAATGTCAGGATGGCCATGGAACGATTCTATCGTTCCGGTGCACGTACATGCGCACTGGAGCACCGAGGCGCATGTGCGTATCAATGTGCGCGCCTGATACGAATGTTGGCGCCAGAACCCCTATTTCAGCTGGACTTCTGCACTGTCACTTTGCTGTTTGGTCTGCAGCGTCTGTGTTCCTGTAACCTGTGTTCCAGTACCTGTTCCTTGTGACCTTGACCTGGATTGTCCTTCACCTCTGCCTGATCGCTGTCCGCCCTGACCTCAGCTTGCCTTGTGTCCTGTCTTTGCCTACTCCCTCTGTCTGTTGTTGGCCGAACGTTGCCAACTCGGCCTACCTGATCCTGCTCTGCTGTCCAGCCAGTCTGTTCCAGCATCCTGCTCTGCTGTCCAGCCAGTCTGTTCCAGCATCCTGCTCTGCTGTCCAGTCGGTTGATCCAGCTTCTTGCTCCGCTGTTCCCAGGACTGATCAGACACTCTTACCAAACCTCTTACCAAGCCTTGCTCCCGTGGCTGCTGTATCACTCCCAGCAGCCGGTGAGCCAAAGTTGTAGGAGAGGTCTCCCTCTACCGTCTGGCTCACCTCCCGGGTATGTAACAGGGGCCCTGAAAGTTCTAGTTATGCCCCTGCCCGGACCTACTTCCTTGTAGAGATAAGTGGGAAAGTAATGTTGGACATATTAGTGGGTAACAATAGGAACAGATATTGGCAATGGGGCCTCTAGTCTCTGTGTCTGCTGCTCACAAATTGTCTCACCTATTTGTCCTACATCGCACTTATAGGACACCAGTCCAGCTACATGTGTGGGGCAGAAGAGACTCCCCTATTTGCCCCAAAATGTCAAATCCACCCTGGTGACTTTATCCACATGCTGTGGAAATGCCCCAAACTTACAAGATATTTGAGCGATGTTATAACAACTATTAATATCGCATATCAGGTACAGCTGACTGTGGATCCTTTGACGTGCCTATTGGGTAGCCTGGATGAAGATCTGTACCATCCACATGTCTGCATAGCCCTAATTTGATTATCATATTTAGCTAAAAAATGTATAGCAAGAATGTGGATATCCCCACGCCCCGCTACACGCGCACAATGGATCCTCTCGGTGAACAATATACTCACTAGGTTAAAACATGCATATTATCATAGAAAATCCCCCCTAAAGTTTGGAAATATCTGAAAATGTTGGTTGGAGAGATTCCTTAGTTGTTGGTCTGGGTATTGGAATGTCTGTGGAGAACAAGTGGTGCCCCCGAACTAACCCTACTCAATAAAGAACCTCTATCTGTGCTGATAACTCTCCTGACAAAAAGGTCTGTCCCTCATCTATCCACTCACTCCAGGCATGCCTGAGTGGTGCAGGAACACCAAGACAGCTGCCAGAGGTCATCAGAAGTTACAGCGTCCAATCAAACAGCTGCAACCTTTAAAACAACTAGGCATCTTTCACAGAAGAATTTTACTCTAAAGATTGAGCTCCATCTGTATAGTATCACAGTGCCACCTTCTGCATTGAGGTCAAATTGCACCTGCCTAAAGGTGTACTTTAGAACAGATGTATAAAATAACAAAATATAATTATTCTTTCAAAGTGTGTTGAAAGCTCCTGGCTGCTAGGCCAGAAGCCTGAGGCCTATCCCGGAGTTCCTGGTTGCTAGGCAGTCTGAGGCCTACCCAGGACAAGAAGGAGCAGTGAAGGGTTGAGGCTTCATGTCAGAAGCCTAGCCAAGTTGCACGGGTTCTGTCAGGCAGAGAAACCCTCTTTGTCGTAGGTGAAGGGTCAGAGTTGCTAACGGAGGACAACCATTCCTGACGCCAGAGGCAAAGCCTGAACCAGGGTCAGAGGTAAAGGGTAAAAGATCGTCCTCAAGGGACAACGCTCCTATCATCAGATGCCAGAGTTCAGAGTCAGAGAGAATACCGGAGCCGCCTTCTTCACTGACAGGAACAGGGTAGAAGTTGGGAAAACCTCAGTGGAAGTCAATCTAGGGACCCAGCAGGATAGCAAAGGGGTGATGCTTTCAGGAGAGTTCAGCAGTTGGGCTGAAGAGTTGAGAAAGGGACCCAGCAGGTCAGCGTGGGTGGCACTTGGAAGATACAGCAGATGGCTGTGTGAAGTTCATGGGACCCAGTGGCAGTCTTGTTAAGGGACTGTGAGTTCAAGTTCAGGATTAGAGTTGAGCGGACACCTGGATGTTCGGGTTCGGCGGGTGCAGCCGAACTTCGCAAAAAAGTTTGGGCTCGGTACCGAACTTGACCCCGGACCCCGAACCCCGTTGAAGTCAATGGGGACCCAAACTTTTCGGCACAAAAATGGCTGTAAAAAAGTCCTGGCAAGTGCTAGAGGGTTGCAAAAGGAAGTAAAATGGGATAAGAGTTGGACAAGTGCCCTACAAAAAAATGGGGATAGGGAAAATAACTTAAAATCAAATAAAAAAAATAAAAATGGGAAGGGGGGTGGATGTGGAGTAGGAGCCTAGAGGTTGACTAGGCCGTGACACGGGCAGTGTAGGTGGAAGTGGCGGTGGTGGTGGAGGAGGAGGAGGAGGAGGAGGAGTTAGCCAACACTTTTTGTTGTTTGTTTGTTTTTCTAATTGGGGTAGCCGCCAAAATATTGAGGCATATTCAAAAAAACAAGTATACCAATGGCTGTGTGAGGCCAGTCTAATCTGTACCTTACAGCAACAGCGGGAACCTGACCCTATAGGAATAGGCAATGATTTTAGAACAATAATCTGTCCCTTACAGCAACAGCAGGAACCTGGCCCTATAGGAGTAGGCGATGATTTTAGAACAATAATCTGTCCCTTACAGCAACAGCAGGAACCTGACCCTATAGAACTAGGAGATGATTTTAGAACAATAATCTGTCCCTCAAAGCAGTAGACTCTACCTAGTCCAGAATCAGATCGTTCTGTAATGCAGGATGAGATCTGCAATCTGTCCCTCAAAGCAGTAGTAGTAATCTCTACCTAGTCCAGAATCAGATCGTTCTGTAATGCAGGATGAGATGTTATTAAATCTGCAATCTGTCCCTCACAGCGCTGGCAGCATCCTCTCCCTAGACTAGCCTGAGAGCATGTGACATGCAGCACTACGTGACTCCAGCTTATACAGAGGCTGGGTCACATGATGCCCTGGCCAATCACAGCCATGCCATTAGTAGGCATGGCTGTGATGGCTTCTAAGGGCAAACCAGTGAAACGCTTGTTGATTGGCTGCCCTGCAGCTATTCAACAGGCGGGATCAAATACCCGAACCCAAACTTTTTTCAAATGTCTGGGTTCAGGTCCGGATTATGGACACCCCAAAGTTCGGTACGGACCTGAACTTTACAGTTCGGGTTCACTCAACTCTATTCAGAATGCTGCAGCACAGGAATCTGTGAGACAGAGACCAAATCTACACAAACAGGGATACCAAGTTTGGTATGTGTACATATTTGTGTTGAAATCAACGAACAAGTTTAGTTGAGAAAGGAAATAGCTCTTTCAGGCAAAGTTCAGCTTTAAGGCGTTCGGAGCTATACATCCACCATACTAATCTATTCTTGTAAGTCTCTGAGTCTACTAAGTGCTTTTGCAACTGCTCAAAGGGTGTCCTGGCCCTAAACCCACTCTCCCCAGTTCTTTAAGAGAAAATAAATCTCTTTTGTTTTGCATCATCAAAGTGTCTGGCGCCCAACTTCATTTACACTATTTCACACCCATTATGCCTAGTGATCCACACTGTGAGAATGGATGTCAGCTATCCCTGACCCTGAGGTTCACCACCAGCTCTTCAGAGGTCAGGCCATGGCTACATACAGTATAGATGAAAGCAAACCGCAGCCATTTGTATACAAACAGAACAATGCAGGCAGGAGCTGTCATTTGCCAGCAATTTAAATTTTTGTTTGATTTTGTAGATGTTCGTTATTGCTGCAGTAGGTTGTATACACTGTACAGATGTGCCACTTCATAGGCAGGTTAAGGGCATTCCCCCAGGCATGTTATTTAAAGGAACATTTTTAATGTTTCACTATTATAATCGCTGCTCCCTGCCAAATTAAATTTTAAAAACTTTCTCTGCTTTGCCACATGCCCAAACCCTTGGTCATTTGTTTGACAATCCATTGCTTATTAGCCTAGAAAATTGTGAGCAGGATTTGGTTTCAGCATCTTCATATCTCCTCAAGGCGGCCTGGGGAGACACGCTGCTCCACTGAGGAGATAACTCTCTAAAGATTTTAATTTTTGAAAGTCAGACTAAACCAAATAAATGCAAGTTCAAGTAGGAATTTATGAGATATGTGGCGATAAACCCCCACACTACTATTGCGTGTATTTGTGTGGTCTCCCCGGGCCCCCTGCATTTTCAGCTTTGGGCCTGTTCCCTGCATGTGTGCTCCCTCAGATTGGGTGGACTGCAGTCCTTTTCCTTTCATGCCCATTTAATGTAAAAACGCTCCACTAATGAACTCCTGATGAAGTGAATCTTCATCCAGGAAACGCGTTGAGTGCGTGGAGGAGCCAAAATCACAGATGTACCATCGATCATACAGTGAACAGAAATATGCATGACCCATGCTGAAAATCCAACCCACTGTTTGGGTAAGGTGAACATATGGTTGACACTTATTTTAACAAATGTTTGTTGTTGTTTTTTCTTAAATAGATAGGGGTTCATACCCCAAGTAGTAATTTTGAGCAATATAATTGGAGTGTGGTAGTCTTTAGGCCTTTCTCTCCTTGTACATATAACCTTCATTAAAGTTTGCCAAACTCAGGTACGTGTTTAGTTCATTACCAGTACAAACCATAAAATCTGTTTCTTAAAGTCCATTAAAGGACTTGAGTCCTGACCTTCTGTGGGATGGCCCCATGTACTGCTTGACCACAAAACTTGGGCATGATGGCTGGAGGCTAGATTATATGGCAGTTGGTCCAATGTTTTTTCTGGTTCTCAGTGTCCAAACCTCCTGAAGGTGGGCATACAGCCCAAAGATTGTGGGCTAAGTTGGTGGGAGTGTATGTGTGCGTGCACAGTTGGGGGGGGTGAGCTGTGTGTGTACAGGTGTGTGTGTGGGGGGGTGTGTAAGGGTAGAATGCCGTGTGCATACAGGTGGCAGAGGGAGCTGTGTGCATACAGGTGGGAGTAGCTGTAGGTGTGTAAAAGTGGTGGAAGAGCTGTGTGTGGTAGCTGTGTGTGTACACAGGACAGGATGGGAGGGATGTGTGTGTGTGTATGCTTTAAGAGGAGGAGGGGGAAGCGGTGTGTGTATGGATGATGACTTCTGTACGGGGAAGGGGGGCCCTGTCAGGTAGGCTGTACAAGGCCCCATAATTTCTAATGGCAACCTTGTTTAGTCCACCTAGCACCACAGACTGAATGCTCCACATAGAGTTACCACCTCATACCTTTAAACCTGAACATATATGAATTACACAGGTTCTGAGGCTAATTTAATGCAGATAAGGCACCAAGTGAGTTTAATCACCACCTTAATCAGTCACAGAACCTGTGTAATTAGTATGTGTTCGGGTTTAAAGGGATGAGGTGGCAACCCTAGCTCCACATGGAATATGAATATGTTCTGAATTGTGGAGGCAGCATTTAAATGCTAGACCACAGATACTGATTTGCCAAGTGTGGGACAGAGGGGTGGTAGAAATAGCAACACTGGATGCCCAGTGGGTAATTCCCCAGGCTCTGACAAAGCACCCAGACTAAGGAGAAGTTCCGACCAGGGAAACGAAGAAGGGGAGAGACATGGAATGGAGATCAAGACTGCCACTGTGGAGGGCGTGGCTTGTGCGCGCTGAAGAATGGCCGCTTAAGCACTGAGCTCCTAAGCCGACCGGAGGAAAACGAGGATAACGACAGCCAGCTTCACTCCACTGAACTCAATAACAGCTCCCCAGAGATCCCACTCACCCGGAGCACACATGTATCGCAAGAGAAAAGAAGAACGCAAACCGCAAAAGATGACAGACTTCTTTTTCCGACCAGCGCCGGGAGACAAAGAAGGTCAAGATGGCGCCGGCGGCGATGCCTCACATGGAGCGTCTGCATACACAGACCTTCCAGACGAACTACCAGAGGATTCATTCCCAAATAACGCTGCAACCTCGCCCAGACACTCTCCGGGGTCAAGCCCCACATCACAAAGCCCCGCAAAAGCGAGGATGAGGATGGATTCACCACGAATCACCGCCACCGCAGTGAGTACAGACACCCAGATCTGGGGCCCTGACACTGCAGCACACTCTCCTATAGCCTCATTCCCCACATCAGGCCAGCCAGTCTTGGACACAATGATGAAGGAAATGCTATTATCCCTGCAATCATCCCTGATGTCCAACCTTTCATCATTTCTCCATAAAGTTACTACTGATGTTAAACAAATGGGGGAGAAAGTGCATTATGTAGAAACCAAAATGTCTGAATGCACCCAGACGGTTAACGACTTAGTGGATGCATATGAGGAACAGAGGGAGGAAAATGTATGGATTAAATCTAAATTAGCGAATTTAGAAGATCGCAGCCACCGTAACAATTTAAAACTAAGGGGTGTCCCAGAGACCGTACCCCCAGCGGGCCTGCACAAATATGCCACTGATCTCTTTGTCGCTCTATTACCCGAAGCCCCCCTCATTGAGCTGACCATCGATCGCATCCACAGAATCCCCAAACCGAAACACCTCGCAGATGACATACCAAGAGATGTTCTGATGCGGATTCACTTTTACCCCACCAAGGAACAAATAATCTCCAAAGCTAGAGCACTACCCAAGCTGCCACCCCCGTACGATCGTTTACAGATCTACGCGGACCTATCCCAACATACCCTGCAATTAAGGAGGCAATTGAAAACTATTTATATATGCAACATATGCAGCGCCAAAAAGAGGTAGGTAAATATCAGTTCATCACTTGAAGCATGGAATTCACATATTCATATCGGTAATCTTTGTAATGGTCAAGATGTAAAAAAGGAATAGGTGGAGGCTTACCAGATGATGGTAAAATATGCGCAGTGTTTTAGTAATGGTCAGCCGGGGTTGTAGCTCATCCCATCTGCTGGTGGCAAGAAGAGAGAGAAATCCGTTCAAAGATAACCTCGGATGTTGTAGGGAAATGGTCCTGGGTCCTGATGGTCTGCTACTCCTGATCCATGAGAGAGGGTGGAGGGCTCCAAGGAAACCTCAGGTCACACTTCCAAATTTCAGGTATCTCGGTGTCCAATGTGCATGAGTAGGAGAAAGAAAAACCCACAATCGTGTAATACCGAAACACGTCGGTTTCCTCCATCTCCTGCCTTTTTATGAGCTCTTTTGTTTCTATGAATATGTGAGTATATTTTTA
>BLSH010094785.1:991315-1002585 GCA_018402905.1 Glandirana rugosa
GTACATAAACAAATAAAGACGTAAGACGTGTATTAAACCGTCGAAGTACCTAGGGTCGTCAATCCTACGTCTCTAATATTTCTCCCTACGAAGTCAGTCACGTCTCTGTTCCAGTATTTCACGCTTTTCCTGTTAAGGGAAGGGTACTACATGCACGGACCACCAGATTACCTCGACCCTAAGGTAAGGGTCGACGGTAATGTATACAGATCACAACTCGCTTGGGCCTGACATTGCAAGCCCAGGCATGGCTTGAAAGCCCACAGGCACCGTGCCTGGGCCTGGGCCTGTAAAGTTTTTAGCAAGCCCAAGCCAGGCCCCAAGACGATAAAATGAGGTGCACAACTCTTCGACGTCCCGTCGGTTAGTTGTTCGCAAAGTGACCAAACGCGAACCCGAACGATTTTTGAAATGTCCGGGTCCGGGTCCGTGCCACGGACACCCGAAAGTTCGGTACGGACCCGAACGTTACAGTCCGGGTTCGCTCAACACTAGACATATGTAATGGCAGCTGGGAATGGAATCCCAGCTCCATTAGACCACCAGGCACGTACATCATGGGAAGGGAATTGTCCTTTTCGCACTTTATGACCTTGTCTCTGCACTGACTGAAGCATCCCTCTTTATAATCTCTGCATCCTAACTGCTGGGATCCATGAAGCTGCCAAATTATGTGCAGAATGCAGAAATAAACAAATACATGTTGGAGACCCATTTCAACCAGCTCCACATATTGGTCAGTTCTGCAGGTAAGTTGCTGCAGTCAAAAAACGAGGAATAGAAACAATGTGAAACTCTGGGCAAATCAGCTTAATACACAGCTGAAATACATTATTTTTACTGTTTTTATGGACGAAATAATTAGCACGAGACAAAGTAATAGAAACAAATGGCAAACAGTAAAAAAACACAGTGACAAATGAGTTATTAATACCTAGGTCATTCATTTCACAACATGGCACCTATTGCAGAACAAACATCTGGTCATTTTAATAACACATCAAATGCAGTGGAAAAGCTTTATAATAGGTGACCATCTGCTACATAGATAGTTTGAGCTCCAGCTTCAGTGTAAGCAACAGTGAGATCAGCCTTGAATGGAGCTTTTACAACCTGCATGAGAAAACGAGGAGATACATGAATTTAGTACCAGAGCCTGGGCTTAGTAATTAGTAGTTAGGCACCTAACCTTCCTCACTCGCATTATGAATTGGTAAGCCCTGCTTCAATCTTCTTACTGACCAGATCCGTATGTGGAAAAGGTGCCTGCAGTGAAATTTCTGTTCTTTATTGATCTCTAGTTATCCCCTACAAGTCCCAGTAGTCCCCCAATTGCCACAAGCCGTGCTTGCCACTGTGGCAGTACTTGGACCTCAACCATCAAGCTGCATTTTGTCACCCAAAAGCCAATAACTCGTGCATGTGAAGAAAAAAAAATTGCCTAGATTTAGGCTTTAACCACAGTAAATCCCTGAATGAGAATGGGTTGGTAGACCGTTTCAATGACAATATACTTTCAGAATGATACCACAAAAATGTGCTGTCTGTGAAGCAACAGGTGCGAAATGGACACAAGGTTGTTGTGAGGGAGTGACCCTGGGACATGAAGCAAAATGACAATTCTTCAGTACAAGTAACTTTTTGGAAATACCACATAGCCTACCTATATAGGGCAGAGTATATTTAATCCTAAAGTACATGCAACAGTCCCCTGTAGGCAGAACTGCGAAGCAGACATAGTGAGAAATGGAACAAACACCACTCAAAGGTGCCCTCACCCCCTACAAAGATCCTGAGATATTCACTGGCACAATAAATCTGGGACAGCAGAATACTGGAACATTGGAGCACTCTGGCCTTTTTTCCTACAGCATCAAACGGTCTCAGAATAGCAGACATAACCTGGGAACCTTACTGTAAATCACACCTGATCCACAATAAACCATGGGGAGTTAACAAATCCTGAGTCTGGCAGCAGAAACAGCAACCCAGGAACAGGAACCCCAGGTGATGTGCTCGTAGTCTTTAGCCCTGCCACTGGGTTTACTTCCCTCTCCCTAGACGCACACACTTCCCTGGGCAACAAAAGTTCCTGCAGGCACTAGCCCTGCTCATGGGCCCTAAGCTCTCAGGATCTCTGGGATCCCACTCTCCACACAGGTCCCAGTTGTGATGTCTCTGCCAATCCATGCGGTGGAAAGCAATCCTTTTGGCCCACCCAGGCAATTAGAAGTCCTCCGGTCCCAGGGTTGCAAGGGGTCAGTCCTCATCAGCTGGGGCAACAGCCGATAAGAGCATGATCCAACTCTGGGACTCTGAAACAATTAAAACCCTGTTCAGGTCCATAAATATAAAAAAAAATAAGTTCTTGAGGGAGGATCCAGGCCACTCCTCCTGTCACTGAATGTTTTCTGCAACATTATATAGACTCTCTGTAACACTGTAGGATGCATGCGTCATACGTTCTAGAACAGCTGGGGAGTCAATGATTGAGAGGGATCTGGGTGTTGTGGTAGATCATAGATTTAATAGCATGCTATGCCAAGATGCAGTTTATAAAGCCAGCAAAATCCTTTCTTGCATTAAAGAGGAAGTAAACCCAGATGGGGTTTACTTCCTCTACAGTGCCCTGTAAATTAGAAGTATAATGGGCTACTATGCATCGCATAGTAGCCCATTATGTGCCACTTATCTGGAAACTAAGCCTGCAGTGTTCAGTGATGTCCCTGCTGCAGGCCGCGTCCACCTTCTGCCCCTCTTCCTTCCAGGGCCGCGACTCCGGCGCTGTGACTGGCCGGAGGCGCGGGAGCCTCCAGTCACGGCACAGAGTCAGTGGAGAAACGGCACGGAGGCCGCTTCTTCACTGCACATGTGCTGACATGACGTCGGCACATGCAAAACACTGCATATTTCCTGAACCATACAGGTTTGGGAGATATGCAGTGCACGTACAGGAAAGCCTTTTTCTAGGCTTACCTGTAGGTTAAAGTGGTTGTCACAGGTTGACAACCACTTTAAAAGAGGTATAGACTCCAGAGAGAGACATAATTTTGCCCCTGTACAAATCATTGTTAAGACGTCATCTCATGCAGTTCAATTCTGGGGACTTGTTCACAAAGAGGATATTGGAGTACTGGAGAAATTGCAGAGAAGGGCATGGGTGGTCCATACTGTATAGTAAGGATTCCAGGAGAGCCATTGTGTTTCAGGGATCCGTGCCACCTATAGTTTTTGCAAATTTTTTTTTTTTGGAATTACATATTTAACATTGTATCGATATAAAATATGTTTAGTGTTAGCCCTGATAAAGGGGATTCAGATTCCTGAAATGTAGTTGCTACTCAGGTGTTAATGAGTCAAATTCAACAGTACCACTCACCTCAAATGTTTCTGTCATTGACAAATGTAGTAGTCACAAAAGGTGTTTTTTTTAAGGGGGTGGGGGGGGGGGTGGTAGTATAAAGCTATAAAATTTTACCCAAGTTTTGTGCTTGTATTCTGTATTATAATGTATGGTGCATGGCCCTCTTACATTTTCTATTGATTGGTTGAGCTCTTACATGATATTGATAGATTAAACATGGTCTCCCTTGCACAGCAGCTTTATGTAGGGGGATAGTTGGATTTCTTAACATTGGCTAAGCACAAAAATATTTAAAAGTCATGAGCTCGGGTTGAATAGACAAGGTACATGTACAATGGCACACGCAATGGTACTTTAGCAAAACAAGGGAATGTCATACTCTACAGCCAATTGCTGCAATTAATCACCAACGCGTTTCAACCATTTGAGAGGTGTATTCTGGTCTTCCTCAGGGGGAAGTATCCCTTTCTACAAAAATGGTGAAGAAAATACATTTAAGCCATAATTTCAAAATACAGTTTTTTTACAATTGCAGATTTTGTGATACTGCTGCTAAAGAAGCAAATGTACGTTTCACAAAATCTGCAATTGTAAAAAAAAAAATGTGTATTTTGAAATTATGGCTTAATTGTATTTTCTCCACCATTTTTGTAGAAAGGAATACTTCCCCCTCAGGAAGACCAGTATACACCTCTCAAATGGTTGAAATGCGTTGGTGATTAATTGCAGCAATTGGCTGTAGAGTATGACATTCCCTTGTTTTGCTAAAGTACCATTGCGTGTGCCATTGTACATGTCCCTTGTCTATACAACCAGAGCTCATGACTTTTAAATATTTTTGTGCTTAGCCAATGTTAATAAAACTTTGAAACGGATTTCCAGCATTTGCATTATTAATTTTTCAATCACTTCACACGTTTACACATCTTTACTGCCATTAAACCCTCACTGGGGGAGTCTTCCATTACTTATGTAATATTGAGGGGAAGGCAGTCCTTTTCTGCTTCGCTCTACTAGTACCTATTTTCCCATGTTGATAAATAGCCCCATTATTTAAAATTACAGCATGCATAAAAAAAAAAAAAAAAATCATGGGGGTATTTTCATGGAGTGTGGAGGGTTGGGGAGGTGAAAAAAGTTTGATTTTGATTTCAGTGTTAAGATCCACTTTAAATAGTTGTGTTGATACCCATTTTCAGCAGCAGGAAGCATAGTAGATTAAGGCTCCATTTACACGGGACGCTATATCAACCTCCCCTGAACGTTTTTTTTTTTTTTTTGACAGCTGGAATCCAGCTTCTAAAATGGACGTTTTGTCGTGTTTTACACGCCGTGTTTAGCCGCGTTTAGCTGCGTTAGCGCCTAGGAGCGTTTTTTTTTTTTTTTTAGAATGGAAACGCCTGTAAACAAAATGGTTCTAGATGTGAGTTACCACGTTTAGGGGCATTTAGCGGCCTTTACAAGCTGTTTGGCATTTCAAATGCCTCTGAACTGGCGTCTGAACCCATTTTTTGCGTTCCAAAAAAAGCCTTTAAACTCAACTGCCTGGAAATGACCTTAAATGAACCTGTGTAAATGTACTGATAAGATAATAGAGGAAAGTTCAGGGGCAGCTGAAAAAAATGCCCAAATGCCTCAAAACTTCCATTTACCAGCAGCAGTGTAAATGAGGCCTAAGGGCTCTTTCACACATACGGATCGTTTGTGTCCACCTGTCAGTTTTTCAGGCGGACCCAAACGGACGCTCCATGTACTTCTATGGTGCAGCGGATGTCAGCGGTGACATGTCCGCTGACACCCGATCCGCCAGAAACAGACGGATGGAAGCCCTATTTTCCATCCGCCTGGTGGATCGGATCGGATGAACAAGGACAGACGGTCCATGTTCATCCGATTCTCCATAGAGGAGAATGGAGCTCTGACAGGTCAGTCTCTACACGGAGTGCAGAGACTGTCCTGTCATCTGCCGGCTCAGCGGGGATCAACGGATGGATCCCCGCTGAGCAGCGGAACCCGTCAAAACGGGCTCAGTGTGTGTGAAAGAGCCCTAAATGTGAAATCATTTTGGACCAAAGCCTGCAGAAATAAAGTGGGACAAAAACTGGCAGTTTCCTTTTAGGTTAAATATTATGAGTTGGTTATATTTTTAACAAAACAAGGTTGAATTGGTGACAATGCATGGGGTAACAATTCATTTTACATGCAAAAATCTACGGTACAAAAAAAAAAAAATTGCCTTTTTGGAGTTTGGCCTTGTTTGCTCTGGGCACAAATCGCAAAGCACTTCATCCCAAACCTTCACAGTCTTCAGAGGAATTGTTACATTTACCAGAGGAACCAGGGGACAAATCAGCATTTTAAATACTTTTCCCAGGAGCAATGTTATTGGTAAGGGAGAGGAAGAGACACCAGGCTCCTTATAAATGGCGTAGCACCTCTGTGTAATCTGTCAGGGGGAGCTGACACCATGCCTGACTTCTATCTGCAGCACATGTCTGCGCCGTCACCTGACATAATCCTTCTCCCTGGGACATTGCTGATTTGTGCATAAGTGATGAGCGCAATCCACCTGAGTTAGGACTTAGAAGCGCCTGATCTGGGACTGTCAGGGCCAGAGTATTTTACTGCCTACTGCTATTAGCCGGAATTGACAGAGCTTGAGATGCGGTGAATTGTACAGTGTGTGAAATTAACAGCTGGGGGACTGAAGTGCTGTGTAGCAGTCATTTAATCTGCAATTTATCAGGTTATGCTGTGTTCCAAACCTGCACACGGATTATGCTTAAAAAGAAAAAAATATAATACAGAGAATGGTGAACGGTAAATGTTGACAGACAGCTGAAAACAAGATGGACTTCTGGAACAATTACAATTTTTTTTTTCAATCAAAATATTGCCTGTCATTTTAATATAAGCAGGTATAATTTTATTTACCATGTCTAGAGCCATGGAAGTTTTAATCAGGTGGAAGACTTATTCAATTTAAAGGGCTCCTGCACCTAAAAAATATTTTATTGATATGCAAAAAAAAAAAAAAGAAAAAATAGAAAATATTTTTCTGGAGTGCAAATAGATGTAGTGTCCCTGCCCTGGCTAAATTTCGCTCTATAGCTTTGCTGTAGCCAGCTGAGCTGCAATTAAAGGCTCCATACACACTAGATGCTCAATAACCCCTAAAAAAAAAGATGGGTAAAGAATGGTATTAATTTAGTATTTTTTGCCAGCGTTCATGCAGTGTTTAGTACAATTTGCAAAAGTGTTTAGGAGCAGTAGCGTTTTTGTTAAGGAGCGAGTGGCTGCTGAGTCCTTAACAATGGATGACAGATGAATGTAAACTAAACAATTGCCAGCAATAAAAAAAATGGGGGGAAAAACAGTGTGGGGAACCCCCAATCCATACTCTGGTTCTGGTATGGATTTTAAGGGGAACCCCACGCCAAAATGAAAAAAACAAACATGGAATGGAGTCCCCCAAAATCCATACCAGACCCATATCTGAGCATGCAGCCTTGCAAGGCAGGAAAGGGGGAGGGGCGAGTGACCGCCCCCACCTGAACCATCCCAGGCCATGCCAGACCAGACACCCCCCAGCACCTTGTCCCCCCATGTTGATGAGGACAAGGGCCTCTTCCTCACAACACTGGCCAAGTGGTTGTGGGGGTGCCTTATAAGAATCTGGTAGAAGGACCCCCAAATCCTGCCCCTCCCCCGTGAATACATTGTACCCCATCCCATTCACTAAAAAAAGTGTCAAAAGTAAATAAAAATGCAGACAGTTTTTAATAAGTCCTTTTATTAAAGCAAAAACACGTCCCCCAGTGTAGATCCATTGTCAATTACGATGAACGCCAGTCAACGACCTGAAAAAAAAAAAAAAATAAGGGTCCACCCCCGAGGAAGGCTCCCACCATCTGACAGCTTTGCTGCCTCCTGCTGGAAAAAAAGCTAAGAGGTGGGCCCCCTTGTGACGTCATTGACCCAGCATGCTCCTAGAAGCTGAAGCTTAGAAAATGCTTCTAGCTTACAATAGTGTGAATGGACACATAGTATAACGCTATTTGCTTCTAGGGGCAGAAATAAAAAACGCTCAAAGTAGCTGCTTGGAGGTTAAAAATAAGCTAGCGTACATCGAGCATTGCCGTATAAGGCATAAGTTTGAAATAATGATAAAGAGTTCTTATAAAAGCATAAAACAATCCTACTCAGAAAACCCCAACAAGGGAAGTATTAGAACCTCTATTCTCCCCCACTCACTGGTCAGCTGACGTGGGTCGTGAGCATATAAAGTGCTCTGCAAAGAGTGCTATCAAGATACCAGGTTGGAATGAAGAGCAAATAGAAGAAGAAAGACAGGCTCGTTGAGGAAAAACACTCTGGGGTTTTTAACTATATTCACCATTGCCACAGAATAGATCAGAGAATGAACGCTTAGCCAAAGCCTGCGCACCTTTGCACAGGTCCATCTCGTGTAGAACATCGTACCAGGTTGACTGCATCCCCTTAAGCACAAAGAGGAAGCCCCTTGGTACATTTTTGAGAGGTGGTATGGCACCAGGTACCATCTAGAGAGTACCTTACATCCTCCCTCCACCAGGGCTGTATTCATGATGCCCATAAATGTTTGAGAAGACCACTTCCACCAGCCACTTAAATCTCAATCATTTAATTTTGATCTTTCTAAGGATGAATTAGTAAAGTCTGTGCTGTGAAAAAGTTCCCCCACTCATACACTTCTATTAACAGTCAGGGGTTTCAGGCACTGCTTGGTCTTTTTTTCTATTTTATTACTTTGTTTTAGAAGAATTTAACAGACAGAACCCATTGTTTTCAGTTATACATTTTGTAATAATGGGAATTCAAAATGGAACGTGTGACACCAAACGCCAGTCAAGCCAACCTTTGTCTAAGCTGATCTAATTTTAGTTTGGTGGATGAAAATTGATTGAAATGGTGACTTTTTAAATCCCTCCAGTGGAAACTTGTTCCAAAACTGCAACCATTTTGACAAAACTAAACAGCTAACAGGAATATAAATATCTGTGGGAATTTTAACAAACTGGTGTCCACTTATTAAAAACAGTTGTGTACAAATCCTTCCCAAAGGGGAGAAGAGTTGATTCAAATTCTCACAGTATTCTGGGTCTGTGCTTCCCGACATGTTTCGCGGTATAACCGCTTCCTCAGGAGAATGCACAATTTTTGGTACGTACTAGGAACAACAGCACATATCAGTACATACATTCACATACCATCAATGAGCAGTTAATACACACTGGTGATTAGATAAATAATTTGTGAACACTGTATGTGTTACATATATGCATGCATTATCCCGTGTCAGGACCCACCTGTAAAATGAATCACAATGCCAAGGCACTAATACCTTGGTTTTAACATTTTTGACTTTGTGAGCCTATAGCGGTACCAATAAAATCCCATAGTCCCTTCCCTTTCCCCATTCTGCTGGATTTTCTACTTTTGTAATTGGGGATGTTGGTACCTTTACTCATTCTTAAAGGAATATACTGAGCCAAATATATATGGTGTCCAATTATAATGAAGTACTTGTTTTGGTGGACTAGAACTTCAGACTATTCTAGGATAAATAGCATAGAGTATTCTTGCGTGAATACTCAATAATCATAATATTAAATGTTTGCTGTGTTAAAAATTAAGTTATAGAAAACTGGTAATGTCAACAAATTAGGTATCTGTGCAAACTGAGTGTTACAAACACAGAAAATCACTGCACTTTTCATCAACAACGAATGGCTCTGGGGTTGTGTTGGCCGCTCAACAATCCTTATTCAATGTTTCTTGGCTAGCCAGCTCTACTTGTCAGTTTCAAATCCCCTGGGTTAGCTGGGCAAAGTAAACTTGAGTCCTCCATTAGACAGATAAATGGCGGGAACTAATACAATGCTTGCATTTTTCTCAACTGCAGCTCAAACTCTTCTGTGATTATAAGTAACCAATATTCACCCTGGGATTCAGCCCCTGCCTCGTAAAGCTGTTCATTGAGAACAAAACATAACAATAATTTTGTGAGAATTTAATAACAATATCTCAATGTTTAATAAAGGAAGTAATCATCTCTCACCTTATCCATTTCACTTACCTAATGCTAAGCAGTTTCCCCTTTCACATCCTTGCTAATTTACTCATTTTGCACGTTGTAAAATAGAAAAATAATAAAAAAAATGCACAATGAAATCCAGATGCTAAAATTCCGTGTTCTCTAGGTCATAATTGAAGTTCATTGTGTCTATTTTTTTGCAAAGTCTAATACATGAAGCTGGTATCAAGTTCCCAAGTCTACTAAACATTTGCCATAAATACCTCTTAATCCTCCTAGTCATTGCTCTGAGGTAATAACTCTGCTCTTGCTATGGGCCAGCCAATCAGTGCCTCTAAAAATATAGCCAGGGTATAGTAAGTCATTTTAATGTATTGCACACCGCTCCTTGTATGGTGACTCCACCACCTTTTGACCCTTTTCACCATTCCCAGCAAGGAAAATCTAGTTTCCTATGGCAAGAGGTCAATGCTAAGTGTAAATGTAACATATTTATTACAAAGCATTTCCTGCAAGAGCTCATTTACCATAAGCACTGATCAGCTCCACACTAATTAGGCCGAGCTGCTGTATAGTGCTGCCTGTCAACAGCAGGAAAGAATGATGAAGGTGCAACTTCAACATTTTAAAAAGTTACATTTATAATATATATATATATATATATATATATATATATATTTATTTTTTATTTATTTATTTTTTTTCCCAGCAAAGGTGATCCCCATAAGCTAATCTCCCACATGTGGTGGACTCAGCGGGTACTTTCCTAAAAAAAAAAAAAAAATGGAGCAGGTGATAAAAGCCCTGTTGCAGGCCAATGCAACCCAGCTGGAGACGAACCAACAGTTTTTGGAGGCCCTGCTGGAGTTAAAGAAGGGGCCCGCACCTCCTGTGCCAGTGGAACAAAAGTTGATACGTGCCAGTTACCACCTGCAGAAGATGACACCTGCGGATGATGTGGAGGCGTATCTCACCACTTTTGAGAGAGTCGCTGTGCGGGAAGGATGGCAAAAAAGACAATGGTCGGGACTGCTAGCACCTTTTCTGACAGGTGAGCCCCAAAAGGCCTATTTTGATTTGGAACCCGATAAGGCCCAGGACTGTGAGTCTCTAAAAATGGAGATACTCACATGCCTGGGTGTCACCATGGCAGTCAGGGCTCAACGTGTGCATCAGTGGACCTGCTGCATGGACCAGCCACCCCACTCCCAAATGTTTGACTTGATACATCTCACAAGGAAGTGGTTACAGCCAGAGACTTTGTCAGGCCCTCAAATTGTAGAGCGTGTGGTCATGAACCATGGACCCTGCAACTTTGAGGAAGTGGGTCAGCCATGGGGACCCCAAAATGGCAAACCAACTGATGGACCTCATGGAGAGATACAGTGCTGCTGAGGACTTGTTGCACCCATCTGCGCCCCACTCCAATGTATCTAGTGGTGAAAGATTGCCGGCGGACCCGGTAAGACTGTTCCAGGGTTCAAGGGCGTGGGGAAGTTTGATAAGACTGCTATGGCTAAAGAGACTATGTGCTCTAGACCTGGAGACTGGCCAAAGCAGCCAAGAAGGTCTTGGGGACCCTTGAGAGGACTGGGTATAGAGCACATACAGTGCTACCAATGTCATGCATTGGGGCATATTGCTGCCAACTGTCCCCTAAATGATGAACCAATGCAGTGTGATAATGCTTATATGAAAAGACGCATACTGTATATATTTTTGCACAGGCTGCTTGTACTGCATCACATCAGGGTCGAATGGAGAAGCAAATGTGTGTGATTTCTGTTTATGGGAAGCCAGTCACTGCACTGCTGGATTCTGGTAGTGTTG
>BLSH010094785.1:1018282-1035575 GCA_018402905.1 Glandirana rugosa
ACCCAGCGGAGGAGTGAATAGGGGGGGGGGGGTAAAGTGTGGCCTTCCTCTTTATATGGTGGGAAGTGTGACCGGAAGAAAGATTTCCCCGTGAGGTGGGTGTATAAGAAGGCCCATACAAAGGTACTCATGAAGGATTAGAAACATTTCATTAATTCTTCTGACGCGATTGGGATAACGTAGTATATAGGGGCACATGTGTCGACGTCGTTATTCCACACTAGGGATGTGGATTTTATGTTTGATATTGGTTTATTTCGACGCGAACACTTTCCCATACTTGGTGTCACTACTTTTATTCACATCTTCCATAGGCATCTAATATTTTTATATTTCACTTTATTTATGTTAAGAGTGTATTTATTTCACTTTATATTTTTATAATCTACGGATACCTTCTACACTTATTTTCATCACTGTGGTTCATACCCTTTCACAAGCGCAGCTTTATTTGGTTATAGTTTGTATTTTAGGTGTAGGGATCACACCTTATTGCTGCAGCTGTGTACACGGGGATATATGATGCAATAGGGTTAGCGCAGTCTTCTTAATTACTTTACAAAGATTAGGAAGTACTCATGGAAACATACCCGGAAGAATATGTGGGTGGAGTGCCCCTTTAGAAAGAAGGCCAGTGTGAAGGGTGGTATATTTCTCCTTCCGGTGTGAAATGGGGGGGGGGGGATAAGTGAGGAGGCGACCCAGTGCCACTTGGAGACAGCTCCACCCAAGCAGAGAGGAAGTCTGGCTGAGGAGTCAGGAGGACTCCGCCCTACAGACACAATGTCTGTGTATGAGTGTCAGGAGGACACCCATGTTCCTTAGGAGGAAGAGGCTGCAGCTGGCAGCATGAGTGTATGCTCTGAGGAGCAACCCAAAGCAAACCCTGCGAGGGAAACTGCTGTTATTTTCTTTGAACTTTGCTTCCTTTAAATAAAAGTGAGCTGCCATACCCTTAAAATGCAGTCTGGACTGACACGTGTTCCTAAAAAACGCATGCACCACTTGAGTATAATCATCCTGGTATCTTACAGCCTCCATTCATAGATCCACATCTTACTTGGTAGTCAGACCTTATTTTTAGCCCCAGCTGTCAACTGACTTATGTACTGTAAGCAAGTTACAAAAACAAAGCAAGGGAAGACACAAACCCCTGGTGCATTATCCGAGTAAAAACTGAATTTATTGATAAAAAAAAACACAATAAAATACTCACAAAAGGTGCATATGTATATTGCAAGTTCACAGAAGGATGACACGAGGTAGAACATCCAAGTATTTCTGCAGCCTCACATGTAAATGCTAGCGTGTTTAGGGGGCGCACCCCCTTCTTCAGAGCTGTAAAATTATATATATATTTTTATATTGTGACAGCAGGCGGGTAAAGACGCCAGGTTGCGTGCAGGATGGCAGGTACATTTGCCCTAGATTTAAGGTGTATGCAGACTTATACCACTAAGGGGAGTCTTGTAGGTGTAGAGGTAATGAGCGCAGCTGAGGTGAGCTGGCTCATTAAGGCCTCTACAAGAACTCCCAGCAGGGATAGGTGAGTGCTCCACCCTGGAACCAGGTTCTGTGTCATGTCAACAGACTGGAGAGTGTAAAGCCTCGTACACACGGGACGATGATCGCACGACCGATCGTCTCAAATCTTATGTTGGCTGTTGTATCTAGCATACTGACTGCACTACACGATCGTACGACCAAAGAAAGAACGTTCAGGTGCATGTAATTAGCATCCGGCCGTTCCTGACTTCTGAGCATGCGTGTTTTGCACAATACAACTTGTTGGACCAACTTCTCTGTACACACGATACAAACGGTCGTATGACAGCTTGTTGGTACTACCAAGTTTTCTAGTTTGCTCATGCAACTCCCGTTGTAATCTAATCGCGCGTACTAACGATCGATTTCGCATACAACGGTCGTTCGTACGACCTGTTGTATACGATCGTTGTCCCGTGTGTACGAGGTTAACACCTTGTCTGGTAAGAAGCCTGTGTGGCTGACTGTGTTCAGTGAGAGATAGCAGCTAGGTACAGAGGTAGGCTGTACCCAGCTGACAGACAGGGAAACCTATTGTGTAGTCAGTGGCCAAGTGGCCTAGGCTTTATTTTGTTGTTTGATTTTGTCTGGCTGTTTTTCACATTGTAACTAGTGAGAATAAACTACCTTTTTGTTTTCATCTGAAACTGCTGTCTGGCTGTGCCTAAATTGTGTAGTGAACCCTTCCAGGGGGTCAAACACACCCGCTGCCGAGCTAACCCCCTTACAGTGGTAAGTGGCCAGGGGCAGTTTTTTTGGTGAAAGGCCAGCATGGAAGAGATACTGAGACAGCTTGTTGTAGCGAATGCTAACCAACAACAAACGAATGCTAGTCTACAACAAGCAAATGCTAATCAGCAGCGAGCTCTCCAGCAAAGTATGGAAGCAGCAACGAGCCCAGTAACAATCTGAGGCCTGTTTAATTGAGTTGTTGCAGAAGCAAGAGCAGAGACTTCAACAGCAAATGGATGCCATAACACAACAGCATCGACAGACCAGTGAGGCGAGTGGATCCAGTAATACATCATTTTGTCTGAGCCGTTTATTGCCAAAAATGACTAGAGAGGATGATCCTGAAGTGTTTCTGACCACATTTGAAAGGACTGCAGAAAGAGAAAAGTGGCCTAAGGAGCAGTGGGCTGGATTGGTGGCTCCTCTATTGGCTGGTGAATCGCATAAAGTTTATTCTGACCTAGAGCCGGACCAAGCAAAAGACTATGTTGTGCTAAAAACAGAAATATTGGCATGGCTGGGTGTCACCCGGGCTGTCCGGGCTCAGCGTGTGCATAACTGGACTTTCCAACTTGAAAAGCCCCCTAGGTCGTAAATGATCTCATACACCAGGGCAGGAAGTGGCTGCAACCTGAAACTTTGACAGCACCAAAGATTGTGGAACGTGTGGTAATGGATCGGTTCCTGAGATCTCTACCTACTGCTATCCAAAAGTGGGTAAACCATGGAAACCCAGACACGGCCGACAAGCTTGTGGATCTGGTAGAGAGGTACTTGGCTACAGAGAACCTGACCGCCTCTCCCAGGGACTCATGGACTTTCCACCCTAAGACCAGACCATCCCCTGCGGTGGGTAAGATGACTTCAAGGGGTAAGGGTGGAGAGAGTGACAGGGCAGGAAGTTTGCGTAATGTATGGCGACCGCAATCAAAGTCGCAGGAAGCAGCGAAAAAGTTTATTTGTCATCATTGCCGGCAAGAGGGACATATTGCAGCCAATTGCCCAGTTGTGGATGAACCTATGGAATGTGGCTAAGAGACAGACGTCAGTCGCTATTTGCGACAGTTGCATGCACTGCCACTCGGGGAACTGAAAAACATTTATGCAAAATGTGTATTAATGATAAAAGTGTTGTTGTGTTGCTAGATTCAGGTAGTCTGGTAACATTGATAAAAGCTGAATTAGTTACTACAGAGGTCTCTAGGAATAACAAGGTGGCTGTTATTTGTGTACATGAGGACACCAGAGAGTATCCTGTGGCTAAAGTGGTTTTTGAGACCCCCAAAGGTAACACAAGTTATCAGGTGGGATTGGCGCCTCACTTTCCACATGATGCTATTGTGGGGAGGGATTTTCCAAAATTCTGGGAACTCTGGGATGGTCCTGAACCCGCCACTGAGGCCCCTAGAGGCCAGGAAGACGAATCCCAGGTATCCTCTGAGAATGGTGAGACTTCTCAAGACTTTCCCTTGTCGGTGTTGGCAGGAGAGACTCGGGAAACTGGGGAGGAACCAACATCTTCAAACGAAAACATGCCGTCTGTAGAGTTCTCTGATTTAGAGGTTCACAGGGAAAATTTTGCCACAAAACAGGTAAAAGACCCCACCCTGATAAAGGTGCAGGAAAATGTGGTAAAGATAGATGATGAAATAGTGAAAACAGATCAGTCCTGCAGTTACCCATACTTTATGGTGGAAAGGGATCTGTTGTATCGGGTAGCACAAAAAGCAGATGAAACCATTGAGCAACTTGTGGTACCCAAACCCTATAGGAAGTTGGTATTGGAATTAGCCCATGGGCCCATTTTGGGAGGTCATTTGGGGGCGGAGAAAGCCAGAGAGAGAGTATTGCAAAGGTTCTATTGGCCTGGGGTCATGAAGGAAATAGAAAATTATTGTTCCTCCTGCCCTGTGTGTCAGAAGTCGGCACCTTTGTCGCATTTCCGTAACCCACTGGTACCTCTCCCCATCATTGAGGTTCCCTTTGAGAGGATCGCAATGGATTTGGTAGGTCCGATACTGAAGTCCGCTAGGGGGCATCAGTATATTTTGGTCATAATGGACTATGCCATCCGCTATCCTGAAGCGATCCCACTTAGAAATACCTCCGCCAAGACGATAGCCAAAGAGCTATTTCTGGTCTTCAGCCATGTGGGTATTTGTAAGGAATTGCTTACAGACCAGGGTACCCCATTTATGTCCAGGGTAATGAAAGAGCTGTGCAAGTTGTTCAAAGTGACACAATTGCGTACATCTGTGTATCACCCTCAAACAGATGGGTTGGTTGAAAGGTTCAACAAAACCCTAAAACATATGTTAAAAAAGGTGGTGGATCGAGACGGAAAGGATTGGGACTGTTTAATACCCTACTTGATGTTTGCTATTCGGGAAGTACCACAAAGTGAGAGTTCTCCCCACCGGAGTGTGATTGAGCATGTTGCTCTAATGCAGTGGTTCTCAACTCCGGTCCTCGGGACCCACTAACAGGCCAGATTTTAAGTATTACCTTGGGGAGATGCAGACTAGAATACTGCAATCACTGAGCAGCAAATGATATCACCTGTGATGTATTTCAGTTATTCTGCAAACCTGGCCTGTTAGTGGGTCCCGAGGACCGGAGTTGAGAACCACTGCTCTAATGCAAGATAGAATTGCACAAGTAATGCCAATTGTCAAGGAACACTTGGCCCAAGCACAGTTAGCATAGCAAAGGGTGTATAAATGCAAGGCCAAGACCCAGACTTTTTCACCGGGGGATAGGGTGTTGGTACTAATCCCTATGGTCAAAAGCAAATTCCTGGCCAAATGGCAGGGCCCTTATGAGATAATTGAACAAGTGAGTGAAGTGAACTACAGGGTCAGACAACCAAGACAGCAAAAGCCAGAACAGATATACCACATTAATCTGTTGAAAGCCTGGAGGGATAGGGAATCCCTAGTCGCAGAAACCTTGGTGTTGCAGACTCAGTCTGATTGCTTAATTCCTGAGGTGAGAATAGCAATCACCTTATCAAAACCCCAAAAACAGGAGGTGAAAGTTTGTGCTCCGCAACAGAGAGGTGTTCTCTGAGCTGCCGGGACAAACATCTGGGGTAGTGCATGACATTATCACCCCGCCAGGTGAAAGGGTAAAACTAAAACCCTATCAAATACCGGAGGCTCGATGGGAGGCAATATGAGGGGAAGTTCAACGAATGCTTGAATTAGGTGTGATAGAAGAGTCCCAGAGTGACTGGTCAAGCCAGATTGTTTTAGTGCCCAAACCCGAGGGGAGCTGGCGATTTTGTAACTATTTCCGGCAGTTGAATAATGTTACAAAATTTGACACCTACCCCATGCCACGCATAGATGAACTGATCGACCGACTGGGAACAGCCCGATATGACGACACTTGATCTCGTGAAGGGGTATTGGCAAATTCCCCTAGCTGAGTCAGCGAAGAAGAAAATGGTATTTGTAACACCAGAAGGGGCATTCCAATATAAAAGAATACTGTTTGGGTTACAGAATGCACCAGCCACATTCCAGCGGAAAATGGACAAAATTCTGAGGCCCCATCAGAAGTATGCTGCAGCCTACTTGGACGATGTGATTATCCACAGCACAGATTGGGCCTCACATCTGCCAAAAGTGCAAGCTGTACTAGACTCCATAAGGGAAGCTGGGTTCACGGCTAATCCAAAAAAAGTGTACCATTGGACAGGAAGAGGCCAAATATTTGGGGTACACTATTGGGAGGGGAGTGATAAAACCTGAAATCAACAAAGTGGAAGCCATAAATAGCTGGCCACGCCCCAACAGTAAGAGCAGGTCCGAGCGTTGCTCGGAATTGCTGGATACTATCGGCGATTCATTCCTCACTTTGCTTCGCAGGCTGTGCCTCAAACCAACCTGACAAAAGGGAGAGAGTCTACCATGGTGAAATGGACCCCGGAGGCTGAAGCAGCCTTCCAGGCTTTAAAAAAAGCCTTATGTAGCCAACCAGTGCTGTACTCCCCTGACTTCACTAAGGACTTTGTGGTACAGACTGATGTGTCAGATGTAGGCTTAGGAGCAGTGTTGTCCCAGGTCTGGAACGGAGAAGAGCACCCATTCATTTATCTTAGCAGGAAACTGAAACCCCTCGAAGAAAACTATGCCACAATTGAGAGAGTGTCTAGCGGTGAAATGGAAACTAGACTCCCTGTGATATTATTTGCTGGGTAGACACTTTGATCTGATTACAGATCATGCACCCTTAAAGTGGATGGCTAAAAAAAAGGAGACCAATAGAAGGGTAAATCGGTGGTTCCTGGCCCTGCAAGAATACAACTTCACTGTATCGGCCTGGTGTTCAAATGGGGAATGTGGATGCCTTGTCTCGGGTAAAGGCGTGCCTGACTGCCTGTGTTACAAACCCCAGTTTGAAACAAGAGGGGGGGGTATGTGACAGCAGGCGGGTAAAGACACCGGGTTGCAAGCAGGATGGCAGGTACATTTGCCCTAGATTTAAAGTGTATGCAGACTTATACCACTAAGGGGAGTCTTGCAGGTGTAGAGGTAATGAGCACAGCTGAGGTGAGCTGGCTCATTAAGGCCTCTACAAGAACTCCCAGCAGGGATAGGTCGGTGCTCCACCCTGGAACCAGGGTTCTGTGTCATGTCAACAGACTGGGGAGTGTAACATCTTGTCTGGTAAGAAGCCTGTGTGGCTGACGGTGTTCAGTGAGAGATAGGAGCTAGGTACAGCGGTAGGCTGTACCCAGCTGACAGACAGGGAAACCTATTGTGTAGTCAGTGGCCAAGTGGCCTAGGCTTTATTTTGTTGTTTGATTTTGTCTGGCTGTTTTTCACGTTGTAACTAGTGAGAATAAACTACCTTTTTGTTTTCATCTGAAACTGCTGTCTCGCTGTGCCTAAATTGTGTAGTGAACCCTTCCAGGGGGTCAAACACACCCACTGCTGATCTAACCCCCTTACTATATATACACACACATACATATATATCTATATATATTTTATACACGCATACATATTCAAAAATTAATAGAGCCAAAAGGATCTATACAGGGAGGGTATGGGAATGTTTATGGTGCTTCAATCAAGAAAAAAGAAAGGAGTAACAACCACAGTAAAATCAATCAGTTTTCATATTGTGTAATTAAAAACCAGAGTTATGCATATAAGCACTTAGCAGAATATAAGCAGAGGAAAGTGCCAGTGATTATATTTTTGGGTTTTCCATTTTTACAATGGTGCGTGAAGAAGTTGTCCTGACATGTTTCGCTATAAAGTTAGCTACATAAGGGGATGGATGTTGTAACACTATTACAGTGGTTCTCAACTCCGGTCCTCGGGACCCCCCAACAGGCCAGGTTTGCAGGATAACTGAAATACATCACAGGTGATATCATTTGCTGCTCAGTGATTGCAGTATTCTAGTCTGCATCTCCCCAAGGCAATACTTAAAATCTGGCCTGTTGGTGGGTCCCGAGGACCGGAGTTGAGAACCACTGCACTATTATGTGACACAGAAAATAATAATGAATAAACAGTATAAGCATCGAAAACAACATGGGCATATGCAGCTAATGATGTAATGTACAAGCAAGTTTAACCACTTGCCAACCACCGATCGGCATTTGACGGCAGCAAAGTGGCTCTTTAAGGCAAATCGCCGTCATCTGACGGCGGCTGCCAGATCGTGCACAGTGAGCGCGCGCGTGCCGCCTGAGGCGCGCCCGCACGCTCACTGTGTCCGGGGAGGGCCAGGGAGCGGGTGCGGCTGAGTCGATCTCCGTTGGCCACCCGCGATGCCCCCCCCGGAGTGAAAGAACGGAGGTCCGTGTAAGTAAACACGGACCTCCGTTCTGTGTGAGGGGGAAGGGCTGTGATCACAGCCTTCCTCTACATGGAAGGTGTGATCACTTCCCTTCTCCTGTTAGGGCAGTCCCCCCACAGTTAGAACACACCCAGGCAACACAGTTAACCCTTAGAGCGCCCCCTGCAGGTTAACCCCTTCACTGCCAATGGCATTTACACAGTAATCAGTGCATTTTTATAGCACTGATCGCTGTATAAATGCCAATGGTCCCAAAAAAGTGTCAAAATGTTCCGACATGTCCGCCCCAATATCGCAGTACCGCTAAAAATCGCAGATCGCTGCCATTACTAGTAAAAAATAAAAAATAAAAAAAAAAAACCAAAAATGAATTCTCATCATCCGTAAACGCGACCACTTTTGCGCAAACCAATCAATAAACGCCGATTGCGATTTTTTTTTATCACAAATATGAGGAAGAATATAAATCGGTCAAAACCGATGTAAAAAATGTTTTTTTATATTTTTTTTTTGGATTTGTATTTTAGCAAAAAGTAAGAAATTTGTTTTTTTTTTTTGCAAAATTGTCGCTCTTCTTTTGTTTATAGCGGCGATCAGAAATGACGCAGCGGTGATCAAATACCACCAAAAGAAAGCTCTATTTGTGGGAAAAAAAGGACGCAAATTTTGTTTGGGTACAACGTTGCACGACCGCGCAATTGTCAGTTAAAGTGACGCAGCGCCGAATCGCAAAAAGGGCTCCGGTCTTAAAGTGTGAAATCCTTCCGGGGCTGAAGTGGTTAAACATATGTGTATAAGTTGCAGGACATTCTAGCTAGGCCTAGCCACATGTTGGCACCAAGTTTTACCCAGCACGATTCAGCCAGGACTCCAGCCGAACCCCTATTTGCACAGCCGACAAGTAAAATTAAAAGACCTACAGCAGTATCTAAATATTAAAACAGAAAAAAGGAAGGAAGAAAAAGAGGGAAAAAAAGGAGTATATACGGATGTTATATACAATTGGACTAGTGGTATTAAAATATGTAGTATAAAAAGCGGGCTTGAAAAAACAAGCTCAAATATTAATTATATAAAAAAAAAAAAGGAAATTTTTAAAAGGAATAAATATCCAACTTACATCAAGATTTAACCACTTGCCGACCGCCAACCGCAGGTTGACGGCGACAAGGTGGTTCGTTATCGCAAATCGCCGTCATACGACGGCGGCTGCGATAACGCGCACTGTGAGCGCGCGCGTGCCGCCGGAGGCGCGCCCGCGTGCTCACTGTGTTCGGGGAAGGCCAGGGAGCAGGTGCGGCGGCTTCGATTGCTGCCGGCTACCCGCGATGGCTCCCCCGGAGCAAGTGAGCGGAGGTCCGTGTATGCAAACACGGACCTCCGCTCTGTGTGAGGGGGAAGGGCTGTGATCACAGCCTTCCTTTACGTGAAGGCTGTGACCACTTCCCTTCCCCAGATAGGGCAGTCCCCATACAGTTAGAACACGCCCAGGGAACATAGTTAACCCTTAGAGCGCCCCCTGCAGGTTAACCCCTTCACTGCCAATGGCATTTACACAGTAATCAGTGCTTTTTTATAGCACTGATCGCTGTATAAATGCCAATGGTCCCAAAAAAGTGTCAAAATGTTCCGACATGTCCGCTGAAATATCGCAGTACCGCTAAAAATCGCAGATCGCCGCCATTACTAGTAAAAAAAATAAATAAATAAAAACCCCAAAAATTAATTCTCATCCTCCGTAAACGCGACCACTTTTGCGCAAACCAATCAATAAACGCCGATTGCGTTTTTTTTAATCGCAAATATGAGGAAGAATATAAATCGGCCAAAAACGGTGAAAAAAAATGTTTTTTTATATTTTTTTTTTGGATTTGTATTCTAGGAAAAAGTAAGAAATTTGGGTTTTTTTGCAAAATTGTCGCTCTTCTTTTGTTTATAGCGGCGATCAGAAATGACGCAGAGGGGATCAAATACCACCAAAAGAAAGCTCTATTTGTGGGAAAAAAAGGACGCAAATTTCGTTTGGGTACAACGTCGCACGACCGCGCAATTTTCAGTTAAAGCGACGCAGTGCCGAATCGCAAAAAGGGCTCCGGTCCTAAAGCTGGAAATCCTTCCGGGGCTGAAGTGGTTAAAGTATTCAGTATGTTAAGCCATGAGCCACAATGCCATAAATGAGTCTGGTCATGTCCAAACTGAAAAGAGGGTATGGACATTAAGAAAAGGAGACTGCGATCGAATAGCGAGCCAAGTGATCGAACAAAGGAATAACAGAAGCAGTGGTGTGCAAGTGCATGCCACAGTGTGCATATGGTTCCCTCTTGCGGTACATACCGGGGTCTGGCCTTATGCCTATGTCAGACCCCGGTGCCCCATACTGCATCTGTGGCATGCACTTGCACACCACTGCTTCTATTATTCCTTTGTTCGATCACTTGGCTCGCTATTCGATCTCAGCCTCTTTTTCTTAATGTCCATATTATTTTTTGATGCCATCATCTCTTCATACCCTCTTTTCAGTTTGGACATGACCAGACTCATTTATGGCATTGCGGCTTATGGCTTAGCATACTGAATGCTTTAAATCTTGATCTAAGTTGGATATTTATTCCTTTAAAAATTTCCTTTTTTTTTTATTTTTATTTTTTTATATAATTAATATTGCAGCTTGTTTTTTCAAGCCCGCTTTTTATACTACATATTATTTCAATACCACTAGTCCAATAGTCTATGACATCCGTATATACTCCTTTTTTCCCTCTTTTTCTACCTTCCTTTTTTATGTTTTAATATTTAGATACTGTCTTTTGATTTTCCTTGTCGGCTGTGCAACTTGGGGTTCGGCTGGAGTCCTGGCTGAATCGTGCTGGGTAAGACTTGGTGCCAACATGTGGCTAGGTGTAGCTATAAATGTCCTGCGACTTATACACACATGTTTAAATTTGCTTGTACATTACATCATTAGCTGCATATGTCTATGTTGTTTTGGATGCTTATACTGTTTATTCATTATTATTTTCTGTCACATAATAGTGTTACAACATCTGTCCCCTGATGAAGCTACCTTTATAGTGAAACATGTCAGGACAACTTCTTCACGCACCATTGTAAAAATGTAAAACACAAGAATATAATCACTGGCCGTGTTTCCTCTGCTTATATTCTGCAAGTGCTTATATGCATAACTCTGTTTTTAATTACGCAATATTAAAACTGATTGATTTTACTGTGGCTGTTACGCGTTTCTTTTTCTTGATTGAAGCACCGTAAACATTCCCATACCCACCCTGTATAGATCCTTTGGATCTATTAATTTTTGAATCTATACCTTGGGGAATGAGGTGCAAATAATAATATATATATATATATATATATATATATATATATATATATGTGTGTGTGTGTGTTCCTTAGAGGTCCCCTTGTCCATAAATATACATATACACACTCATACACAGTATCTCCCCCTCATATTTTTGTAAATATTTTAATTTCAATAAATTTTATTTCAAGAAATACAGAGACATACAAATGTAGGTCTTGGCAAATCGAAAATACAATCATGAGGTATTCAACTTTAACAATATGAGTTTGAAGTGTGTCTAGGCACAGGTCTCGGCACCCCAAATGGGAGCAAACTGTGCGCAAGGGAACCCCGCCTACTGAACATTTTACGTATGCATCATTTATGAAAGGCACTTTAGACATATTGATGTAGCAGATAAGACAGCTGGTAAACAGTAAACAGTAGTCTAGGTTAGGTAGGCTTGGCTTGGTAACCCCAAAAGGGCAACATAGAGACAGCCTCAGAGAGCCTTTCCTCAGGACTGACAAGAGACCAGCTTACTTGGTATATTAGAACAGATGAAGGGTGACAGAAAACTTAGAGGATAAAAGAAAGGAGGAGAGAGGAAGGTTAGAACAAAGAAAGGGTCGAGAAAGGGAGAGAGAAAAGCAAATCAACAGGGTGAGCATCAGGGTGAGGTCAAGCTGAGACTCCTGGTATTAGAGATTCCTGCGTAACGAGCCCAGGGTTCCCAAGTGGCCTCGAATTTTATAATATTGTCTGTGAGGGCACTTGATAGCTTTTCTTGATTCATGATCCATGAAATTCTGTGTTTCACTGCAGCGAAGGAGACTTTGGGTTGTTTCCATGCCTTCAGTACAGTCAGCCTGGCTCCCAGCAGTATTAAAGACTATGTTTGGGGATTTTGGGAAAGTCTAGATTGAGCAGTGCTATAGCCAGGGTCCTGGGGAGTTGGCAAGTTGTCACTGTAAAGATGAGATTAAAGATCTTGCTCCAAAAACTCCTAATTCTGGGACATTCCCACCATATGTGGGACATGGTCCCTATGATCTGGTATTCCCGGAAACATAGTGGGCTTGCTAATGCAAAAATTGTAGCTAATTTAGAGGGTCAAATACCATCTGGTTACCACTTTGATGCTGGCTTCCATTAAGGTGATGTTTATTATACCTTTCAGGGCTCTGGAGCATGCAAAATGGCAACCTTCCAGGTCCCATTCCCTTCGTAAGTCTTTCTCCCAGGCTGACATATAGGACATTTTGGCCGTAGGGAGGGTACCGCTTTGTACCCTGGCTTGGCCACACCAGCGTTCATAAATATGTGAATTTGGGGAGGTTAGGTTTTATGCCAGATTTTATGGATGAAGTGTTGTATTTGCTGGAAGCGAAAAATATTCGCTTGAGGGTAAATCGAGTTTATTCAAACAGTAATTTATAGTGATAGTCCCATTGAAGTGTAATAATAACCGATTCGATACATCCCCTTGTCTAACCATCCTTTAAATGATTTTATTTCAAAGCCTGGGAGGGGGGGGGGGGGAGTTTGAGTTATGGAAAATGAGATCCAGGGGGCAGTTGGCTGAGACTAGGGAGGGTAGTGTTTTAAGCTTGCCCCAGAGGGCTAGGGCTTGGGATAATATGGGAGAGAGAATTGGGGGGCGGTTCTTGGGGGGGACCCAGAGTAGGAAGTCTAGGGTGTATGTCGGGACTGCTTGCCTCTCTATTTGTACCCAGTCAGGTTTCTCTAGCCTAGAAAATATTGACAGTTGCGCAAGTCTGGCCACCTGATATTACCACAGTAGTCTCCGAAGTTCCAATCCACCCTTCTTTGTTGGATGGAAGAGGGTTTTTTGGGGTACTCTGTATCCCCTCCCACCCCAAATTAATTGAATGATTTTGCCTTGGAAAGCATTCAAGTGGTCCTTCCTCACTGGTATCGGGAGGGCCCTAAATAGATATAGCAGTCTGGGTAGTAACGTCATTTTTATTGAGTGGATTCTGCCCAACCAGGAAAGTTCCCCCTTGGTCCAGGTCTGTAGGTCCTGCTCTAATTTTTGGTATGCTGGGCGAAAGTTAGCCTTGTATAAGTGTTTGATTTTCGCTGTGAGGGTTATCCCCAAATATCTAATGGAGAAATCGTTCTATACAAATTTGAAAGCATTTTTTAGTTGGGAAACTTCTGAAGGGAGTGAAATGTTTAGAACTAGTGATTTTTGTCAGGATTTTTAAGTCATTATTAAATGAGGGATATCAGTCTATAGTTGCTGACATCTTCTGGATGTTTTGTCTGGCTTGGGGATAACTGTGATATAGGCTGAGTTAAGCTGAGAATCAAGTGGGTCTCCTCTCGTTATGGAGTTGAAGAATTTAGTTAAATGTGGTGCTAGTGTTCCTGCGAATGTTTAATAAAGGTATTGAGAGCCCGTCTGGGCCTGGAACAGAGCTCTTTTTCAGGTCCCCGATGACCCCAGTCACCTCCTCCACTGTAAAGTCAGCTTCTAATAGGTTTTTGTGGTCCGTGGAAAGGGAGGGCAAAGAGGTTGTCCAGGGGCTGATCCATAGAGGTGAGAATAAAATTCATGGAATGCATGTAAAACCTTATCGGGGTTTGTTGTTGGGGGTTGCCAAGGGACCCTGATATTGGGAAGGGCAAGGACCCGGGAGCGGGGGTCAGTTTCGAGGCCAACATGGGCCTTATTTTATCTTTATGGGAGTAAAATTTGGCCCCGCTCCAGCAGATATGTTTCTCTGCTTTTGCGGTGAGGGATAGATTTAGTTCCAATTTGGCCGCATCTAACTGGGCAATGGGAACACTCCGGGGATTTTTTTTATGTTTGGACTGCAGGAAGACGAAAGACCTTTCTAGTCTCTTGATATCAGCAAGCTTTTCCCTCTTAATTTGAGAGGCTCTCTGTATTATTTTGCCCCTTATGGTGGCCTTATGAGCCGCCCATAAGGTTTCCGCCGATATACCCCCTACATTGTTTAGCTGGAAGTATTCCTTGAGGGATTTGTCTATTTCTGAGACTCTAATCGGGTCATTGAGGAGTGATTCGTTTAAGCGCCAGTGCATTTGGGAAGGTTTTTGGGGGCCTTTCCTGATTAGTACTATCACTATTGAGTGGTCGGACCAGACTATATCTTTGATATAGGATTTTAAATGTATCGGGTATGAGATATGGGGACACCAGTATGTGGTCTATCCTGGCATAGGATTGATGGGGGTTGGAAAAATAGGTATAATCCCATTTAGTGGGATTCAGTTCCCTCCAGATGTCAGTCAACCCTTGGGCGTGAATAAATTTTGCGATTTTCAGACTGGCTTTGGTGGGGCGGGTACGCTGTGTTGATAGAGGTTTAGACTTATCTAAGCCTTGGTCAAAGGCGATATTGGAATCTCCATCCAGCATTATTATGCCTTCCAGAAAGGGGGTGATAATTTTGAACAGGGTTTTGAAAAAATTTGTTGGAGGCATAATAAGCGACTATGGAGTAAAGCTGTCCATCAATGGTCCCTTTCACCAGGAGACATCTTCCTTCTGGATCTTTTTGTTCCAAATGAAAGGTAAAATCACAGTGTTTTGAAAATATGATGGCAACCCCTCTAGTTTTGTCTTCTGCGTTTGCTAAGAAAAACGTAGGGAAATGTGCATGGAGAATTTGGGATTATACCTAGCCAGGAAATGGGTTTCCTGAAGTAGAACAATGTCTAATTTGAGGGAGCGATAGTTATCAAATACTTTCCTCCTCTTAATTGGGGAGTTTAAGCCCTGGGCATTGTGGGTGGCTACTTTCAAATGTTGTGGTGGGCAATTAGGTTGGACCATGGTGTTGGGGAGGGTGGAACGCCAAGTATACCGCCGTCACTTACCCTCGTTAGTCTTCTAACTGAGATTTCCTCGGTCTGCCCCAAGAGCAAAGTGAGTCGGAGAGGGGATGGAAGGTAGTGCATGGCCTGTGGATTGGCTGGGAAAAAAAAGGGGATAGAGTAGAGATGAGTTAGAGGTAGTCTCATAGGACACTCAGTGGGTTTGGTGAAAAAATTTCCACCAAACACCTATTTGGTAGTCGTTTGTCCCTTGGGGAAGGGAAAACGTCCAATCCCACAGAGTCGGACTATCCGCAACTGTGGGATGGGGAGGCACATACAAGCCACTTCAGCCGGCGGTCCATTCTAAACCTGTTGTGGGACTTGAACGGGAAACCAACTCATTCAGAGCTACAAAACAGACCAAAATGAAAACTAGGAAAATTTTTATTGGTACAATTAAAACATCGCAGGACCTAAGAATATACTGGGTACATCAATCAGAAGATACAGAAGAAGTATATTCCGTGTGGCGTTGGTGAGCATAAGGAGACAAAACATGACATTAATATATAAAACACATTTACGACCAATCACACAGCCACCAAGTGGCGGGGAGACCCAACGCGTTTCGAATACGATCATCAGGGGTAGGAAGTGAAAAACTAAAAATCCTCTATATGTGATATTTGAGAGGAAAAGAAAAGACAAAAACGTAAGTGATGGGTTCAAATGTACAAACATTAATGATATACAATAGTCATCTATATATACATACTGACCGTATTGTACAAGGAATCGACTAGTAGGGCCATAGCGAATTCACAAATATTCAACTAGAGTATTTAGGGATCTGCCTTAGTCCAAACGGAGCAGTGTGATCTGTAGGGACACTATTTCCCAATCCGTAGTCTAGAACATGGTATTTTCAGTGGGGGCTGGCTAGCACCTTAGCCTTCAATGAGTCACAGAACTACAGGAGCAATGTGCTCCTATTGATGGTAAAAACAGAGAGGAAAGAGGAAAAAGCTAGTGAGGGCCATTTAAACGCGCTCATGGGGAGTATAAGAGTGGGTGGATAATGATTCACCTACCCGTATCGGGTTAATCAGCAGTATGTTAAACAATTGTCTCCTGCATATCTGGTGGTTACAAATATATATCAATTAGTAGGCCCATCTAGCTAACTTATATGGGATATAGTTAGTGCAACAAGGTATGAATGTTCAAAAGACTAGTACATGGAGAGTACATACCGCATACATAGAGATATGGTTTCTACTTGAGCCTGGAAGGGACTTGGACATAAGAGTAAGGACAAACACAATGATCAATTCAATTGTTGATCTAGAATGAAATAAAGGAACATTACATTCAATACACTAGACATGAGGTCATACAGACTGTCAGTCAAAAGAGAGGCTGTGTAGGTAGTCCAGAAAGCTTACCTATATATCACAGCCAGGAAAGTCTGGTCCAAGTAGGAACCAGTGATTGGGGAATATCCCCTAGTGTCCCCCAAAAGGAGAACTTGGTCTGGAAGTACTGCCCATGGGGAAAGGTCTCAGCGAGTCTAAAAAGATATATGGAAAAAGGGGTAGATTGATTAGAGGCCATAGATTGGACCACATGTGGGTCAATAAGAGTCTCACTGATTGCTCTAATGTATGAGAGGGGAGACCTTAGTATTTCATTTGCATCGTCACTCTGAACGCAAGTCCCAGTCCCTTAGCACAGAGGAAGCCCTAGTCTTCCCTGTTCCAGGGAGAACTAATAAACAGTGTTACCAATCATGCATTGATTGGTACAGCTGTATCGCAGGCCGCTTCAAGTTGCACCTTCCATTAGTAATGGCCGCCCGCCACGAGGGCGCCATTGCAGGCTTCCGGCACCAGCGGTGTGGGTGGTTGCCAGGCAACAGGCACCATGTCTGCGGGACGGGGATCGGGCGTCCTTAACGCGAAGGTAACATCATTCCATCGCCCTCGTGATTCCAGTGGGTGGTAACTCGGAATGATGTCAAGGGAGCACGGCGTTGACTGGGTGAACGTGCGTGTCTCGGGGGGGGGGGGGGGCGCCCAA
>BLSH010094785.1:1035585-1048711 GCA_018402905.1 Glandirana rugosa
ATGTCTCCGGGGGTGGGGGGGGGGCAGCGTAGTGAATATGCCCAAGCAGAAGCCCGAGCATTAACCCCTCACCTCGGAGTGTAGCGCAAATGCCAGGCACCAATCCAACATTGCCGAGCCTGGCTCCAACTTGTGGTCAAGGTGGAGGTTGTCAAAAAAAGAATACCTAAAACAAAATACAAGTATGAATGGAAGATATGAATAAAATAAAATAAAGTAGAAAATCATATGCTAAACTATGGGGGATATGGGTAAACCCACCCATTAGCCCCAGGTAAATTTGAGTTCTTTCAAGCGAGGAGACTGATCGCTCAAAAATGGCAAGCGACAATTCCTCCCTCATTTGAAGAATGGAAAAAAAACATTGATGAAACATTGTGGAAGGAAAGGGGAATGTATATTAAGAGAGGCAATTTTTCTAAATTTAAAAAAAGATGGGATCTCTGGCTTACCAGTAGGGGGTATCCTCCCTGAGATGAAACCCAACTAGTTAATTAAAGGTAAATAAGCCCCAGGAAGGATGCATACAGACACATTATGGAGTGGGCAAGGAGAGGACTCAGGTCAGGATTTCCCGCCCTTGGAATATGAGTGTAGGGGTATGAGTGTGCCGAGTGAATGTAGGGGGGTGGGGACAAGGGGGGGCGGGAGTAAGGGGTAGTAATGTTGTAATCAGCGATCTCTGGACACAAATCGTAAAAATTTTGTAAAATAATCACGTAAAAGTAGTAACAAAGAGAAAGAAACAAAACAAGGTGTGCAAAGGGAAGAAGGGAAGTAAGTACCACAATGATGTGACCAAGGAAAGACCTTTTGAGAAGTGATAAGCTATAAATGATCTTTCGAAGAGGTTAACCGAGTGGGAAAAAAAAATAAATAAATTTGAGTTCTAGTGGGTATGCGAGATTGTTGCTCCCAATGGACACAGGCAAGGCCCCAAACCTTCACAAACAGCAGAAACCCCTAAATGTCCATAAGGAAAAACTTCATAGAGATCAGGCAGAAATTGCACAAAACGTTTTTTTTGATTATACAGATAGTCCAATGAGGACCCACTAAATCCTTCTCCCCAAAAGTATGAACTCTCAGCTATCAACGCCATCATACTTTAAACCATACTAGATATGATCTATCCATATTTAGGCAAACAAAAAATAATAATAGACCAGAATTATGTGATTTCTGAATTTGTCTTTATGAAAATGAAAACAGGCAGTGGAGAAGGGGAGGCGGAATTTAAGGCTACTCAAGCTCCGGCCCCCCCAGATGCGAATCCCTCTAGGAATGGTTTGTATGATATTGCTTCATTACTTCCTGGAGGGATTGTGGCAGTGAGACGAAATATCCATCTCTGTCCATGTTGGAGCAGGATCTTGTTAAAATCTCCTCCTCTCATTCCCATGTGTATCCTATCCAGAACAAGGAAGGATATCTTGGGGAAGACGCCTCTGTTTTTGAATCACGTGTCTGCTCAGTGGTAATTTGCTATCGCACATTTTCATTGACATGAGATGTCGATATGCTCTTGTTCTCAATTCGTTGATGATCTTGCCTACATAAAACCCTGAACATTCGCTAAGGAGTAGGTAGACCAATCCTTTTGTGCCACAGTTGGCGTAGTGTCAAGGTTTATAGGTTTCTCCATTGGGTAGGATAGTTGGGTGTATACTTATGTACCGACAGAAATTGCACCCTCCGCACCGAAATGTGCCTAGGAGTTTGCATGGATCCTTTCTACCTCCCATTTAGAATTCACTGGAAGTTAAGGTGTCTTTCAGGGATCTAGCCCTTCAGAATGTAAAGGCTGGAGCCTCCGGAACCAGTGACCCTACAGTTGGATCCATCCGCAGGGTATGCCAATATTTGTTGACAATCCTGCGGATGTTGTGGTGTTTTTGGGAATACCCTATTATAATCTGTAAGGGATTGACTTTCTTTTGATGAGAGTTTGATTCATACAGTTGTATGCAAAATTTTAGGAACCCCTGACGATTTCCAGGATTGTCATTTATAAATATTTGGGTGTTTGGATCAGCAATTTCATTTTGATCTATCAAATAACTGAAGGACACAGTAATATTTCAGTAGTGAAATGAGGTTTATTGGATTAACAAAAAATGCGCAATATGCATCAAAACTAAATTAGGTGCATAAATTTGGGCACCCCAACAGAAAAATCACATCAATATTTAGTAGAGCCTCCTTTAGCAGAAATAACAGCCTCTATACGGTTCCTATAGCCTGTAATGAGTGTCTGGATTCTGGATGAATGTATTTTGGACCATTCCTCCTTACAAAACATCTCCAGTTCAGTTAGGTTTTATGGTTGCCGAGCATGGACAGCCTGCTACAAATCACCCCACAGATGTTCAATAATATTCAGGTCTGGGGATTGGGATGGCCATTCCAGAACATTGTACTTGTTCCTCTGCATAAATGCCCGAGTAGATTTTGAGCAGTGTTTTGGGTCGTTGTCTTGTTGAAATATCCAGCCCCAGCTTAACTTCAACTTTGTGACCGATTCCCCAGCATTATTCTCAAGATAAATAAAAATACAAACAATTGCACAACCAAATCTGGAAAGATTAAAAATTATGAAAATGCATGTGCAAACCACCCAAAATCACTGAAAGTCAAGGTGGGTATAAAAAAACCTTATAAATAAATAATACAATCAATAACAACACATAAGTGGATAAATTTGAACTAAACGTAAACATAAAGTGACGTGTGCAAAAAAAAAACTTTTCGTGCAAAGTTCATAAGGTGCAAAGTTCATAAAGTGCTATGGTATATGACCATCCAGTAATATCTAATAGTCCAGCGAATCCAGTGTAGATAATCAAAAAGTGATATAGAATTCTGCTTCTGAGGTGATTCCATGAGCCATCCCTCGAACTTGAAGCTGGTGCTGCCTTTCACTCCCTTGCTAAAGCTTGCTGAAGCTATCTGCCTGTTGTTGCCGTTTGCCTAGCGATAGGTAAACATCTATTTCTGGTAAGAGTTTTTACACTCAGAGTGTGTGGTGACACCGGAAGTTAATTTACCATTTCTGCACCTGGTGGAAGAATTCTATATCACTTTTTGATTATCTATACTGGATTCGTTGGACTACTAGATATTACTGGATGGTCATATACCATAGCACTTTATGAACTTTGCACCTTATGAACTTTGCACAAAAAGTTTTTTTTTTGCACACGTCATTTTATGTTTACGTTTAATTCAAATTTATCCACTTATGTGTTATTATTGATTGTATTATTTATTTATAAGGTTTTTTTTATACCCACCTTGACTTTCAGTGATTTTGGGTGGTTTGCACATACATTTTCATAATTTTTAATCTTTCCAGGTTTGGTTGCGCAATTGTTTGTATTTTTATTTATGTTTGGTTGGTATTCCACTAATTGCTTCATCCACTATAGAGGATTTTTTCTTTTATTTTTTTATATTAGCGCGGTAAATTTATATTAATATTATTCTCAAGAATTTGCTGATATTGAGTGGAATCCATGCAACCCTCAACTTTAACTAGATTCCCAGTACCGGCACCGGCCACACAGCCCCACAGTATGATGGAACCTTCACCAAATTTTACTGTGGGTAGCAAGTGTTTTTCTTGGAACGCTGTGTTCTTTTGCTGCCATGCATAACGCCCTTTGTTATGACCAAATAACTCAATCTTTTTTTCATCATTCCTCAGCACCTTATTCCAAAATAAAGCAGGCTTGTCCAAATGTGCGTTTGCATACCTCAAGCGACTCAGTTTGTCGCGTGTGTGCAGAAAAGGCTTCTTTCGCATCACTCTTGCAAAGTGCGCTGAATTGTTGAACGATGCACAGTGACACCATTTGCAGCAAGTTGAAGTTTTAGGTCTTTGGAGGTGGTCTGTGGGCTGTTTTTGACCATTCTCACCATCCTTCACCTTTGCCTCTCCAATATTTTATGTGGCCTGCCACTTCTGGCCTTAAAATGGTTGTAAAGTCCGGCCCGCCCCTCCCATAAAATAAACCCTGCAAAGCAAAAGGCATAATGAGCTAGAATGCAGTGCATACTAGCTCATTATGGAACACTTACCTTGAAACAAAGCTGTTGCAGCGGTCTCGGCACACTGCTGTGACAGGCGACATCCTTCTTCCGAGTCTGCGGCTCCGTCCAATCACAGCGCGGGCTCCAGCGATGTGATTGGTGGAGCCGTGCTGACGTCACTCACGCGCATGCGCACGGGAGCCATCATTTACGGCACGAATACAGAAGAAACGGCACCCTGGGCTACCCCGGGTGCTGATTCTTCAGTGCGCATGTGTCGATGACATCGGCGCATGCAGATACAGATATTTCCTGGACCTACAGGGTAAGCCTTATTGTAGGCTTACCTGTAGTTTAAAGTGGTTGTCATGAGTTGAGTTGAGCAGACACCTGGACGTTTGGGTTTGTCGGGTTCGGCCGAACTTCGCAAAAAATTTCGAGTTCGGCACTGAACTTGACCCCGGACCCCGAACCTCATTGAAGTCAATGGTAACCCGAACTTTTGGACACAAAAATGGCTGTAAAAAAGTCCTGGAAAGGGCTAGAGGGCTGCAAAAGGAAGCAAAATGGGGTTAAGAATAGGGCAAGTGTCCTGCAAACAAATGTGGATAGGGAAATAACTTAAAATCACATTAAAAAATAAAAATTGGAGGAGGAGGTGCATGTGGAGTAGGAGGCTAGAGGCACCGTGGCGGTGTAGGTGGAAGTGGTGGTGGAGGAGGAGGAGGTAGCCAACACTGTTTTTTTGTTTGTTTGTTTTTTCTAATTGGGGTAGCCCCCAAAATATTGAGACATATTTAAAAAAAAAAAAAAAAAAAGTATACCAACGGCTGTGTGAGGCCGGTCTAAATGTCTATTCTGCACAAGGTATAGACAAGTCTTGTTGGATCCATGCCTGGTTAATTTTAATAAAGGTTAGCTTGTCCACGTTGGCTGTGGGCAGGCGGCTGCGCATGTCTGTAATAACGCCCCCTGCCGTGCTAAACACATGTTTAGACAATACACTGGCTGCAGGGCAGGCCAGCACCTCCAAGGCATAAAGGGCAAGCTCAGGCCATGTGGCCAATTTGGAGACCCAGAAGTTGAATGGGGCAGACCCATCAGTCAGTACGTGTAGGCGTGCGCACACATACTGTTCCACCATGTTGCTGAAATGCTGCCTCCTGCTAAGACGGTGCCTATCAGCTGGTGGTGCTGTTTGTTGTGGCATGCTGCTGACAAAGCTTTTCCACATTTCGGCCATGCTAACCCTGCCTTCTGAGGTGCTGGCGGTGCCACAGCTGCATTGGCGACCTCTTCCTCCTACTCTACCTTTGCCTTGTGCTTCCACTGAGCCCCCGGTGTCATTTGGGAATGCCCTCAGCAGCGCGTCTACCAGTGTGCGCTTGTAGTCGCGCATCTTACAATGTGGGCAACTCGGCTGTCATTGAGCAGGCACTGCAGCATGTAGTCGCTCATGTGTGCCAGGCTGCCCAGAGGCAAAGACAAGCTGTCCTGTGTGGGAGGCGTATCATCTATGTCCTCCGTATCCCCCCAGCCACGCTCCAGTGATGCCCACGAGCTGCGTTGGGTGCCACCCTGCTGTGAACACGTTTTCTCCTACTCATCATCCTCCTCATCCTCCAGAACTGTGCTCTGGCTTGAAATTTTTTTACCTGGCCTATGCTGGTGCAGGAACCCACCCTCCGGGCCACTTGTGAATGACTGGCCTGATAACCGTGGAAATGACCCCTCTTCCTCCTCCTCTTCCTCCTGTGCCACATCCTCTTCCATCATCGCCCAAAGTGTTTTTTCCAGGAGACATAGAAGTGGGATAGTAACGCTGAGAACAACGTCATTGACACTGGCCATGTTGGTGGAGTACTCAAAACACCGCAGTATGGTACACAGATCTCGCATGGAGGCCCACTCGTTGGTGGTGAAGTGGTGCTGTTTCCGCCGAGCGTCTGACCCGTGCGTGCTGCAGCTGAAACTCCACTATTGCCTGCTGCTGCTCACACAGTCTCTCTAGCATGTGCGAGGTGGAGTTCCACATTGTGGGCACGTCACATAGGAGGCGGTGAGCGGGAAGGCTGAAGTTCCGCTGCAGCGCAGACTTTCTGCAGCAGCTCTGACATATCCGGGTAGTTTTTGCACCACCAAAAATTCACCACATGCACCAGGCAAAGGATGTGCATCAAATCGGCTAGGCCCAGAGCTTCTACGAGATTTTGCCCATTATCGCACACCACCAGGCCGGGTTTGAGGCTCAGTGGCAACAATCACTCATCGGTCTGTTGTTCAATGCCCATCCACAGCTGCTGCGCAGTGTGGGGTTTATCCCCCAAACATATCAGTTTTATAACAGCCTGCTGTCGTTTCCCCCTGGATGTGCTGAAGTTGGTGGTGAAGGTGTTACGCTGACTGGATGAGGAGGTGGTAGAGGAGGAGGAAGCGGAGTAGGAGGAGGAGGCAACAGGAGGCAAAGAGAAATGCCATGTAATCCTCGGTGGCGGAAGGACATGCGCCAAATGGCTAGCCGCCTCAGGCCCACCGGCCTCTAAATTTGCCCAGTGTGCGGTTAGCGAGATATAGCATCCCTGCCTGTGCTTACTGGTCCACGTATTAGTGGTTATGTGAACCTTGCCACAGATGGCGTTGCGCAGTGCACACTTGAGCTTGTCCCCGACTTGTTTGTGCAAGGAAGGGATGGCTCGCCTGAAAAAGTAGTGGCGGCTGGGAACCACGTACTGTGGGACAGACACCGCCATCAGGTTTTTAAAACTGTCTGTGTCCACCAGACGGAATGACAGCATTTCAAAGGCCAGGAATTTTGAAATGCTGGCATTCAGGGCCAGGGATCGTGGGTGGGTAGGGGGGTACTGCCTCTTTCTCTCCAGTGTTTGGGAGATGGAGAGCTGTAAGCTTCCATGGGACCATGTGGAAATGCTTGGGGACAGTGGCGGACATGGTAGCGTTGCTGTCACGTCTGTTTTCTGGGTGGCAGGTGACACTGGCACTGTAGAGGTAGAGGAAGAGGCCGAGACAGCAGCAGAAGAGGAAGCAGGAGGAGGCCGAGACCTTTCTTGGATTTTGAGGTAATTATTCCACTGCAGCTCGTGCTTTGCATGTAGATGCCTGGTCATGCAGGTTGTGCTCAGGTTTAGAACATTTATGCCTCGCTTCAGGCTCTGATTGCATAGCGTGCAAACCACTCGTGTTTTGTCGTCAGCACATTGTCTGAAGAACTGCCACGCCGGGGAATTCCTTTGAGCTGCCTTTGGTGTGCTCGGTCCCTGGGTGCGGTGGGTAGTAGCAGGCGTACTGTCTAGGGGACAGTCACTCCGCTTTTGCAACCTGCTTCCTCTTTTGCTGTGCTGGTGCCTCTGTGCGACCACCATCTCTTCCTCCAAACTGCACACGTCACTCGCATGACCTTCATTCCATGTGGGGTCTAGGACCTCATCATCATCTTCCACCCACCCTTCACCACTGCCCTCCTTGTCAGTCTGCACACTGTGGAAAGCCACAGTTGGCACCTGTGTTTCGTCATCATCAGAGACGTGCTGCGGTGGTGTTTCCATCTCCTCATCCTGAAACAGAAGTGGTTGGGCATCGGTGCACTCAAGGTCTTCCACTTCTGGGGCAGGGCTATGTGGATGGCCCATGGAAAGCACACCAGAAGAGTCATCAAAAAGCATAAGAAACTGCTGCATGACTTGGGGCTCAGACTGCTTGGCTGATTTACAAGGGGCTGAGGTGAAAGACAGATGGCCATGGGGTTCAGGTGCCAACTCTGAGCTTTCATCAAGGGACCGGGTGGGAGACAATGTGAAGGAACTGGAGGCATTGTCAGCCAATCTACTATCGCCTGTATGTGTTCTGGCCTCACCATTCATTGAGCGGCATTCGGGCCTACCATATAAAAGTTGAAGGTTCTGTCGGCTACTCGCACCCGAGGAAGGTGTTTCACTTGTGCGTGAAGCTGGCACAAATCGACCACGTCCTCTTCTTGCAACAGGAACTTCACCAACACCAGCAGCACCAACAGCACCACGACCATGACCACGTCCCTTATTTGACGCTCTCCTCATTCTGGATGCAAATGTACTATGCAGCACTATTTATTAATAATAAAAAATAAAAAAAAATAAAAAGTTTAAAATTATTCTTCTTTTTTTTTCTAAACCAGCAATGTAGATGCACATTTTATTTGTGTGCAAGAAATGCACAGCAAGGCGCAAATCTAATATGTAGCACTATTTAATAATACTTAAAAAAAAAAAAAATATATTATTCTTTTTTTGTTAAAACAGCAACATAAATGCACTTTTTATTTTTGTGCAAGAAATGCACCACTCACACCAGCAGCAGGAACCTCTCCCTACACCAGTATGAGATGATTTTAGAACGATAATCTGTCCCTCACAGCACCGATAGGAACCTGTCCCTACTCCAGTATGAGATGATTTTAGAATGAATCTGTCCCTCCCAGCACTGACCGGAAACTCTCCCTACACCAGTATGAGATGATTTTAGAAAGCTATTCTGTCCCTCACAGCACAGACAGGAACCTGTCCCTACTGCAGTATGTGATGATTCTAGAACGATAATCTGTCCCTCACAGCACCGACAGGGACCTCTCCCTACACCAGTATGAGATGATTTTAGAACGATAATATAATGTACCTCACAGCACCGAAAGGAACCTCTCCTTGCACCAGTATGAGATGATTTTAGAATGATAATCTGTCCCTCACAGCACCAACAGGAACCTCTCCCTACACCAGTATGAGATGATTTTAGAACGATAATATGTCTCTCACAGCCATGAAATGAACCTGTCCCTACTGCAGTATGAGACGATTTTAGAATGATAATCTGTCCCTCGCAGCACCGACAGGAACCTCTCCCTACACCAGTATGAGATGATTTTAGAACGATAATCTGTCCCTCACAGCACCGACAGGAACCTCTCCCTACACCAGTATGAGATGATTTTAGAACGATAATCTTTCCCTCACAGCACCAGGTACCTGTCCCTAATGCAGTATCAGATGATATTAGAAAGCTAATCTTTCCCTCACAGCGCCAGGAACCTGTACCTAATGCAGTATCAGATGATATTAGAACGCAAATCTTTCCCTCACAGCAAAGCCAGGAACCGGTCGCTAATGCAGGATGAGATGATATTCTCCACACAGCGGTGGCATCCTCTGCCTACTCCAGTAGGAGACGATGTGACATGCGGCACTACGTGACTCCAGCTCATATAGAGGCTGGGTCACATGATGCACTAGCCAATCACAGCCATGCCATTAGTAGGCATGGCTGTGATGGCTTCTAAGGGCAAACGAGTTTAACGCTTGTTGATTGGCTGCCCTGCAGCTATTCAACAGGCGCCAAAAAATACCCGAATACCGAACCCGATCCTGGACTTTTTTTGAAATGTCCGGGATTGGGTTCGGAGCACGGACACCCTAAAGTTGGTACGGACCTGAACTTTACAGTCCGGGTTCGCTCAACTCTAGTCATGAGTTGACAACCACTTTAACAAGAACTGTGCCTGTGGTCTTCTATTTCCTCACTATGTTCCTCACAGTGGACACTGACAGCTTATAGCTCTGCTATAACTTTTTGTAGCCTTCCCCTAAACCATAATGTAGAACAATCTTTGTTTTCAGGTCATTTGAGGAGTTGTTTTGAGGCCCCCATGTTGCCAATCTTCAGAGGAGAGTCAAAGAGAACAAGTTGCAATTGGCCACCTTAAATACCTTTTCTCATGATTGGATGCACCTGCCTATGGAGTTCGAGGCTTAATGAGCTCACCAAACCAATTGTGTGTTCCAATTAATCAGTACTAAGTAGTTACAGGTTTTGGGGCGTGACCGGATGCGCAGGTGAGAGGAGGTTGATAGCTGCTCTCTTCCCTCTCCCACCCAGGGGAACCATGGAAGCCGACACACAGACACGCTGCACGGTCCCAGCCAGCTGGGATTAGGCGCGGGAAGCCCAGACTGGGACAGGCGGCGCTGAGACCCCCCGCGGAGACGGGCAGGACACGCTTGGAGCACCGGGTGAGAAGCTGGCGGTCCCGGGACCCATGCGCCACGGAAAACCGGAGCTAGAAGCCAGATGCCGGATTAGTCACCCGGCTTCATCGCCCAGACACCTGCTGCAGCTGACACGGCGGATACCGCTGGACGGACCCGCCGGGTGGGAGAGACGCAGTCCCGCGGCTCAACTGCCTAGACACTCCGCCGCAGCTGACACGCTGGACACCGCTCGCCGGATCCTCTGGGAGGGTGAGAACATGATGATATCAGCGGCTCAAAACACCCGTGGAGAACTGCGCTGGTAAGGTAGGAAAACCCGCATGAGCGGAGAACATACTGGGACAAGGTGCGTAGAGAGGAACTTTTAAATCGTCTATCCCCGATAGCCCAAAATAAATAACAAAGAATACGACGGGAAGGTAGTGCTGCGGTGCACAGATAAATTAAAACTATTAAAATATATAAGCACACAGCAGGTAAACAAAACGTCAAAGGACCGGTGGGGGCTACGTGTGAAGGGGAGACTTTAACGGTAGATAAACGGGTGGCCTATAGGTCAAGAAATATAAGTAAAGGGGGAGAAAGAGGGAGCAGTGCGAGGGTACCTCGATAAAACACCCCTGAACAACCCCTAAACAACTGCCAAAATTGCCTGGTGATACAAACGACAGGAAGGAAGAGAAGGATCATCCTGAAGGAATCAGAAGAGGAATAAACAAAGCATGGATAAAGATAAGGAAAAGGGAAAAGAAAAGAAGAACCTGACAGCTAATACCCAGGGAAGACAGTCCCTCTCCCCAGGAAAGGGGGGAGCAAACCCCATAAACCAGAATAAAAACCCAGCAGGCGGAGTGGCAACCCGAAAAGGCCAATCGAAGGGGACAAAAGGGGAGCAGAAGCCAGAGCCACCAACAACAATCACGGAAGAAGAAACTGAAAAACCGAAAGGGAGATGGAGCCCACTATGAGGGAGGTGCTCGAGGCTATAAATACATGTAAATCGATGGTACAGGAGCTGAATGTACAGCTAAAAAGCCTTAAAGGAGGAAATTGGTCTGATCAGACACGATGCACAGAAAACCCAAGAAAGGATGAAGGAAATGGAAGAAAGAATTAGCCAAGTAGTGGATGATATAAGTCCAGTAAAGAAGGATATACAGCTCCTGGGGAAGAAAATCGATCCATATGTTACCAGAATGGAAGATATGGAAAACAGACTAAGAAGAAACAACCTGCGGATAGTCGGGCTCCCAGAAAGAAGCGAGGGGGCGAACCCCATAGAGTTCATCGAAAGCTGGTTGGTGGGGAACTTCGGAAAGGAGGTTTTCTCCCAATTCTTCGCGGTGGAAAGAGCTCACCGGGTCCCATTTAGACCACCCCCACCAGGGGGGCACCCAAGAACATTTATGATCAAAATACTTTTCTTCAGGGACAAGGAAATGACTCTCAGGAAGGCGAGGGAAAAAGGCACGTTAACCTATAATGGGAATCGCATATCAATATACCCGGATTATTCCCCAGAAGTGCAAAAAAAATGAGCAAAATATGTGGACATAAAAAAAAGGCTCCAAGAGGCAAAAATTACATACGCAATGCTCTACCCCGCGAGACTGCGCATTGTGGTGGATGGGGAAACAAACTTCTTCAATAACGCCGAAGAGGCGTTACACTGGTTGGAGCGGCGAAGTATAAAACCCCAGAAGCCAGGTGGAACATCGTGATACCACCAACAGGCACAAGTCGCGGCGTGGAAACCATACAGATTATTTTTTCAGAACACCCTGGGGGTAGAGGGAAGAGGGCAACTGTATAAATGTTAGCATGGGAGGAGAGGTGAAGGGTGTATGCTGTCCAAGAAAGGGAATATCGGAGCTGAAGAGAGAAAGGGGTGGGAGACAGGGGGATGGGTCGGGAAGGGCGGGAGGTGGGGGGGTGGTAAAGGGGGCGAGAAAGGATCAGGTCACAAAAAAAGCCCAATAGGTGGACCCCGGTGGGGTCATGTGTGTGTACAGGGTGGAAGAAACACCCATCCTAGAGATCAGGAGTGGGTGGAATAAAGGAGATGCACGAATGGTGTAAACGATAGAACACAGAGTGAGAAACTAGGACATATGTTAATGGACACTAAGAAACAAAAACGGAAAAGGGAAAAAAGGGTAAAAAAATACACAAAAAAGGATCACACACATACAATATAAGAAACAAGGGAAAACCAGCACTTTAAAGGGGGCTCACTTTACACATTGTTTCAATACGATTAGGTGGCACAAAGAAAGGATTAGATTACATGCCGGCTGACGAATGGCGAATATGCTCATGGAACGTTAGAGGTCCAAATGACATTAAAAAAAGAAGCGTAGTAGCGGCAACAATAAAACAACACAATGCAGCAATAATATGCCTACAAGAAACACATCTAGAAGAAGAAACAACAAGATGCTTGACCAATAGGAGCTACCAACAACAATTTCACTCAACTCATACCACATATTCAAGGGGGGTGAGCACAATAGTGAAAGCCGGAGTAATGTTTGAGTGTAAAACTGTTAAGGTGGACACTGAGGGTAGATACATATTCCTGAATTGCGTCATAGAAGGGAAGGAATGGATATTAGCTAATGTATACATATCGCCGCCCTTTAAACCAGAAATATTATATAAATTGATCTCATTCGCATCACATAAATCGGACATACCGATACTGGTGGTCGGGGACTTTAATGGAGTTATGTCAGAAAAATTAGATAGATACCCAAGCAAGGAAGGGGCTAACTCTAATGCAAAGAATATATTGGCACAGATAGTAGAAGAAATGGACTGGAAGGACCTATGGAGAATAAGAAACCCCGCCGAACAGCAATACTCATGCTATTCAAAGACCTATGGTTCGCTATCAAGAATAGATATTGCTATAGGGAACGATCTGACAAATGGGAAAATTAATAGTATTGATTACAAGGCGAGAGGAGTGTCGGATCACTCCCCATTAATAGTTGGCATTAGACAAGAAGTAATCCAGGGGTATAGGGAGTGGAGGTTAAATCCCTATTGGTTAGGGA
>BLSH010094785.1:1051569-1065879 GCA_018402905.1 Glandirana rugosa
ATTATGGATTGATCCATGAGGAAAACGAATACACAAGGACATTCAAAATAATAGACGGTGACAAGGAAGATGACGGAAGGGAAATAGGTACCAAGGGTAGAAAATGAAAGTAAAAGATGGGAACCATGGATAAAGGGAAGGCAGTAGAAGGAACAGTGGCAGATAATAAAACTTACAGGAACACATAAGCAAAAGGAGTACCTAGTTAGGTATTAGGATGAAAGATGAAGGATGAATGGAAGTGTGAATGGAACCCCTCAACCATAGCCCCAATCCTTAAGCTAGGACTGATCAATAAAAGGAATAACAAATGGGGCGGTAGCGGGACGAGGGTAGAGGGAGTAAGAAGTACAGATAATGAAAGTATATAATCTTGGTATTTTGTATGAACAAAAAATAATATTATTCCACAATGATGTGAAGTAGCCAGAAACTGGAATGATAAACCAGAATGATCATAATAGAACTGGCGAAAGACTGAGGTGGAAAAAAAAAAGTAGTTACAGGTATTCAAATCAACAAAATGACAAGGGTGCCCAAATTTATGTACCTATCTAATTGCGTTTTGATGCATATTGCACATTTCTGTTAATCCAATAAACCTCATTTCACAACTGAAATATTACTGTGCCCTTCAGTTATTTGATAGATCAAAATGAAATTGCTGATCCAAACACCCAAATATTTATAAATGACAATCATGGAAATTGTCAGGGGTTCCTAAACTTTTGCATACAACTGTATAATAAATCATGTCTATTTTTTTTGCATGTTTTTTTAAATGCTTTTTTAAAGTACGTATTAGAGTATCCCCAAGCTTTCAATCTCTCCCTCAAGCAATCTGCCTCTTGTTTAAAGGCATCATCATTAGTGCAATTACTCAGAGGTATTGGCTATATCAGCCTCTCTCAACCTTTTCAACACCGAGGAATACTTGAAATAGTTCTCCGGTCTCGGGGAACCCCTGCTAAAAATTAAAAATCTACAACTCATGATATGTGAGTGTGATGGTCAATGGGAAGAATGCTCCTTACATTTGTGATCGTTGGGAAGAATTACCCCTTACAGATAGCTAAAAAGATCAATGATGTCATTGGAAATGTATCTGAGAGGTAGAAATTGATCATTGCTCAAGGAACCCCTAGCAACCTCTGGAGGAACCCTAAGGTTCCACGGAACCCTGGTTGAGAAACCCTGGGCTATATGGTATGGAGTGGAGTAATGGCTGGGGGTGGAAACTGTGTGCATGTAACAGGGAGTTGCCTGCTGTGGGTTTCCGATAGATTCTGCTTGCAAGGGAATCATCGTCCCCCTTCTCAATGCAGACATCTAGGAAGGTAATCATCCTCGGATCGTGGCACATAGTGAAGCTTAAATTAAAGGAGTTGCTGTTCAGGGCCTGTAGGAACACACTTAAATTCTCAGGGGGTCCAACAGAATGTCATCAATATAACAATACCATACGACTCTATTATTCATAAAGGCCGTCATTTCCTCTGACTGTGACAACATTCATTCCCACTCCCCCAGGTACAGATTGGCATAGGATGGGTCACAACAAGTTCCCATCCCTAGGCCCTGCAGCTGGAGGAAGTGGGAACCATTGAAAGTAAAACAGTTGTGGTTAAGTACAAACTCCAGAGCATCCAAAACAAAATTGATCTGCTTCCATTTTGGAAGGCTATTTTGCATTAGGATATGTTATATAAAAGCCAAACCCTTAGTATGGGGGATTGAGCTGTACAACACCTCCACGTCTATTGTCACCAAAGATGACGTGCGGGGGATGCACAGTCTGTCAATGTTCTGCAAGAGGCGCATGGTGTCCTGAATGTAGCTTGGAATCTTTTTTACATATGGGCGCAAAAAACGATCTATCCATTTGCTCAAATTTTCCGTTAATGAGCCATTACCAGAGATAATTGGTTGTCCGGTAGGGTGACTTATGGAGCTTGGGAAGGGAATAGAAAGTAGGAGTGGGGGGCCAAGCTGTTCGTACAAATTCCCGCTCGTTTTTGGATAACACGCCCGATGCATAAGCAGAGTCTATTAGCAAACAAAATTGTTTTTGGAAACGGTCTACTCTGGAAGATGGAATTTTACAGTACCAGTCAGGGTTGTTGAGGATCGCCATACACATCTCAATGTATTGCTGATTGTTAGGTAACACTACATTGCCCACTTTGTCTGAGGGTTTTATTATTATATTGGGGTTATTGGCCAATGATTTTAATGCATTTTGTTCTGCTCGTGAGATGTTATCCTGGAATTCAGTGCTAACTTTAAGGGCTTTAATTTCAGCGCTTGTATATTTAATAAATGCTAGTACATTAGCATTAATGTTAAGTGCTGGAAATTTACCGGACTTCTTTTTCAAAGAGAGGGCAATTTGTTTTTGTGAGTCTGTATGATCAATTTGCTCCAGTAGCTTTTCAAGGTCTATCTGATCAATGAGATCTACTGGTTCATTTTCATCCATCAGTGCCAGCATTGCATCAATGGCCTCCAGTTCCTGAGTGTTGGTTGCCTGTTTTTTAGATTGGTTTGTGGAGTATAGTTGTTTTAAAAGTATTTTTCTGGCAAATAGCTAGAGGTCTTTGATTGCTTCGAATTTGTTAAGGCTGGCACTGGGACAAAAACTTAAACCCTTACCTAGAACCTCTTTTTCTATGTCTGTAAGAACGTGATCTGAAAGGTTGATGACTGTAAGGTTAGACGTAGACAGGTCTGATTCTGCTACGAATACATCTGGAGGTGTGGGTGTGGTTGGTGTATTGACGCATCTAAAAAATCCACGTCTCCTGCATTTGCGGTTGCGAGTGGTGTGGATTTGGAGTCCTGTGTCAAAATTGTGGAGTATAGAGTGTGTCTGTGTGACGAGGAAAAGAAAGAAGAATCACCATCACCTGACAGTGTTCCCTGACACCAAATGTGACGTTACTTGCAACGGTGCGATAGGTGTGGACTCCGTGATGCGTTTCTTGTGATCTTTTTCTTGAGAGAGTCTCCACTTCTGGATTCTCTTTTGGCTTTACGTGCCTGTTTAAACTTCTTTTGAAGAACCTTTTGAAGAAACAGAGCTAGATGAAACAGAGGAAGCATCAGATTCATCATACATTTTGTTTTGCCGTTTAGGTCCTGGTTTGCCTCTTGAATGAGTTGGTCTCCAGCCATAAGCCCCATTCTCTCTAAACACATTCAAGTCCCTGTAAAATATCCTCTCTTTTGTAATAAGAACATTTCTATTGAATTTTTCTAAATAATCTGCCAGTTCTTTATCAAATTGGGCATCATTCACGTGTTGTTTAAATGAGGCTAGTTGTGTCATGATTGTTTCAATTTCTTTGTCTAGATCTTTAGAGCGTTTTTGATACTCTTCAATAAGTAGAGTCATCATACCTTTGGAGCACAGGGAAAGATTGTCCTCCCACTTTTTCTTAAAGGTAGCGTCTGTATTATCCAAAGTAGGAGAAAAAAGGGATTTTAGTATAACTTACCGTAAAATCCTTTTCTCTGAGTTCACTGACAGACGCAGCCTTCTTATGACACATGGGGTTATGCTCATCCTACTAGGAGTAGACTAGGCAAAATAAACAAAAGCATAGGTTGGCCCCTCCCAGGGGGCCGTCCTCACCTCAGCATACAATTCCCTGCCCTGTACAGCACATCAGTTCGTAACAAGCCGTACAAACTCAACGCAGAGGGGTGGGTGCTGCGTCTGTCAGTGAACTCAGAGAAAAGGATTTTACGGTAAGTTATACTAAAATCCCTTTTACTCTTCCGTTCACTGACAGACGCAGCCTTCTTACGACACATGGGGACATCTCAAAGCTGTGCCAATCAAGAGGGGGGGCAAACCATAACAACTGTACCCAACAGAAAAACGCCCTCTCAGGCGGCGCTAACCTCGCCTACACTGCCGCTTGTAATACTTTGCGGCCAAAAGCAGCATCTGAGGATGCTGAAACATCAATTTTGTAAAACTTAGTAAACTTGTGCACTGAGGCCCAAGTAGCCGCTTTGCACACCTGAGACACCAAGGCTTGGTGTCTAAACGCCCAGGAAGCACTAACTGCCCTGGTGGAATGAGCCGTGACTGGAAACGGGGGAACCTTGCCCCGAATCTCATATGCATGAGTCACGGTCTTCCGTACCCAACGAGAAACGGTAGCTGACGAGGCCGCCATGCCTTTGCGCGACCCTTCCGTCAGCACAAATAAAGAATCAGACTTCCGAAAGGAAGCTGTAGAAAACAAATACACCCGCAAAGCCCTCACCACATCCAAAGAATGCAGTTCAACTTCTTTGGGATGCGACGGGTGCGGGCACAATGAGGGAAGAACAATATTCCCATTTAAATGAAAGGAAGAAATCACCTTTGGAAGAAACGAAGGGGAAGGTCGCAAAACCGCCTTGTCCTTATGCAGGACCACGTAAGGTGACTTGCAGGATAATGCTGCCAACTCAGACACCCGCCTAGCGGATGTGACAGCCACCAGAAAGGCCACTTTCTGCGACAACAGACGTAAGGGAATGTCCCTAATTCTTTCATATGGCGGTTTCTGCAGCACAGAAAGCACCAGATTCAAATCCCACGGAGCCAGAGGCGACCGTATCCGAGGAGCCACATGACGTACCCCCTGTACAAATGTACGGATCAACGAATGTGACACCAAAGGCCGTTGAAAAAGAACCGCCAGGGCCGAAATCTGCCCCTTAAGCGTACTTAACGCCAGGTTCTTGTCCAGTCCTTGCTGCAAACATGACAGTACTCTGGACACTATATAAGAGCGGGGGTTCCAACCCCCTGCCTCGCACCAGGTAATATAGGTCTTCCAGGTACTATGATAAATCTTACGAGAGGTAATCTTACGTGCTTCAATCATAGTAGGGATTACGGAGTCAGAGACACCCCTATCCCTCAACACCTGGGACTCAATAGCCAAGCCGTCAAAGCCAGCGAGGGTAACGCAGGGTGCAAGATAGGCCCCTGAGATAGTAGGTCTTCGCGAAGTGGAAGACGCCACGGAACATCTGCCACCATCCGTACTACATTGGCGTACCAAGGACGCCGAGGCCAATCTGGAGCTACCAGGATTGCCGGGATTCCCTCTGCTTCTATCCTGCGCAGAACCCGCGGTAGAAGCTTTAGAGGAGGAAAGATGTACAGTAGCCGATACCGACCCCAGGGCGCCACCAGTGCGTCCGCGGTGACTGCCAACGGATCTCTTGTTCTGCACACAAAGGTCTGTACCTTGTGATTGTACCTGGAGGCCATGAGGTCCACCTCTGGTATGCCCCATTTGAGGCAAATCTGGCGGAACACTTCTGGATGTAGGGACCATTCCCCTTGATCCAGAGTCCGGTGGCTGAGAAAGTCCGCCTGCCAATTTTCCACGCCTGGGATGTAGATTGCAGAGAGAGCTGGCACATAAAGTTCTGCCCACCGAAGGATCAGAGCCGCCTCCGCGGCTGCTGCCGCACTTCTTGTTCCGCCCTGTTTCACATATGCCACAGCCGTGGCATTGTCCGACTGATCCCGGACAGGGAGGCCTCGCAGCCTTTCTGACCAACGGGACAGACAAAGTCTGATCGCTCTCAGTTCCAGTACGTTTATCGGAAGACAAGCTTCCTGCACTGACCAATGACCCTGGGCAGAGAACTGACCCAGGACTCCTCCCCATCTCCCGCATCTGTTGTTACTATCGACCAATTGAGGGGGGGGGGAAACATTTGCCCAACTTTAGGGCTGGAGCCCGAATCCACCAAATCAAGGATCCTCGGGCCTGATGATCCAACCTGATCAGTCTGTCTAGAGATAGGGGAGATGTGTCCCACTGCAACAAAATCACCTTCTGCAGGAGCCGAGTGTGACTCTGAACGTAAGGTATGGCTTCGAAAGTCAACACCATGAGCCCCAACACTCGCATACAGAACCGTAAGGAGAACCACTGGCGTGATAACAGGGTTCGCACTGCTGCCTGAAGTGTCAGGAGCTTGCTCTGTGGTAAAAACACCTTTGCCTGCACCGTGTCCAGAATCAGACCCAGGTACTCCAGCCAGCAAGACGGAGTCAATGATGACTTCCGCAGGTTGATTAGCCAACCGAACTCCTTTAACGTGGACACCGTAATTGTCACGTTCTCCTCTAGAGCCGCAGCAGACTCTGCTCTCAGGAGTAAATCGTCGAGGTACGCTACAACCGCGATACCTCTCTGTCTCAGCAGCGCCAGCATCGGGACCACCACCTTGGTGAACACCCGGGGAGATGAGGCCAGCCCGAAGGGAAGTGCCACAAACTGGTAATGCAGGTCCCCCACTGCGAAGCGTAGAAAACTCTGGTGACTGTGACAGACTGGAACATGGAGATACGCGTCCCTGATATCCAAGTACGCCAAGAATTCCCCTTGGTGCAGGGCGGCCATGACCGAGCGGATGGACTCCATCCTGAAACTTTTCGTCTATACGAAGCGGTTTAGCGCCTTCAGGTCCAGAACTGGCCTGACACCGCCCTTTTTGGGGACCACAAAAAGGTTTGCGTAAAACCCGTGAAATCTTTCCACTATGGGTACCGGTACAATCACTCCCTGTTCAGCAAGTGCCCGAACGGTGCCTAGAAGTGCCTCCCGACACCCCTGAGGGAGTCTCAAGTTTGAGGGGAAGAACCTTTCTGGGGGCAGAGAGCTGAATTCTATCCTGTACCCGGAGGACACCACCTCCAGCACCCACCGATCGGTGATGCGGGCAGTCCATCCGTCTGCGAACCCCAGCAACCGGCTCCCCACCGGTGAGTCGGGTGGGGGCAACCCATCATGCGGAGGTAGATTTATCCTTCGCTTTTTCGGACTTATGCTGCCAGGGCCTCTTACTGTGACCCGTGGAAGCCTTCCTGGCCTTGAAGCCCTTACCCGCTGAGCCGGGTGCCCGAAAAAACTTCTGACCTGAAGAAACAGGGCCCTGCCTACGGCGAAAATCCTGCCGCTTTGGCTCTGGAAGGAAAGTACTCTTCCCTCCTGTGAAATCCTTAATGATTTCATCCAACTGTGGGCCAAACAGACGCCCTCCCTGAAAGGGAAGATCTGCAAGAGCTTTCTTTGAAGCCTGGTCGCCTGACCAAGAGCGGAGCCCCAGCACCCGCCTGATAACAATTGCAAAAACAGACATTTCTGACAATATGGGAAGAAGGTCCAAAGCAGCATGGCATATGTAGCGGAGACCTTCTTCCAAGTGTTGTGCCCGCTGTACTTCAGCCTGTGCACATTCACAAGTTAAACCAGTGTGCAGTGTGGCAGGGTGCTCACGAAGAGACTGTGCCGCCATCGCAGTAGCTAGCGCCGGCCGCATGGCTGACCCCGCCAACAAGAATAGTGCTTTAGACACTGCCTCTGTGCGGCGATCGGCCGCCTCCCTAAAAGACGGAGACCCCTCCAAGGGAATGGTCGTTGCTTTATTCACACGAGCCACTGAGGGGTCCACCGCTGGGGAAGCCCATCTCTTAGTAAAGCTATCCTCAAAAGGGGTAGCGAACCGCAAAGCTTTTGGGAAAAGCAAAGGAATTTGGTGGCCTCAGCCATTCCTTGAACACTGCCTGTTCAAACACCTGATCATAAGGGTGAGACCTAGGGGGTTTAAGCGGTCCACACATATATGTGGACTCATGCGACTCTCCTGCTTGGTCAAGCCGCATGGAGTCGCGGATATCAGTGATCAGCGCTTCCACTACCGCTTTATCACGCGAAAAATGAGCCTCCTGATCATCGTCAGCCATGTTGTTCAAACGAACCGGAAGCCTTACTTCCGTTTTTAGACACTTCCTGTAACAGGTCAACTTCTCCCAAATGAGGGGCCGCCAGAGAGCAGGCTGGAAACCACATGGTTATCAAACAATGGACACTGCCGTTAACACACGTGCGGTCGGCCACGAACGAGCAGTGATCCACAATCAATGGCGGCGACCCGCCTAACGCAGAGCTCCGAATGGTCAGTGCAAAGTACGGTGATCCCCACCGAATGGCGGCGAACCGCTTGACGCAGAACTCCGAATGGTCAGTGCAAGGTGCGGTACTGCGGGGGGGGGGGGGGAGTGGGGGGGAGGGGGGGAGATAATCCTCAAAGGGGTACCCCCAATATGTCCCTCTAATGGACCCCCACCGGCCGGCTACCACAGAAGCTGCCCAGGTGCCCACTCTCCGAGCCCCTAGGGCGGAAGAGGGGTCCACTCACCAATTCGCCGGGTGCAGCGGGTAGCCACCCGGAGCAGTCTTACCTCCCCAGAAAGAGGCATGCTGCTGGCCAGGCCAGGCGAACCAGTCACTGGGCTCTAGTGGGTTTTAGCCACTGGCCGCCCGCACGGAACGGGCGCTATGCGGTGGGACCCCCTAAGGGTAGCTCGCATAGTGTCGGCTGGACTGGGGAAAGTTTTGGATTCGAGATATCCTCTATACCACCAGCCAGCTTCTTGAATGCAGTCTTCATCAGACGAATCTTCAGGAGACCACAGATCCCATAGGGAACCAGGTCTACTCCTTGCACTAGGCAAATAAAAACTGATGTGCTGTACAGGGCAGGGGGATTATATACTGAGGTGAGGACGGCCCCCTGGGAGGGGCCAACCTATGCTTTTGTTTATTTTGCCTAGTCTACTTCTAGTAGGATGAGCATAACCCCATGTGTCATAAGAAGGCTGCGTCTGTCAGTGAACGGAACAGTAATTTGAACCCTTAAACCAAAAGCGATTCAATTTTGTTTTTAATATACTGTTCAAAAGAGTGTATATGCCAATGGTTAAGTGATTTATTTTCTAGAAGTTTCCTTAAGTTTAGGAAAATGGAGGACAATTCAGTGTCCTTCTGCTCCTTCTGGGTAGGGATGAGCCAAACACCCCCCGATTCAGTTCGCACCAGAACATGCGAACAGACAAAGTTCAGGGCGAACATCCGAACACCATTAAGGTCTATGGGACTCGAACATGAAAAATCAAAAGTGCTCATTTTAAAAGGCTTATATGCAAAGTTATTGCCCTAAAAAGTGTATGGGGACCCGGGTCCTGCCCTAGGGGACATGTATCAATGAAAAAAAAAGATCGTTTTTTCAGGAGTAGTGATTTTAATAATGCTTTTTCTTAAAGATAGCGCCTGTATTATCCAAAGTAGGAAAAATTTGAACCCTCAAACCAGATGGATTAATTTTGTTTTTAACCACTTCAGCCCCGGAATGATTTCCCACTTTAGGACCAGAGGACTTTTTCGATTCGGCACTGCGTCATTTTAACTGACAATTGCGCGGTCGTGCGACTTTACTTTTTGCTAAAATACAAATCAAAAAAAAAAATATATATATATAAAAATACATTTTTTTCTATCGGTTTTAGCTGATTTAGATTCTTGCTCATATTTTTGGTAAAAAAAAAAAAAAAAAATCACAATCTATGTTTGATTGGTTTGCGCAAAAGTTGATGCGTTTACGGAAGATGAGAATTCATTTCTGGGGGTTTTTTTTATTTATATTTTCTACTAGTAATGGCGGCGCTCTACGATTTTTAGCGGTACTGCGATATTGCAGAGGACATGTCGGACCATTTTGACACTTTTTTGGGACCATTGGCATTTATACAGCGATCAGTGCTATAAAAATGCACTGATTACTGTGTAAATGCCATTGGCAGTGAAGGGGTTAACCTGCAGGGGGCGCTCTAAGGGTTAACTGTGTTCCCTGGGCGCGTTGTAACTGTGTGGGCTGGCCTGGCTGGGGAAAGGAAATGATCACGGCTTCCATATAGGAGGAAGCCTGTGACCACCGCCCTTCCCCCTCTATGAGAACGGAGATCCGTGTTTACTTACACGGACCTCCATTCTCTCACTGCGGGGGGGCCATCACAGGTAACCGGCGGTGATTGAGTCCACCCTACCCCCCCCCCCCCCCCCCCGGACACAGTGAGCGTGTGAGCACGCCTCCGGTGGCGCACGCACGCTCACAGCACTAGTTATCGCAGCCGCTGTCATATGACATCGGTTTGCGATAACGAGCCACTCTGTCGCCCCCAGACTGCGGTCGGCAAGTGGTTAATATACTGTTCAAAAGTGTATATGCCAATGGTTAAGTGATTTATTTTCTAAAAGTTTCCTTAAGTTTAGGAAAATGGAGGACAATTCAGTGTCCTTCTGTTCCTTCTGGGTGAAATCCCTGTAGAAGCCAGACATCAGGATATCCCAGCCTTTACCAGCATAGTTAGCCATTGTGTACAAAGATTGGTCAGTATGTGAGGATATCAGGAAAAATTATTAAATACACGTTATTTACTAGACAATATATTTGTGAATTCGCTATAGCCCTACTAGCCGATTCCTTGTACAATACGGAGGATTTTTAGTTTTTGACCCCCTACCCCTGATGAAGATCGTATTCGAAACGCGTTGGATCTCCCCGCCACTTGGTGGCAGTGTGAGTGGTCGTAAATGTGTTTTATATATTAATGTAATGTCATGTTTTGTCTCCTTATGCTCACCAACCCCACACATGTATGTACTAATTTCTTATGTTTCAGAATGTACTTCTTCTGTATCTTCTGATTGATGTACCCAGTATATTCTAAGGTCCTGTGATGTTTTAATTGTACCAATAAAAATGTTCCTAGTTTTATTTTTGGTCTGTTTGTAGCCCTGAATGAGTTGGTTTCCCGTTAAAGTGCCAGAGGGGGGTAATTTTTCAGGCTATACACACTTATGTTAGGGATGTGGGTAAACCGCTTACTTTTGATTATTAGAGTGTAGCAATGCTCAAACTCTACTTGTATTAAGGGTAATAGATACCCAACCCCCGTGCATTTATACATTGCTGCCTCGGTCTTGTCTGACCATAGTAAATAACGTATTTAATACTTTTTCCTGATATCCTCACATACTGACCAATCTTTGTACACAATGGCTAACTATGCTGGTAAAGACTGGGATATCCTGATAGCCTGTCTGGCTTCTACAGGGATTTCACCCAAAAGTAAGGATGGGGTTCGTGTTCGGATCGAACGTATGTTCGATCCGAACATCCCCTGTTCACTAGTTCGGGTTTCCCCGAACATTATGGGGCGTTCGCGGCAACTTTGCGCGCCCCATGTTTTAAAATGGCAGCGGAATGCCGCCCGCTGATTGGTCAAAGCATGCACATGACCTGCATGCTTTGGCCAATCAGCGAGCGGCCTGCTGTGAAAGCTTTGATTGGCTAAAGGCAGGATGCCTTTAGCCAATCACTGCATAGCAGTCTCAATCCACCCCCCCACACTATATAAAGCTATAAAGCCGCTCGTACAGCGGCTCTATGATATGCGCTGCTTGTAGTTAGAGAGCGTAGGTTCCTTTATCAGGCAGTTTAGATAGCTAGCTTCAAAAAAAAAAAAAAAAAAAACTGTAAAAACAGACAAAAATCACAGAAATTAGATAGCTAACTAGATAGATAGTTAGAGATCTAAAATATATCTGGCAGTTAGTGCAGACAGGTTAGTGGAAAAACACACAGTGTATTGAGTGTGCACTATATATGGGTGCATTTGGGGGTGTACGGTATATAGCACACTACTTGGCATGTTGTCTTCAAATATATATGCAATCTAGTGTATACAGATATACACACAGTGTATTGACAGTAAACTATAGATCGGTGCATTCGGGGGTGTACGGTATATAGTACAGTGTAGTGTGGTGCAAAAAAAACCCAAAACAAACATGTCAGGAAGGCCTCAAAAAGGAGAGGCAAACGCTCCCAGGCCACTAAAAGGGGTCAAGCAGCCTGTGTCTTCAGTGAAAAGTGGTGGTGGCGGACGTGGTGCATCCTCTGCAGGCGGATCATGCTTGTCCTTTTTTTCTGCTGTTGGACATGCTATTGAGCCACAACATGCAGAAGAGTTGGTGGATTGGATAACAAAGCCGTCCTCATCCACTGTCACCAAGGCTCGTACAAGTTTGCCTTCCAACGCATCTGGCAAAGCGGCCTATTCCACTGGATCCTTGTCCACAGTTACTCCTTCTGTAGCCCCACCATTATGCACGGAGGAGTAATCTGAGTTGGTCGATCATAGCGTCGGTTACATGCTCATGGAGAATGCGCAGCAGTTTGAAGGCTCCGATGTTGGTTCCCAGGTTGAGGCAGGGAGTAGCGTGAGCCTAGAGACAGGGGGTGCCACAAAAGGACTAGAAACTAGCAGTAATGTTCCCCCAGCTGCAGCATACTGCAAAGTTTGCTCCAGTGATGAGGAGGGAGGGGATGATGAGGACACGGACTGTACTTGGGTGTCAGAGAAGAGAGGAGGAAAGCGAGGCAGGATGTCCTCCAGAGGCCAGCTTAAGGGCAGCCGCCCAATTGCATCAGCCCACAGAGCTCCACAGGTGCTGGGCTCTGCTGCCTCCCCACCGACTTCCAAAATTTCTTTGGTGTGGGCATTTTTCAGCACATGTGCAGTAGATCGCACCGTTGCCATTTGCAATCTGTCTGAAGCAGGTCAAGCGCAGCCAGGACTCCAGCCACTTGGGCACTACTGTCTTGACAAGACACGACGACCAGCCATGCAGTCCATTGGCAAGAGTACCTGAAGAACCCACACCAGAAAACAAGGCGGACTCCTCCTTGCTCCTCATCTGGCATCTCAACCCCTACTATACCTGCAGTCCTCTCCAAAACCTGCACTGAGAGGAATGAAGGTGTAGTAATGCGTGCCACAACTAGTACTTGCAGCCAGCAATCTGCTAGCAGTACACCACCAGGTGAATTTAGCAGGCAAATATCACTACCCCAGTTGCTGAACCATAAAAAGAAATACAGTCCCAGCCATCCGCATGCTCAGCGTCTTAATGCTAGCTTGGCCAAATTGCTAGCACTCCAACTTCTGCCTTTTCAGCTGGTAGACTCTGCACCCTTTCGTGAATTTGTGTAATGTGCTGTCCCACAGTGGCATGTTCCCAAAAGAGATTTCTTTTCACGTAAGGCAATTCCAGCTCTCTACCGTCATGTGGAAGGCAATGTTTTGGCCTCGTTGAACAGTGCGGTCAGCAGCAGGGTTCATATTACCGCTGACTCATGGTCCAGCAGGCACGGTCAGAGACGTTACCTTTCCTTCACGGCACACTAGGCAACTCTAAAAAGCTGGTAGTGATTTTTCCACATCCACCTCCTCCTCCCTCTGTGGCCTCTTCTGCAGAATTGTCCTCTGAACCTGCAGTGCTCCCTAAGCTTTCAAGGGGCTATATAAGCAGTCAGGCTAAAAGATGCCATGCAGTGCTTGAGTTAGTCTGTATTGGGGACAGGAGCCACACTGGGGAAGAGATTCTTTCAGCTCTGCGGGGTGAGGCTCAGAGGTGGTTGACGCCACGGCAGCTTGAGCCAGGAATGGTTGTATGCGACAATGGCACCGACCTTCTCTCTGCCCTCCGACTGGACAATTGACACATGTTCCATGCTTGGCACACGTCTTGAATTTGGTGGTGCAGCGTTTCTTGACCAGGTACCCAGGCTTACCAGATATCCTGAGGCAGGCCAGGAAAAGCCTGTGGTCATTTCCGCCTGTCATACAATTCCAGTGCTCGAATTCAACCTGCCCAACAACCGCCTCATTTGTGACATGCCCACCAGGTGGAACTCAACATTGGCAATGCTGCAGCGACTGCACGCACAGCAGAGGGCCATCAATGAGTACCTCTGTGAGCATGGCACCAGGACAGGCTCAGGGGAGCTTGGCTTTTTTTCGCCACGTCAGTGGCTACTGATCAAGGATGCATGCACTGTCCTGTCACCATTTGTGGAGGCCACAAGGATGGTAAGCAGAGACAATGCATGCATCAGTGACACTGCCCCACTAATATTCCTTCGGAAGCACACGCTTCATGGAATCATGGACAGTAGTGTTGAGCGAACCCGGACTGTAACGTTCGGGTCCGTACCGAACTTTAGGGTGTCCGTGGCACGGACCCGGACCCGGACATTTCAAAAATCGTTCGGGTTCGGTCCGGGGTTCTGCTATTTTACTCCACGTGTTGAGAAGCTGCAGGGCAGCCAATCAACAAGCGTTTCACTGGTTTGCCCTTAGAAGCCATCACAGCCATGCCTACTAATGGCATGGCTGTGATTGGCCGGTGCATCATGTGACCCAGCCTCTTTATAAGCTGGAGTCACAGTGCTGCAGTCACATGCTCCTTGGGTTAGTGTAGGGAAAGGTAGCTGACGGCGTGAGGGACAGATTTTAGCCATTTTAAGACCTGATCCTGCATCCTGAGATAGATTACTTTACTACTGCTGTCTGTGCTGTTGCTCTGAGGACAGATAGCAGAA
>BLSH010094785.1:1069856-1095246 GCA_018402905.1 Glandirana rugosa
ACGGGACAGGTAATCTCAACTCGCTTGGAGACCTTCAAGCCCAAGACGACCAGGCAGGCTTGAAGCCCTGTTTCAGGCCCAGGCCCAGGCCTGCCTTGGGCTTGCTAGCGTGCCTGTTGCTTGGGGTAACTTTAGTTACCCCTGGGCTTGAAAATACGTGTTTTTACCGACATTGTTTCAGGACCTTTCGGGATCTCCCGACGTTTTCCTTCATTTTACCCCCATTCCCATCCCGTTCACGGGATGTTTTTTACCCCTGTCCCTTTATTGACATTTATAAAAATTTTTTTATTTTTGTATTTTTTTCCGTGCGATCGTTCGGGTTCCGTCCGGACCCGGACCCGGACTTTGTCCCGAAGTTCGGACGGACCAGCAGAACCCGAACTTCCAGAGGTTCGCTCAACTCTAATGGACAGGGCATTTGAGGCAGAACAGAGGGAGGAAGAAGAGGACTTCTTTTCCTCTCAAGGCCCCCTTTATGCAGTGAGCATTTCTGCAGAGCCGCCAAACACACAGGAGGAGGAGGAGGTTTGTGTCAGCATGGATGTGGAGTATAATACGCAGTAGTCTTCAAGGGATCATGGCTTTCAGGCCCCAGAAACCCAAGGAGTTGTACGTGGCTGGGAGGAGGGAGTTCCTGATAATGTCATCCTCAGTGACCCAGAGGACACTCATGCCTCCTCAAACTTATGCTGCATGGGCTCTCTGATTCTGAAAAGCCTGCAAAAAGATCCTAGGATTCATGGTATCAAGGAGAGGGATCATTACTGGCTGGCAACCCTTCTTGATCCACGTTACAAGGGTAAAGTTGCAGAACTCATCCTGCCTGTGCAGAGGGTGCAGAGGATGAAACATCTTCAGGATACCTTCAAGAAAAGTTTGTGCAACGCCTTTCCAGACCCAGGGAGTTTACAATGTCCTGCTGCTGGCCCTGGACAACGTGTTTCTGATGCTTCGGTCGTTCAGAGGCAAAGTGGTGGAGAAGGTGGCCGGCTGAGCGATGCCTTTAAAAAAAATTTCAGTCCTCAGCACCCAGGCCTGATAGGTTCAAGCAACCATAGTCAGTGCCTGCATTATATAGTGCAGGAATATATAGGGGCAAGAGCAGACTTGGAGACCTTTCCAACTGAGCATCCACTTAGTTACTGGGTCTTGAGGATAGACCACTGGCTGGAACTTGCTCAATATGCAATTGAACTACTGGCCTGTCCTGCATCCAGCGTGCTCCTTGAATGGACATTTAGTGCTGCTGGAGGGTTCGTAACCGATCAATGAGTGCGCCTGTCCACAGACTCGGTTAATAGGCTCACATTTATAAAAATGAATCGGTCCTGGATGAGCAGCTATCAAGTCCCTGCCCTGATGTAACTGATTAAATTTGCTAGGGATCTGGGATCCCTTGAAGACTGCCACTGCTCCTATTCCTCTTGTCCATAATCTAGAACTATATGTTGTATTTAGTGCACCACCAACACCCAAGGCCCAATTTTTCTGCACCCGATTTACAGGGACATGCCATAACAATTTTTAAACTAATTGACAACTTCAGGCCCAGTTCCTCCATCCAACAAGAGTAACTGCAAGGGGTTACAGTGTTCTGGCACTGCCAGCACACAAGGCCCAATTTTTGGCCACCTGTTTGGGGGCTTTTGTTACAATTTGAAAACTAATTGACATCAGGCCCAGTTCCTCTGTCCAACAAGAGTAACTGCAAGGGGTTAAAGTGTTCTGGCACCTCCAGCACCCAAGGCCCAATTTTTGTCCATCTGTTTGACTGGGGGATTTTATCACAATTTTTTAAGTAATTTACAACAGCATGGCCTGTGCAAAAAAAAAAAAATGTGCGTGTCCCCCTAAAATCCAAACCAGGCCCTTCAGGTCTGGTATGGTATTTAAGGGAAACCCTGCACCAAATTAAAAAAAAAATGGTGTGGTGTCCCCCCCAAAATCCAAACCAGACCCTTATCTGAGCATGCAGCCCTGGCATGGCAGGAGGGGGTGGGAACAAGCGAGCCCCTCCGAACCATACCAGGCCACATGCCCTCAACCTGGGGAGGATGCTTTGAGGTCCCCCCAAAGCACCTTGTCCCCATGTTGATGGCCGGTGGTTGTGGGGGTCTGCGGGCAGGGAGCATATCAGAATCTGGAAGCTCCCTTTAATAAGGGGCCCCCAGATCCCGACCCCCCATGTGAATAGGTTTGGGGTACTTTGTAAAAAAATAAATAGGCAGTTTTTGACAAGTCCTTTATTTTGTATTATAGCTCTTTCTTTCTTCCTCCATCTTCTCCTGGCCCGCTCCTTCTTCTGGTCTTCTTCTTTTTAGCCTTCTTGCTTCCTCTCTTCCTCTTCAATCTTCATCTTCATCTTCTTTCCCCGCCGCCGCTCCCTTTGCTGCTGCAGTCCGGCCCCTGCGCGTCTTGCCGAATGGGTGGTCTTCACGATGACAGTACTTTTATAACAAGGGGCGGGGCCACCCAGTGACATAACTGAGTGAACCCATCCCTTCTGAGGTCATGTGATGTCAGAGGGGGTGGGTCACCCATTTACGTCACAGGTGGCCCCGCTCCTTCTTATAAAAGAACTGTCATCATGAAGACCGCCCATTCGGCAAGATGCGCAGGGGCCAGACTGCAGCAGCAGAGAGCGCGGTGGCGGGGAAAGAAGAAAGAAGATGAAGATTGAAGATTGAAGATGAAGAGAGGAAGCAAGAAGACTAAAAGAAGAAGATGACCAGAAGAAGGACCGGGCCAGGAGAAGATGGAGGAAGAAAGAAGAAAAGAGCTATAATAAAAAATAAAGGACTTTTTTTTACACTACACTCCTTTTTTGGTGAACAATATACCCCAAACCTGTTCACATGGGGGGGGGGTTGGGATCTGGGGGCCCCCTTATTAAAGGGGGCTTCCAGATTCCGATAAGCCCCTCCCGCCCACAGACCCCTACAAGCACCGGCCAGGCTTGTTGGGAAGAGGCTCTTGTCCCCCCTTAAACCCCCCTCCTGCCCAGACCAATTTTCGGCTTTCAGCGCTGTCGCATTTTGAATGACAATTGCGCGGTCGTGTGGCGTTGTACCCAAACAAAATTTGCGTCCTTTTTTTCCCACAAATAGAGCTTTCTTTTGGTGGTATTTGATCACCTCTGCGTCATTTCTGATTGCCGCTATAAACAAAGAATGAGCAACAATTTTGCAAAAAAGAACAATATTTTTTACTTTTTGCTAAAATACAAATCCATAAAAAAAAAATTAAATTATTCATCAGTTTTGGCCGAAATATATTCTTCTACATATTTTTGGTAAAAAAAAAACAAAAAAAAAACGCAATCGCCATATATCGATTGGTTTGCGCAAACGTTATCGCGTCTACAAACTATGGGAATTGATTTATGACGTTTTTATTATTATTTTTTTTTTTTTACTGGTAATGGCGGCGATCTGCGATTTTTCTTGGGACTGCGATATTGTAGCGGAAATGTCGGACATTTTTTACACATTTTTGGGACCAGTGACATTTATACAGCGATCAGAAATTTAAATGTCCACGGATTACTGTATAAATGTCATTGGCAGTGAAGGGGTTAATCACAGCGGGCAGTGAAGAGGTTAACAATGTTCCCTGGGTGCGTTCTAACTGTGGGGGGGCGGGGCTGGTCGGGACATAACAGATCTAACTGATCCCAGTGACAGGGATCAGTAGATCTGTCTTGTCCCCTGTCACAGAACGGAGAACCGCTGTGTTTACATCGGCGGTTCCCCGTTCTGCAGCTCTGTCAGGCGATCGTGGGTCTCGAGCGGACAGAGCTGCAGAGGGGACTACGTCCATGGACTTCGTCCCGGCATTTCAGATCCGGGCTGGAGCCGTACTTCGGCAATAGCGCGGATCTGTAGGGGTTAATGGTGTTCCGATGTTCGCCCTGAACTTTTTGTCTGTTCGCATGTTCTGGTGCGAACCGTATCGGGGGGTGTTCGGCTAATCCCTACCCAGAAGGAGCAGAAGGACACTGAATTGTCCTCCATTTTCCTAAACTTAAGGAAACTTATAGCAAAGAAATCACTTAACCATTGGCATATACACTCTTTTGAACAGTATATTAAAAACAAAAATTAATCTCTTTGGTTTGAGGGTTCAAATTTTTCCTACTTTGGATAATACAGACACTACCTTTAAGAAAAAGTGGAAGGACAATCTTTCCCTGTGCTCCAAAGGTATGATGAAGAGTATCAAAAATGCTCTAAAGATCTAGAAAAAGAAATTGAAACAATCATGACAACTAGCTTCCTTTAACCACTTACCAACCGGGCCCCTTTTTTACATTTGTTGGTTACTAGCTAAAAAGTTTTTTTTGCTAGAAAATTACTTAGAACCCCCTAACATTATATATATATTTTTTTCAAACACAGAGAATAAAATGGCCATCGTTGCAATACTTTTTGTCACACGGTATTTGCACAGCGGTCTTTCAAGCGCCATTTTTTTGGAAAAATTTAACTTTTTTGAGTTAAAAAAATAAGACAACAGTAAAGTTAGCCCAATTTTTTTGTATATTGTGAAAGAGGATGTTACGCCGAGTAAATAGATACCATACATGACACGGTTGAAAATTTTGCGCACTAGCGGAATGGCGACAAATCCAATACTTAAAAATTTCCATAGGCGATGCTTTAAAGTTTTTTATCGGTTACCAGGTTAGAGGTGCAGAGGAGGTCTTTTGCAAGAATTATTGCTCACACTCTGGCGATCGCAGCGATACCTCACATGCGTGGTTTGAACACCGTTTCCATATGCGGGCGCGACTTACGTATGCGTTTTCTTTGCTGCGCGAGCTCGCGGGGACAGTGGCGCTTTAATTTTTTTTTTTTTAATTTAATTTATTTGTTTTTAACACTGTTCCTTTAAAAAAAAAATCTGATCACTTTTATTGCTATCACAAGGAATGTAAACATCCCCCCATCCCTCCTTTGCACTTCACAGTATTCAGATCGCCAAAAACAGCGATTCTGAATACTGTCATTTTTTTAAAATTGGCACCGTTAGCCCTGGATAGGCGACCGCCAGCTCTAAAAAATGATACCGGGATATAGCCTGCAGGTGCAGGCTATGTCCCGGTAGAGCCGCTCAAAGCCAGCTGCCGCCTACTTACGGTGCTGGTCGGGAAGTGGTTAAACAACATGCAAATTATGCCCAATTTGATAAAGAACTGGCAGATTTAGAAAATTTCAATGGAGGAGATGTCCACACCTATCGCACCGTTGCAAGTAACGTCACATTTGGTGTCAGGGAACACTGTCAGGTGGTGGCGATTCTTCTTTCTTTTCCTCGTCACACAGACACACTCTATACTCCACAATTTTGACACAGGACTCCAAATCCACACCACTCGCAACCGCAAATGCAGGAGACGTGGATTTTTTAGATGCGTCAATACACCAACCACACCCGCACCTCATGATATACTCGTTGCGGAATCAGACCTGTCTACGTCTAACCTTACAGTCATCAACCTTTCAGATCACGTTCTTACAGACATTGAAAACTGTTCTAGGTAAGGGTTTAAGTTTTTGTCCCAGTGCCAGCCTTAATAAATTCGAAGCAATCAAAGACCTCCAGCTGTTTGCCAAAAAAATACTTTTAAAACAACTATACTCCACAAACAAATCTAAAAAACAGGCAACCAACACTCAGGAACTGGAGGCCATTGATGCAATGCTGGCACTGATGGATGAAAATGAACCAGTAGATGTAATTGATCGGATAGACCTCGAAAAGCTACTGGAGCAAATTGATCATACAGACTCACAAAAACAAATTGCCTTCTCTTTGAAAAAGAGGTCTGATAAATTTCCAGCACTAAAAACATTAATGCTAATGTACTAGCATTTATTAAATATACAAGCGCTGAAATTAAAGCCCTTAAAGCAGTGGTTCTCAACTCCTGTCCTCAGGACCCACCAGCAGGCCAGATTTTAAGTATTACCTTGAGGAGATGCAGACTAGAATACTGCAATCACTGAGCAGCAAATCATCACCTGTGATGTATTTCAGTTATCCTGAAAACCTGGCCTGTTAGTGGGTCCCGAGGACCGGAGTGGAGAACCACTGCCTTAAAGTTAGCACTAAATTCCAGGAGAACATCTCACAAGCAGAACAAAATGCATTAAAATCATTGGCAGATAACCCCAATAAAATAATAAAACCCTCAGACAAAGGGGGCAAATGTAGTGGTATTTTACAACCAGCAATTCATCAAGATGTGTATGGCGATCCTCAACAACCCTGACTTGTACTGTAAAATTCCATCTTCCAGAGTAGACCGTTTCCAAAAACAATTTTATTTGCGAATAGACTCTGCTTATGCGTCAGGCGTGTTATCCAAAAAGGAGCGGGAATTTGTAAGAACACCTTGGCCCCGCACTCCTACTTTCTATTCCCTTCTCAAGCTCCATAAGAGCCTAAGTCACCCTACCGGACGACCAATTATCTCTGGTAATGGCTCATTAACGGAAAATTTGAGCAAATGGATAGATCATTTTTTGCGCCCACATGTAAAAAATATTCCAAGCAACATTCACCATGCACCTCTTGCAGAACATTGACGGACTGTGCATCTCCCCCACGTCATTTTTGGTGACAATAGACGTGGAGGCGCTGTACAGCTCGATCCCCCATACTAAGGGTTTGGTGTGTATACAATATATCCTAATGCAAAATAGCCGATATGAACGGAAGGAGACCAATTTTGTTGTGGATGCTCTGAAGTTCGTACTTAACCACAACTTTTTTACTTTCAATGGTTCCCACTTCCTCCAGCTGCAGGGCGTAGGGATGGGAACTTGTTGTGCCCCATCCTATGCCAATCTGTACTTGTGGGAGTGGGAACAAAGGTTCTCACAGTCAGAGGAAATAACCGCCTTTATGAATAATATAGTCGTATGGTATCATTATATCGACAACATTCTGTTGGTCTGGGACTGACCCCCTGAAAATTTAAATGCGTTCCTACAGGCCCTCAACAGCAACTCCTTTAATTTAAGCTTCACTATGTGCACTATTCACTATGATTACCTTCCTAGATGTCTGCATTGAGAAGGGGGGACGATGGTTCCCTTGCAAGCAGACTGTTCCATGCGCACAGTTTCCACCCCTAGCCATTACTCCACTCCATACCATATAGCCAATACCTCAGAATACAGAGGAATTGCACTAATGATGATACCTTTAAACAAGAGGCAGATTGCTTGAGGGAGAGATTGAAAGCTCAGGATGCTCTAACATGTGCCTTAAAAAAACATTTAGGAAAGCATGGGAAAAAATAGACATCATTTATTATACAAATCAAACTCTCATCAAAAGAAAGACAATCCCTTATGGATTATAATAGGGTATTCCCAACAACACCACAACATCCGCAGGATTGTCAACAAAATATTGGCATATCCTTCAGATGGATCCAACTGTAGGGTCACTGGTTCAGGAGGCTCCAGCCTTTACATTCTGAAGGGCTAGATCCCTGAAAGACACCTTAACTTCCAGTGAATTCCAAATGGGAGGTAGAAAGGATCCATGCAAACTCCTAGGCACATTTCGGTGCGGAGGGTGCAATTTCTGTCGGTACATAAATATACACCCGACTATCCTACCCAATGCAGAAACCTATAAACCCTGACACTACGCCAACTGTGGCGCAAAAGGAGTTGTCTACCTACTCCTTTGCGAATGTTCAGGATTTTATGTAGGCAAGACCATCAACAAATTTAGAACAAGACAATATCGACATCTCATGTCAATGAAAAAGGGCGATAGCAAATTACCACTGGGTAGACACGTGATTCAAAAACAGAGGTGACAAACCTGTATTTTCCAAACAAGGACCACGCGCAATTCTTGCGTAAGCTCCTCCCTGAGCTCCTAGAGTTCTCAGAGGGTCTGCTGTTATTCGGAGGGGACCTAAACTTAAACTGTCATATTCTTCTCTCCGTAGAATTAAGGCTGACCTGCACACCCTCCATTTGGTCAACCCCTGGCGGATTCAGCACCCACAAGACCGTGACTTTTCCTTTTTTTCTCAGGTGCACCATACATACTCCAGACTAGATTATCTCCTGGTAAAACACCAAGAACTGGCTAGAGTAGTGGATACGTCTATCGGAATTGTGTCACTATCAGACCATGCCCCAATCCATCTTACTTTGAGGTTTGATCAAATGGTCCGCCCTCCGCCGAGTTGGAAGCTCAACAAGACGCTCCTCCAGTAGGAAGAGACTCGCCTAGATGTTCTCTCCTCCCTTCGGGACTACTTTGCTACAAACACAAATTCTGTCAGCAACCCACTGGTGCTTTGGGAGGCTCACAAGGCGGTGGTGCGGGGCACCCTGATCAGATGGGGAGCTCGCCATAAAAGAGAACGAGTGCAACAGGCAGAGGATCTATGCAGGAGACCACGTGTATTGGAACGTTCACACAAGGAAACGTTGGCACGATCTACCCTGCAGGACCTCTTGAAGGTCCGAGAGGAACTCTGTATGCTCATGTTTCACAAGACGAAGCAAAAGTTAGCCTGGGCCAAACGAGCCATGCATGAGTGCTCTAATAAACCGGGCACGCTCCTAGCGCGGGCGCTTCGGGGCCCACGTACTAAGACCTACATCCCTTGTGTGCAGTCAGCGACGGGTCAGAAGCTGTTCTTATCCTCCGACATAGCGGGGGAGTTTCATTCCTTCTTTGAAAGTCTTGGGTGGGCCCCCCTCCCCTGACATTCTCCCGGTCGAGGACTCTGCGGTCCGTGCATATCTGGCCTCCTCAGGGACGCCCACCCTAGACCCCGAGGTCCTGGAAACTCTTGAGCATCCCATAACAATGGAGGAACTTGGGACTGCCCTGGCTGGGGCAAAGCCTAGAAAGGCCCCAGGCCCGGATGGGCTAACACCCATGTACTACAAGACTTTTTTGGAGACTCTCTCTGGACCCCTGGTGGAGGCGTATAACGCAATCACGGCCGGACATGCCTTTCCTATGGACTCCCTGAGAGCTTATATTTCCCTCATCCCCAAGGAGGGGAAGGATCCGCAGCACTGTGGGAGCTACAGGCCCATAGCCCTCTTAAACGCAGACCTGAAGCTGTTCGCCAAAATCCTGGCGGACCGGTTGCTCCCACACGTGCCGGGCTTGATCCATCGGGACCAGGCAGGTTTTGTCCCTATGCGCGAGGCGAGGGATAATACCATCCGGGTATTAAACCTGATTCATGCGGCAAGAACATGTCAACGTCCCCTTCTCCTGCTCTCCACTGATGCAGAGAAGGCCTTTGACCGAGTCAATTGGTCCTTTCTGTGCACTACATTGGAACACATTGGTCTCCGATCGTCAATACTCGGCTGGATCCTTTCCCTCTATTCCACCCCATCAGCAGCGGTCAAGGTTAATGAAACCCGGTCGGCCTTCTTCAATATTCGGAACGGAACCAGGCAGGGGTGCCCGCTGTCTCCCCTGATCATCTTGATGCTCTAACCTTTCCTCTGCATGGTACGATCGGATCCGGAGATAGTTGGCTTCCTCAAAGACTCGGGGGCGCATAAAGTGGCGGCCTTCGCAGGTGACCTCATCTTCTTTTTATCTGCCCTGCGCACGTCTCTACCGAGGATCCTCCGACTGCTTAGGGAGTATGGATCTATATCCTACTTCCAGATAAACCTGTCTAAATCCTCGGTGCTCAGTATCACCGTCGGCCAGGCTGTGGTTGGCCCGCTGAAGTCGGCCTTTCCTCTGCGTTGGGTGCCTAATCACATACGTTATCTGGGGGTGGACATCACAGCTGATATCGGAGCATATATTTTCTGGCACTCCCTTACGCTCACGTGGTTTGGCAGATGCAGTGCTTTGAAAATGACTTCCCTCCCCAAGGTGCTATATATTATGCAAGTCCTCCCCATCCGTCTCCCGTCCGCTTTCTTCAAGCGTATTAATATCTTGAAAACTGAAAAGGGTGGTATTGCGCTTAGGATGTAAATGGAAGCTCAGCGGCTGCCCTCCAATAACTCCCTCCCCGTGGGGGGGAAACAACAAACTCTACAATATTTGGATATGGCGCTGTCTGAGTGTGAAATGTAAATTAGAAAATATATTGAGAAAAAAGTGCTAGTATGACGTGCTAGTATGTGTTATATAGTCTGTAAACAGTAATAAAGTGCTAATATAAAAACAATGAATCTTAAGGTGCAAATGTGCTTGATAATCTTCCTATGTGAACCATGTAAGTGTTTTATAACAGATATTTGAGGGAGGAAACTTTTAAAGTGCAGTTGTGTTAAATAATCTTTCTATGGTGTTCAATCATTTACAATAAGCATAAGACATGGTATAAAGTGCATATTCCATTAAAACTTCAGTACTGACACCAAGGGTATAATAAAAGATCCACAGACTGCTGTTGCCCTAATATAGTTCATAACTGTCCATATATTTCGCTTAACCATATAGGTTCACAGTTCATGGGTGTTGACTCCACAGTGTCCTTTCTTATTCATAGATAAAACAATGCTTTTTGCAGTTATAAAGTGTGCAGTGCTCAAAGGTGCTTTCTTATTCCTTATAAACAAATGCTGTGAGGTAGAAGTGATCACTCGTGCTCCCCTATGGACCCCTCCTTACCAGAGGGCATTACCCCTGCAGGGGTGAAATGCCTATCTTTTTCACTTGACACCTTTGATAACGTCATACCGACGAAACGCGTCAGATGACTAGCTGCACACACGTCGAGTCCCTACGTCACACCCAGCGCTCTCCAAACGAACGACGGCAGTACACTCCACACACGGCACAGGAAGCTTGCGGGTCTTCCTCTACAGGAGTAAGCTGTACACGCTGGAGGAGGGTGTTTGACAAATCAGGGCTTTCTACTAGTTTTACATTAAGAAACCCATATGTCACCGGGACTGGGTTAATGTTTGAACTATTTTACCTTGTAAGCTGGATGTTTTTAACATTTTTGGAATAAAAAGCAACAAGTTTTTACATACTTACACTATGGAAGTCTACTCTGGTTTTTTTCCTTTAACAATCGGATGGAGATACGCCCAAAAGCGAGGATTACCGGTGGATTAAAAAGATAGGCATTTCACCCCTGCAGGGGTAATGCCCTCTGGTAAGGAGGGGTCCATAGGGGAGCACGAGTGATCACTTCTACCTCACAGCATTTGTTTATAAGGAATAAGAAAGCACCTTTGAGCACTGCACACTTTATAACTGCAAAAAGAATTGTTTTATCTATGAATAAGAAAGGACACTGTGGAGTCAACACCCATGAACTGTGAACCTATATGGTTAAGCAAAATATATGGACAGTTATGAACTATATTAGGGCAACAGCAGTCTGTGGATCTTTTATTATACCCCTGGTGTCAGTACTGAAGTTTTAATGGAATATGCACTTTATACCATGTCTTATGCTTATTGTAAATGATTGAACACCATAGAAAGATTATTTAACACAACTGCACTTTAAAAGTTTCCTCCCTCAAATATCTGTTATAAAACACTTACATGGTTCACATAGGAAGATTATCAAGCACATTTGCACCTTAAGATTCATTGTTTTTATATTAGCACTTTATTACTGTTTACAGACTATATAACACATACTAGCACGTCATACTAGCACTTTTTTCTCAATATATTTTCTAATTTACATTTCACACTCAGACAGCGCCATATCCAAATATTGTAGAGTATTAATATCTTGTTCCGTGACTTTGTTTGGTCCCACCGACATTCTCGCATCCGATTCTCTATTCTCCACATGCCCAAGTCCCGAGGGGGCATTGGCCTCCCGGATATGAAGGCTTATTACAGAGCAACACACCTGACTAGACTGCTAGATTGGTTCTGCCACACTGATGCAAAGCACTGGGTAGCTATGGAAATGGAGGATTCGGCGAACATGGCCAAAAGTTGGCCTTGGATATCCTCCCCTCTCCCAAGGGCCATTTCGGACCATCCGACTCTGGGGGGCACTCTGATGGTGGCGAGGGACAAACTTCGATCTCGCCGTCGCCATCTCCCATGATCCCAATACTGGGTAACCCGGAATTTGAACCGGGCCTCAGTAACCCGATCTTTCCGTGCTTAAGAGATAGGGGACGGCTATATATCTCCGATTTTGTCCGTGAGGATGGGGCTCTCTCTAATGCTGCGGGGACCGATGCCACTACCCCCCCTTTAGACTTTCTCAGCGGCCTCCAGCTTCAAGCTTTTCTGCGGAAATGTCTCCGGACACCAGGCATTCCTAGGCCACTCACGGTTCTTGAGGTGTGCCGTAGGGGGGAACCGCTTCGCCATGGCCTTTCCATTCTGTACACCGCAGTGACTCAGCCTCCGGAGGGCTTCATGCCTCTGTTTCTCATTAAATGGGAGGAGGATCTAGGCCTTCACCTCACAGTCCTGGAGAGGGATAAAATATTGCATTTTGCCCATAAGTCTTCCATCGCCACTAGAATCCAGGAGACGTGCTACAAAATCTTGACAAGGTGGTACAGAGTACCTTCGGTTCTCCACCGTTTATTCCCCAAGACCACCAATCTGTGCTGGCGATGTGGCAGAGAGGAGGGCACAATGCTCCATATTTTTTGGAGTTGCCCCAAGCTGCAACATTTTTGGCAGGGGGTGATTCGCATTATCAAGCACTTGACAAGTGTCGACCTCGAGGATAAGCCGGCGGCCTGTCTTCTCCATCTTTCCGAGCGCCCGATTAAAAAATACAAAACCTCACTCACCATCCAGCTCCTGAATGCTGCCAAGGCCTGCGTCCCCCTCTGCTGCAAATCTGAGCACCCTCCCTCCCTGGTGCTATGGTTCTCCAAAGTTAATGAGCTAAGAGACATGGAAGACCTCACTGCTACCCTGCATAACAAAAGAGGAGATCTTTTGAGAGACTTGGAGACCGTGGCAGCACTTTGTCTTTACAGATGCCTACCTCGCGGAGATGCCGCACTAGAGCCGTCACTGGGTGGTGTCCTGGGGGGCCGGGGCATGGGGCGCGCTGTTATCTGTTTCTCTTCTATGTCTTTGATGTTTCCCTATATCTTCTACAAACTTCCTGCTTGCTCACCCTCTGGTGTATTTGTTTTTTTTTTTTTTTCCCTTTTTCATTCCCCCCCTTTTTTTCTCTTATCTGTACCTGCTGTATCCACTTTTATATCTTTATTTGGATGTTCTCTGTAGACAATTCTACACCTCTGGTCTACAAGGTAGCTAGTCTGCTTCCACTCTCAGTCTCACAGGCATCCCGCGATTTTGCTCCGTTATTGAGCTTCATGCCCATCTAGCTTTTTACTATATTAATGTCAGTTCGACTTGGATGGACGTGGATGCTCTCTCCTTAGGACGACCGGCCGGACATACGGTTCTTTGCCCTAAACTCAGTAGGTGTTCTTTTTATATTTCTTATTTCTAAATACTGAGAAATGCAAAATCTTTCTTGCTATTTGTTTTGACAAACGCTCTGAAAGACGGGATGGTCAGACTGGTAGATATTGTTTTTCGAATACTGTTTCGGACCTGGTTATCGCTGAACCCGCTAATGTTAGATTTGCTTCTCCGCATGAAAATTGTTATTGCTCGTATAGTTGCTTGTACCATGTTACCTTTTGTGACAAATAAAGGAATTACAAAAAAAAAAAAAAACACAGAGGCGTCTTCCCCAAGATATCCTTCCTTGTTTTGGATAGGATACACATGGGAATGAGAGGAGGGGATATTAACAAGATCCTGTTCCAACATGAACAGAGATGGATATTTCGTCTCAATGCCACAATCCCTCCGGGAATTAATGAAGCAATATCGTACAAACCATTCCTGGAGTGATTCGCATCTGGGGGAGCGGAGCTTGAGTAGCCTCGAATTCCACCTCCCCTTCTCCACTGCCTGTTTTCATTTTCATTCATAAAGACGAATTCAGAAATCACATGATTCAGGTCTATTATTTTTTGTTTGCCCAAATATGAATAGATCATATGTAGTATGGTTTAAAGTATGGTGGCGTTGATAGCTGAGAGTTCATGCATTTGGGGTAGAAGGATTTAGTGGGTCCTCATTGGACTATCTTTTTTCTTTTTCCTTTATTGTATAATCAAAATAATTGTTTTGTGCAATTTCTGCCTGATCTTTATGAAGTTTTTCCTTATGGACATTTAGGGGTTTCTGCTGTTTGTGAAGGCTTGGGGCCTTGCCTGTGTCCATTGGGAGCAACAATCTCACATACCCACTAGAACTCAAATTTACCTGGGGCTAACAGGTGGGTTTACCCATATCCCCCATAGTTTAGCATATGATTTTTCTACTTTATTTTATTTATATCTTCCATTCATACTTGTATTTTTGTTTTAGGTATTCTTTTTTTGACATCCTCCGTCTTGACCACAAGATGGAGCCAGGCTCGGCAATGTTGGATTGGTCCCTGGCGTTTGCGCTACACTCCGAGATGAGGGGTTAATGCTCGGGCTTCTGCTTGGGCATATTCACTACGCTGCCCCCCCCCCACCCCCGGAGACATGCACGTCCACCCAATTAACGCTGTGCTTTTGCGACGTCATTCCCAAGTTACCGCCCATTGGAGTCACGAGGGCGACGGAATGACATCACCCTCGTGTTACGGACGCCCGATCTCTGTCCCGCAGGTGCTGTGCCTGTTAACTGCCCACACCGCTGGTGCCGGAAGCCTGCAATGGTGTCCTCGTGGCGGGCGGCCATTACTAATGGAAGGTGCAACTTGAAGCGGCCTGCGATACAGCTGTACCAATCAATGCATGATTGGTAACACTATGTATTAGTTCTCCCTGGAACAGGTAAGACTAGGGCTTCCTCTGTGCTAAAGGGACTGGGACTTACGTTCAGAGTGACGATGCAAGGTAAATACTAAGGTTTCCTCTCTCATACATTAGAGCAATCAGTGAGACTCTTATTGACCCACATGTGGTCCAATCTATGGCCTCTACTTCGCTCTAATCAATCTACCCCTTATGTTTTCCCATATATCTTTTTAGATTCACTGAGACCTTTCCCCACGGGCAGTACTTCCGGACCAAGTTCTCCTTTTGGGGGACACTAGGGGATATTCCCCGCCCACTGGTTCCTACTTGGACCAGACTTTCCTGGCTGTGATATATAGGTAAGCTCTCTGGACACAGCTTACACAGCCTCTCTTTTGACTGACAGCCTGTATGACCCCATGTCTAGTGTATTGAATGTAATGTTCCTTTATTTCATTCTAGATCAACAATTGAATGGATCATTGTGTTTGTCCTTACTCTTATGTCCCAGTCCCTTCCAGGCTCAAGTAGAAACCATATCTCTATGTATGCGGTATGTACTCTCCATGCACTAGCCTTTTGAACATACATACCTTGTTGCACCAACTATATCCCATATAAGTTAGCTAGATGGGCCTACTAATTGATATATATTTGTACCCACCAGATATGCAGGAGACAGTCGTTTAACATACTGATTAACCCGATACGGGTAGGTGAATCATTATCCACCCACTCTTATACTCCCCATGATCGCGTTTAAATGGCCCTCACTAGCTCTTTTTCCTCTTTCCTCTCTGTTTTTACCATCAATAGGAGCACATTGCTCCTGTAATTCTATGACTCATTAAAGGCTAAGGTGCTAGCCAGCCCCCACTGAAATTATCATGTTCTAGACTACGGATTGGAAAATAGTGTCCCTACATATCACAACGCTCCTTTTGGACTAAGGCAGTTCCCTAAATACTCTAGTTGAATAGTTGTGAATTTGCTATGGCCCTACCAGCCGATTCCTTGTACAATACGGTCAGTATGTATATATAGATGAATATTGTATATCATTAATGTTTGTACATTTGAACCCATTACATACGTTTTGGCTTTTCTTTTCCTCTCAAATATCACATATAGAGGATTTTTAGTTTTTGACCACCTACCCCTGATGAAGATCGTATTCAAAACGTGTTGGGTCTCTCCCGCCACTTGGTGGCGGTGTGAGTGGTCGTAAATGTGTTTTATATATGAATGTAATGTCATGTTTTGTCTCCTTATGCTCACCAACCCCACACATGTATGTACTAATTTCTTATGGTTCAGAATGTACTTCTGTATTTTCTGATTGATGGACCCAGTATTTTCTAAGGTCATGTGATGTTTTAATTGCCAATAAAAATTTTCCTAGTTTTATTTTTGGTCCGTTTGTAGCTCTGAATGAGTTGGTTTCCCGTTAAAGTCCCAGAGAGGGGTAATTTTTCTGGCTATACACACTTATGTTAGGGATGTGGGTAAACCGCTTACTTTTGATTATTAGAGTGTAGCAGAGCAAACTCTACTTGTATTAAGGGTAGTCGATATCCAACCCCCGTGCATTTATACATTGCTGCCTCGTTCTTGTCTGACCATAGTAAATAACGTATTTAATACTTTTTCCTGATATCCTCACATACTGACCAATCTTTGTACACAATGGCTAACTATGCTGGTAAAGACTGGGATGTCCTGATGTCTGGCTTCTACCAGGATTTCATCCAGAAGTAAGGATGGGGTTCGTGTTAGGATCGATTCTAAACCTGTTAAAGAATGTTGTAAGAAGAACAGAAGTAAACATTAACTTTCTGGACAATCACTTACTGCACCCAGGAACTTGGTAGAAATCCCCCCCCCCAAAAAAAGGGGGCGGTGGGTGTCCCTCCAGAGCTCATGTATAACATATCTCAGGAACGTCCGGGTCTTGAGTGGCTCCCATCCCCTTAGGAGATTGAAGGGATTGTTAGAACTGAGAACAGGCGTGAAGACAACAAATAGTTCAAACAACAATGGAGGGCTCGTCTTCCTTATTAGGGTTAGGAACCAAGGTTCCTATGTCCAAGTGGGGGAAGACAAATAGGGAGGTCTTGGGGACTTGGGTGTCCTGAAGGTCCACACGAGAGTATCATGGAGGTTTATTGTCTTTCGATCTCTTGGTCCTGAACGGATTCCAGACCGGGCTGGATGGTGTAGGTCACTTGGAGGTTCCAACATTCGAGGTGGCAAAGTCCATATCAGCTTCCTGAGAGATGAGCTTTAGCTCCAGGAGGATTCTTTCCCCGTCAGGGAGGTTAGAGAAAGCATAGGTTTTGCTTTTCACTGTGAACTTGACTGCGAATGGGAACGCCATCCAGTACTTTATGTCCTTTTGAGAGAGGACTGTCAGGAGTGGTTTGGCTCTTCTCCGCTGAATCGTCGTGGGGGATAGGTCCGCAAAAATTTGGACTTGATGTCCCCTGCAAAGGATTTGAGACATGGAGCGGGCCTGTTTAATGACTTCCACTTTTATGTTGAAAAGTAGGGTTTAACTATGATGTCCCTGGGGGACCCGTCCTTCCTGGGGGGTCCCAAGGCCTTGTGAGCCCTGTCCAGCTCCAAGCAGTGTTGTGGGGCGTTAGGTACCAGATTTTTGATGAGATATTGGACAACTGCAGGGACGTCAGAAAAAGTTTTGGGCAGGCCCCTGATCCTGAAGATGTACCTTCTTGACCTGTTCTCCAGGTCATCTATTCTGGAGAGTGCAGTGTCCAGTTTGTCCTGCAGGATCTGGATATGGGCTGAATTCTGACTGGCTCTGGAGACAGTGATGTCTAGTTTATTCTCAATGACTTTCATCCTCTCTCCCAGGTTTTGGAAGTCTGATTTGATATCTCCCGTAATTTTAGCGGCCGTTTGAGCTAGCCCTTTATTCAGCAAGTCCGAGAGTTTAAAGAATAAATCCTGAGCTGGGAATGCTTCATCCAGGCCTGGAGTATATGGTGATTGGGCCTGCTGGGGGTGAACTGGAGAAGGCCCTAATGGGGAGAGGATATAATCACCCATAGAGTGGCCTATTAGCAACTCGGTGGATGTTGGCGAGGGGGCCTGCGGCTGCTGGTTGCCTGCCAGTATTGAGGAGGGGTAGGGTAAGGTTGCTGGAGCCAGTACCTGGCGTGGTTCCTGTGTCCCCTCTGCGGCCTGTTCTTGTGGAGGAGCCGTGGTGGCGGCCATCTTGGTACACCCCGACCTCACAGCGTCCAAGAATAGCGGCCTGAGGTCCCTTTGTGTGGACAAACTCTGCATCCAGAGGGGTGCCCCGGGGTCTCAGGAGCTGATTGGCATCCACGGGGCCGGTCCTGGGTTGCTGCAGCACGCTATGTCAGCGCCATTCGGCCAAGGTGGTACGGAGCTCTGGGCTCAAGCAGCCATCTTGGAGCTCTCGCACATGAGCTCTCCTTTTGTAAATATTTTATTATATCTTTTCATGTGACAACACTGAAAATATGATACTTTGCTACAATGTAAAGTAGAGAGCGTACAGCTTGTATAACAATGTAAATTTTCTGTCCTCTCAAAATAACTCAACACACGGCCATTAATGTCTAAACTGCTCACAACAAAAGTGAGTACACCCCTAAGTAAAAACATCCAAATTGGGCTCAAACTGTCAATATTTTGTGTGGCCACATTATTTTCCAGCACTGCCTTAACCCACTTGGACATGGAGTAAACCAGAGCTTCATAGATTGTCACTGGAGTCCTCTTACACTCCTCCATGAGGACATTACAGAACTGGTGGCTGTTAGAGACCTTGCTCTCCTCCACCTTCCATTCCAGGATGCCCCACAGATGCTGAATAGGATTTAGTTCTGGAGACATGCTAGGCTAGTCTATATATAAGCCCCACCCCTTATAGATTCCACACATTGTGTCAGGAGTATACAGCCCAGCATTGCCAGATAGGGTATACAGCACCCCCCCCCCCCAGGGCAGTCGGGACATCAAAGTCTGTCACTCACCCCATCTAGGAAGCAGGCAGCGGTGTCTGACGAGCGGGAGCGTGCTTCATCGGCTTCCCCCTCCTCCTCCGGGAAAAGCGTCCTCTCAGCCAATCGGAAACCAGTAAACATACCCGCACTTCTTGATTGGTGGAAAGGCCATTCAGTGTTAGAAAAGCAAATATTAATTTGCTTTTGTAACACACGGGAGCAGGCTTGCAAATGCAGTGCTCTGCACTCCAAACCACTATTTTGAAGCCTATCAGAGCCTATGTCTCTAAATCAGGTGCTTCAAAGAAACCCCCCGCCGCTGTAATTCATGCGTCTGGTGTTCGTGGTGGCCATGCATAGATCCATTTAGCATTTAGCATAGAGGGGGTTGCAGGGATAGAGGGGGTGGCACCCGTGCGCCCTTAATTGATTGACCGACCCTGCCTCAGCTTCTTTAGCAAGGCAGTCATTGTCTTAGGGGTGTTTGGGGTCGTTATGTTGGCATATTGCCCTGCGGCCCAGTCTCCGAAGGGAGGGGATCATTCTCTGCTTCAGTACGTCACAGCTCATGCTGGCATTCATGGTTCCCTCAATGAACTGTAGCTCCCCAGTGCCGACAGCACTCATGCAGCCCCAGACCATGACACTCCCACTACCATGCTTGACTGTAGGCAAGCCACACTTGTCTTTGTACTCCTTACCTGGTTGCCGCCAGCCCACCACACACACTTGACACCATCTGAACCAAATAAGTTTATCTTGTTCTCATCAGACCACAGGACATGGTTCCAGTAATCCATGTCCTTAGTCTGCTAGTCTTCAGCAAACTGTTTGCGGGCTTTCTTGGGCATCATCTTTAGAAGAGGCTTTATATTGGGACAACAGACATGCAGACCAATTTGATGCAGTGTGCGGTGTATGGTCTGAGCACTGACAGGCTGACCCCCCACCCATGATGACCATGGCGAGGCATGTTTTGAGTGGAACCTGTCCTGTTAAACCGCTGTATGGTCTTGCCCACTGCGCTGCAGCTCAGTTTCAGGGTCTTGGCAATCTTCTTATAGCCTAGACCCTCTTTACGTAGAGCAACAAGCATTTTTATCAAATCCTCAGAGTTCTTTGCCATGAGGTGCCATGTTGAACTTCCAGTGACCAGTATGAGAGAGTGAGAGTGAGAGCACCAAAATTTAACATACCTGCTCCCCATTCACACCTGAGACCTTGTAAAACTAATGAGTCACATGACACCAGGGAGGGAAAATAGCTAATTGGGCCCAATTTGGACATTTTCACTTAGGGATGTACTCACTTTTGTTGCCAGCAGTTTAGACATTAATGGCTGTGTGTTGAGTTATTTTGAGGGGGCAGCAAATTTACACTGTTATACAAGCTGTACACTCACTTCTTTACATTGTAGCAAAGTGTCATTTCTGCAGTGTTGTCCTATGAAAAGATATTATAAAATATTTACAAAAATGTGAGGGATGTACTCACTTTTGTGAGATACTGTATACAATTGTGCTCATAAGTTTACATACCCTGGCAGAATTTATGATTTCTTGGCCATTTTTCAGAGAATATGAATGAGAACACAAAAACATTTATTTCATTCATGGTTAGTGTTTGGCTGAAGCCATTTATTATAAATCAACCGTGTTTACGCTTTTTAAATCATAATGACAACAGAAACTACCCAAATGACCCTGATCAAAAACGTTTACATACCCTGCTGATTTTGGCCTGATAACATGCACACAAGTTTACACAAAGGGGTTTGAATGGCTATTTTAGGTAACCATCCTCAACTGTGATCTGTTTGCTTGTAACGTGTGTGTGTGTGTGTGTGTGTGTGTGTGTGTGTATATAAACGGTCAATGAGCTTCTGGACTCCTGACAGACCCTTGCTTCTTTCATCCAGTGCTGCACTGACTTTTTTTGTCATGGGGAAAGCAAAAGAATTGTCAAAGGATCTGCGAGAAAAGGTAGTTGAACTGTATAAAACAGGAAAGGGATATAAAAAGATATCCAAAGAATTGAGAATGCCAATCAGCAGTGTTCAAACTCTAATCAAGAAGTGGAAAATGAGGGGTTCTGTTGGATCCAATCCACGGTCAGGAAGACCAACTAAAATTTCAGCCACAACCGCCAGGAAAATTGCTCGGGATGTAAAGAAAAACCCAAATAACTTCAGGTGAAATACAGGACTCTCTGAAAACATGTGGTGTGGCTGTTTCAAGATGCACAATAAGGAGGCACTTGAAGAAAGATGGGCTGCATGGTTGAGTCGCCAATAGAAAGCATTACTACGCAAATGCCACAAATTATGCCGCATACAATACGCCAAACAGCACAGAGACAAGCCTCAAACCTTCTGGCGCAAAGTCACTTGGAGTGACGAGACCAAAATTGAGCTTTTTGGCCACAACCATAAACAATAAATTTTGAGAGGAGACAACAAGGCCTGTGAAACACAGAGGTGGATCGCTGATATTTTGGGCATGTGTGAACTACAAAAGTACCGGTCAAAATTGATGGCAAGATGCATACAGTAGGTTATCAAAAAATACTGGAGGAACATTTGCATTCATCAGCCAGGAATCTGGGCATGGGACGTACTTGGATATTCCAACATGACACAAGGCCAGGTCGACCGGTCATTGGCTACAGCAGAATAAAGGTTCTGGAGTGGCCATCTCAGTCTCCTGACCTCAATATCATTGAGCCACTCTGGGGAGATCTCAAAACGTGCAGTTCATGCAAGACAGCCCAAGAATTTCCAGGAACTGGAGGCTTTTTGCCAAGAGGAATAGGCAGCTTAACCATCTGAGAAGATAAAGAGCCTCACCCACAAATACCACAAAAGACTTCAAGCTGTCATTGATGTTAAAGGAGGCAATGCACGGTATTAAGAACTGGGGTATGTAAACTTTTGATCAGGGTCATTTGGGTAGTTTCTGTTGTCATTAGGATTTAAAATGATTAAACACAGTTGATTGATAATAAATGGCTTCAGCCAACCACTAACCATGAGTGAAAGAAAAGTTTTAGTGTTATTCATATTCTCTGAAAAATGGCCAAGAAATCAAATTCTGCCAGGGTATTAAACTTATGAGCAAAACTGTATATACTCATATCTAAGTATTAAGCTAAACTACAGTCACACAGCTACTGTATATATGAACAATTTTCCAAGTGCGTCATACAACTCGCAGCCCTCTCAATCAAAAAAAGCAGTTCTCCATAATCATGATCAATGACAGATGTGACCATCTGCCATATAATTAAAAACATTCCTTCAAATCTGAGTTCCAGCCAAACAGCTAAGTTAACAGTTGAAATACATATGTAATCTGTGCTGTCTGCCAAAGACTTGCAATTTTGTTCAGCCAATTTTGTGATCCAGGCACATCTGCCAAGGAGCATAGCCAGGTTGGTGACTAGAGTTGAGCGAACCCGAACTGTAAACTTTGGGGTGTCCGTGACCCAGACCCGGACATTTGAACTACTAATGGCATGGCTGTGATTGGCCAGTGCATCATGTGACCCAGCCGCTTTATAAGCTGGAGTCACTTAGTGCTGCATGTCACATGCTCTCTGAGCAGTGTAGGGAGAGGATGCTGCCGGCGCTGTGAGAGACAGATTGCAGATATAATAACATCTCATCGATCCGATTGTGAACTAGGTAGAGATTACTACTACTACTGCTTTGAGGGACAGATTGCAGATCTCATCCTGCATTACAGAACGATCTGCTTTGAGGGACAGATTTCAGATCTCATCCTGCATTACCGAACGATCTGATTGTGGACTAGGTAGAGATTACTACTGCTTTTAGGGACAGATTGCACATCAAATAATATCTCATCCTGCATTACAGAATGATCTGACTGGACTAGGTAGAGTCTACTGCTTAGAGGGACAGATTATTGTTCTAAAATCATCTCCTAGTTCTATAGGGTCAGGTTCCTGCTGTTGCTGTAAGGGACAGATTATTGTTCTATAATCATCATCTCCTAGTTCTAAAGGGAGAGTTTCTTGCTGGTCGTGTAAGGGACAGATTATTTTCCTAAAATCATTGCCTACTCCTATAGGGTCAGGTTCCTGCTGTTGGTGTAAGGGACAGATTATTGTTCTATAATCATCTCCTAGTTCTAAAGGGAGAGGTTCCTGCTGGTCCTGTAGAAGAAGAATTTATTATTCATTTTTTTTGTATTAATAAATACTTAAATAGTGCTACATAGTAAATTTGCGGGCAGAATGAGGAGAGCATCAAATAAGGGACGTGGTCATGGTGCTGCTGATGCTGCTGGTGTTGGTGAAGCTCCTGTTGGAAGGAGAGGACGTGGTCAATCTGTGCCAACTACACGCACAAGTGAAACACCTTCCTCGGGTAGCCGACAGAACCTTCAACGTTATATGGTAGGCCTGAATGCCACTCAACGAATGGTGAGGCCAGAAGAAGTACAGGCGATAGTAGATTGGGTGGCTGACAATGCCTCCAGTTCCTTCACATTGTCTCCCTCCCGGTCCCTTGATGAAAGCTCACAGTTGGCACCTGAACCCCATGGCCATCTGTCTTTCACCTCAGCCCCTTGTAAATTAGCCAAGCAGTCTGAGCCCTAAGTCATGCAACAGACTGTTATGCTTTTTAATGACTCTCCTGGTGTGCTTTCCTTGGGCCATCCACATAGCCCTGCCCCAGAAGTGTAAGACATTGAGTGCACCGATGCCCAACCACTTCTGTTGCAGGATGAGGACATGGAAACACCAACGCAGCACGTCTCGGATGATGACGAAACACAGGTGCCAACTGCTGCAGCTTTCTTCAGTGTGCAGACTGACAAGGAGGGCAGTGGTGAAGGGTGGGTGGAAGATGATGTGGAGAAGGATGATGAGGTTTTAGACCCCCACATGGAATGAGGGTCATGCGAGTGACGTGTGCAGTTTGGAGGAAGAGGTGGTGGTCGCACAGAGGCACCAGCACAGCAAAAGAGGAAGCAGGTTGCAAAAGCGGATCGAGCGTACCCTAGACAGTAGGCCTGCTACTACCCACCACACCCAAGGACCTAGCACACCAAAGGCAGCTCAAAGGCGTTCCCTGGCGTGGCAGTTCTTCAGACAATGTGCTGACGACAAGACATGAGTGATTTGCACGCTGTGCAAGGATAGCCTGAGGCGAGGCCTAAATGTTCTAAAACCTGAGCACATCCTGCATGATCAGGCAAATCTAAATTCTAGGCACAAGCTGCATTGGAATAATTACTTCAAAATCCAAGAAAGGTCTCAGCCTCCTCCTGCTTCCTCTTCTGCTGCTGCCTCGGCCTCTTCCTCCACCTCTACAGTGCCAGTGTCACCTGCCACCCAGCAAACAGAGCATGTGACAGCAATGCCACCATGTCCGCCACCGTCCCCAAGCATTTCCACACGGTCCCATGGAAGCTTACAGCTCTCCATCTCCCAAACACTGGAGAGAAAGAGGAAGTACCCCCCTACCCACCCGCAATCCCTGGCCCTGAATGCCAGCATTTCCAAATTACTGGCCTTTGAAATGCTGTCATTCCGTCTGGTGGACACGGACAGTTTTAAAAACCTGATGGCGGTGGCTGTCCCACAGTATGTGGTTTCCAGCCGCCACTACTTTTCCAGGCGAGCCATCCCTTCCCTGCACAAACAAGTCGGGGACAAGATCAAGTGTGCACTGCGCAACGCCATCTGTGGCAAGGTCCACATAACCACTGATACATGGACCAGTAAGCACGGGCAGGGACGCTATCCATTTGGCACATGTCCTTCCACCACCGAGGATTGCAGGGCATTTCTCTTTGCCTCCTGTTGCCTCCTCCTCCTACTGCGCTTCCTCCTCCTCGACCACCTACTCATCCGCTCAACGTAACACCTAACACCTTCACCACCAACATCAGCACATCCAGGGGGAAATGACAGAAAGCTGTTTTAAAACTGATATGTTTGGGGGATAAACCCCACACTGCGCAGGAGCTGTGGACGGGCATTGAACAACAGACCAATGAGTGGTTGTTGCCACTGAGTCTCAAGCCCGGCCTGGTGGTGTGCGACAATGGCCGAAATCTCGTAGTGGCTCTGGGCCGAGCTGGTGTGACGCACATTCCTTGCCTGGCACATGCTGGATCCCCTTTACAAGGACAACGTGTCGTCCTTAATTCCCTCACTGGAGCGTGAGAGGAAGATGCGCGACTACAAGCGCACACTGGTAGAGGCGCTGCTGAGGGCATTCCCAAATGACACCGGGGGCTCAGTGGAAGCACAAGGCGAAGGCAGAGGAGGAGGAAGAGGCCACCAACGCAGCTGTGCCACCACCAGCACCTCAGAAGGCAGGGTTAGCATGGCCGAAATGTGGCAAAGCTTTGTCAGCAGCCCGCCACAACAAACAGCACCACCAGCCGATAGATAACATCTTAGCAGGAGGCAGCATTTCAGCAACAACAAGAGTATGTGTGCACACGCCTACAAGTACTGACTGATGGGTCTGCCCCATTCAACTTCTGGGTCTCCAAATTGGCCACATGGCCTGAGCTTGCCCTTTATGCCTTGGAGGTGCTGGCCTGCCCTACAGCCAGT
>BLSH010094785.1:1095256-1107968 GCA_018402905.1 Glandirana rugosa
CGTTGTTGGTGAGTAGCCAGACAACAAGTTAAGGGCAGGTGTCGAGGACGCTTCACACCCCAAATAGGGGGTTTGTATAGTCAAAATTTTGTCGGACGACAGTAAAGGGGGACCTACACGACTTCAACCACCACTTCCACAATGCGACTCGTCCATTCCTCGACCATCTCCTCCTCCTTCGCGTCATCCTCCTCCTCCGCTGTCCTCCGTTTCTCTTTACGGGACGTTAGGAGCCACCGTCTTCCTGTACGCGGTTTACCGATCGGCGGAGTCCGGGTGGGCGGGTCACACGTCAATCGTTCTATAACGCACAGCCGCCACTACTTTTCCAGGCGAGCCATCCCTTCCCTGCACAAACAAGTTGGGGACAAGATCAAGTGTGCACTGCGCAACGCCATCTGTGGCAAGGTCCACATAACCACCGATACATGGACCAGTAAGCACGGGCAGGGACGCAATATCTTGCTAACTGCACACTGGGCGGGTGGGCCTGAGGCGGCTAGCCATTTGGCGCATGTCCTTCTGCCACCGAGGATTGCAGGGCATTTCTCTTTGCCTCCTGTCGCCTCCTCCTCCTACTGCGCTTCCTCCTCCTCTACCAGCTCCTTACCTGCTCAGCGTAACACCTTCACCACCAACTTCAGCACATCCAGGGGGAAATGACAGCAGGCTGTTTTAAAACTGATATGTTTGGGGGATAAACCCCACACTTCGCAGGAGCTGTGGACGGGAATTGAACAACAGACCGATGAGTGGTTGTTGCCACTGAACCTCAAGCCCGGCCTGGTGGTGTACGACAATGGACGAAATCTCGTAGCGGCTCTGGGCCTAGCCGGTTTGACGCACATCCCTTGCCTGGCGCATTTGCTGAATTTGGTGGTACAGAAATTTTTAAAAAACTACCCGGATATGTCAGAGCTGCTGCAGAAAGTGTGGGCCGTCTGTGCGTTCTCACCCTGCTGCTGCTCGCCTGTCTGCGCTGCAGCGGAACTTCGGCTTTCCCGCTCACCGTCTCCTATGCGACGTGCCCACAAGGTGGAACTCCACCTTGCACATGCTGCAGCAGCAGGCAATAGTGGAGTTTCAGCTGCAGCATGCACGGGCCAGTCGCTCTGCGAAACAGCACCACTTCACCACCAATGAGTGGGCCTCCATGCGAGACCTGTGTACCGTATTGCGGTGTTTCGAGTACTCCACCAATATGGCCAGTGCCGATGACGCTGTTCTCAGCGTTACTATCCCACTTCTATGTCTCCTTGAAAAAACACTTCGGGCCATGATGGAAGAGGATGTGGCACAGCAGCAGGAGGAGGAGGAGGAGGAGGAGGAGGAGGAAGAAGAGGGGTCATTTCCACGGTTATCAGGCCAGTCATTCACAAGTGGCTCGGAGGGTGGGTTCCTGCACCAGCATAGGCCAGGTAAAAAATATTCAAGGCAGAAAACAGTTCTGGAGGATGAGGACGATGAGGAAGATCATGAGGAGGAGGAGGAACCGCAGCAGGGATGGCTGGGGGGATACAGAGGACACAGATGATACACCTCCCACAGAGGACAGCTTGTCTTTGCCTCTGGGCAGCCTGGGCACACATGGCCGACTACATGCTGCAGTGCCTGCCGAGTTGCCCACATTGTAACTTGTTCCGATTACTGGGTGGCCACCCTGCTGGATCCCCGTTACAAGGACAACGTGCCGTCCTTAATTCCCTCACTGGAGCGTGAGAGGAGGATGCGCGACTACAAGCGCACACTGGTAGACGCGCTGCTGAGGGCATTCCCAAATGACACCGGGGGCTCAGTGGAAGCACAACGCAAAGGCAGAGGAGGAGGAGGAGGAGGAGGAGGAGGAGGAGGAGGAGGAGGAGGAAGAGGCCGCCAATGCAGCTGTGGCACCTCCAGCACCTCAGAAGGCAGGGTTAGCATGGCCAAAATGTGGCAAAGCTTTGTCAGCAGCCCGCCACAACAAACAGCACCACCAGCTGATAGGCAAGGTCTTTGCAGGAGGCAGCATTTCAGCAACATGGTGGAACAGTATGTGTGCATACGCCTACACGTACTGACTGATGGGTCTGCCCCATTCAACTTCTGGGTCTCCAAATTGGGCACATGGCCTGAGCTTGCCCTTTATGCCTTGGAGGTGCTGGCCTGCCCTGCAGCCAGTGTATTATCTGAACGTGTGTTTAGCATGGCAGGGGGCGTTATTACAGATAAGCGCAGCCGACTGTCCACAGCCAACGTGGACAAGCTAACGTTTATTAAAATGAACCAGGCATGGATCCCACAAGACTTGTCTGTACCTTGTGCAGAATAGACATTCAGACTGGACTCACACAGCCATTGGTATACTTGTTTTTTTGAATATGCCTCAATATTTTGGGGGCTACCCCAATTAGAAAAAAAAAACCAAAGCAAACAACAAAAAGTGTTGGCTACCTCCTCCTCCTCCACCACCGCCACTTCCACGGTCACGGCCTAGTCAACCTCTAGGCTCCTACTCCACATCCACCCCCCTTCCCATTTTTATTTTTTTTATTTGATTTTAAGTTATTTTCCCTATCCCCATTTTTTTGCAGGGCACTTGTCCTATGCTTACCCCCATTTTACTTCCTTTTGAAGCCCTCTAGCACTTGCCAGGACTTTTGTACAGCCATTTTTGTGCCGAAAAGTTTGGGTCCCCATTGACTCCAATGGGGTTCGGGGTAAAGTTCGGGTCAAGTTCGGTACCAAACCCAAACTTTTTCATGAAGTTCGGCCAGACCCGCCGAACCCGAACATCCAGGTGTTCGCTCAACTCTATTGGTGACTTTTCTCCACTAAAGCTATGTAATACAGTCTGGTCACCGACCTGCTACCATCCTGGTGACTGAACATGAAAGAGCATTGCCACACTGAAAATATCATAACTCAGTTCTCTTATTCAGTTAGGAAGTTTGCTTTGTTAGACAGAAGGCACTATGTTATGTAGTAGAGCCAGGGTGGATCAATGTTTGCCCTTCTCCCAGTGCACGCTTTGGGCTTCTTGCACTCGGGAGGAAAAAAACACCACTTTTCTTTACTGACCTGAATATAGATCAATTGTTGTCTATGGAACAATGCACACAGCTGCGTAAAGATCATTAACACAGCAATGAGTACAGTGCCGTAAAACCGCAAATACGTTTTATGTTTAAGTGCAGTAATTTCCTTGTGCACGCTCATTTATGTGTCTTTATGCATGTTTAGGAGAGCATATTACAACCAGGAGAGGATGGGGGGGGGGGGCAGGGGCGGGCTGGGCCGGGTGGCAGAGTGGCAATTTCCCCCTGGGCCGCTCTGATTCCCTGTAAAAGGGCTGCTGTGCTGCCAGCTCTGAACTGCGCATGTGCAGTTTCCGGAGCTGGCTGAGTGCTACTGTTCGGGCAGCTCCGGTGGGGAGGGGCAGTGAAAGAACGAGTTGATCTCTCCATTTCGCGGCTTTGAGCCGGCAATGTGCCCTTTGACAGGGATGTTGTTTGTTGTACCTATCACAGGGCTAAGAGCGTGTGTGTGTTTCTTTCTTACAAAGCACATCCCTCCCTCCTCCTCTACACAAATAGGAGAACGGATGTGCTCTGCCTCCTCCCACCCTCTCTCCCTGTACCCGCCCACACTAGATGCAGCCCGTGTGCTGTGAAATGGATGTGCGGACGGGAAACTTTAAAGTCAGCAGTCACCCCCAATGTCACATCCTCAGCACGAAGAAGCTTACTGAGCCTCCTGCTGGGACTGTGCAAGTAAGTGAGCTGTGACCGGGGGGGGGTGGGGGGCACTTGGGGATCCTTGGGGCTTGTTCACATGACCGGACAAGAAGATATTAAAAGCAAGGAGTTGAGCTGCCTTTTTATTACCACCTGACAACTCACGTCAGCAAGGAAATGCAGCTGCTCAGGGCTGTACACATGCCATGGTCTTATGCTTTGCTTTGTGGCCACTTCAAAAACTAAATGGAACTGGGCCACACTGCAGTTGCAATGCACACAGCTGCAGCGCGGCAAGTTAAAACATGCAGCGAGGAGGTGGAAAAAAAACCCGCCTCCTTACTGCTTATCCAATGCACTCTGAAAACTGATCTGCCATGGATCATTTTTCAGAGGGGCAGTAATGATAGCCCTTTCAGCACCCCTCCCTACCTCAAGGCACCCCTAGATCCTTTTAGTTCTATGAACCCCTAAAAGCCCAGCTTCCCTTCCCTCCTTGACCCAACTTACAATCCTCCTCAGACTGACACTAGCGATGCAGTGCCAGGTTTTCTGCACGAAAACGGATGCAGGGCCATTGTTCCTCTTAGCAACACCACTGTCAGACACATTTTTTCCCCTTCCAGTGACACCTCTGACACAAGGACATTCTTCTGTTCACCACTGTTAGCTCCTTATTTGTGCACTGATTTTAAACTCTTCCGTTTGCTGCAGCGTACCAGAACTATTTGTACAATTTCAGTGCATGCCACAAACATCCCAAACATTTTTCTCTGTGCGCCGCTATTAGTCCCGCCTCCCCACCTGGAGTGCAGTTTGCCATATACAGGCCTTGTTGCGGCACTGTTTACAACGCTGGCAATGAAAAAATTCAAGTTAGACTTACCGGTAACTTGTTTTCCAGGAGTCTTTCAGGACAGCACCTTGAGAGATCGTGGCTCCTCCTCCTTCCCAGGAAACACCTTCCACCATAACTTTAAAAGGAGGCTCCCTCCACCACCTGTCAGTTGTAGTAGAGTACCTCCGGCCATACTGGAACACATAACACAACAGCGTTAGTCACAGTAATACATATGCATAAACAAACAAAGGGCGGGTTGCTGCTGTCCTGAAAGACTCCTGGAAAACAAGTTACCTGTAAGTCTAACTTGAATTTTCCCTAATTGTCTTTCAGGACAGCACCCTGAGAGGATAACCGAGACTTACCCCTTTTAGGGCGGGACCACAGCTTGCAGGACCTTTCTGCCAAAGGCCTGATCGCCTGCTGTCAGAAGGTCCAGCCTATAATGACGGGCAAACATCACAAAACTTGACCACGTGGCCCTTTGCAAATTTGCTCTGGAGAAGCACCAGCCTTTTCTGCCCATGTGGTCGCTAGAGCTCTAGTAGAATGTGCTCTGATCCCCTCTGGGGGGCATAAATTCATCTGAGAATAGGCCTCCAGAATTGTTAATCTGAGCCATCTGGCTGATGATCCTTTAGAAGCCTGATGGCCCTTTCGAGCAACAGCAAAGAGAATAAAGAGTGAATCAGACCGCCTGAAACTCCTGGTTCTCTCTAGGTAACTTAGAAGAGTCCTTCTCACATCCAAATTATGAAACCTTTTCTTCTCTCTCCCCTGCAGGATTTGAGCAGAAGGTTGGCAAAATGATGTTCTGTGAACTATTTTTAACTGATGCCACCTTGGGTAGAAACTTCGGGTGCGTACTGAGAACTATCCTATCTGGAAATATGGCCAAGAAGGGCTCTCTTACTGAGAGAGCATGGATCTGACTCACTCTTCGAGCCGAAGTAATGGCTACCAAAAATATGGTCTTCAACGTCAAATCCTTTAGAGATATATTGTCTAATGGTTCAAATGACTCTTTCATCAATGCCTGAAGAACCACTGAACAATCCCATTTTGGAAAATTTGTTATCTTAACTGGCCTGGCTCGGGTTAGAGAATTGAAAAAATCTGATCACTAGTAGCTCTGCGGCAACTGATTTTTCCAAAAAGACCCCCAGGGCTGCAACCTGCACCCTTAGGGTACTAATTGCCAATCCCTTGTTAGCGCCAGCCTGCAAAAACTCCAAAATGGAAGAGAACTCTTCCAAAGGCCTACCTTCAGAGTGACACCATGAGCGAAACACCTTCCAGGCTTTGGCATAAATAGCTCTTGTAACCTCTTTCCTGCTGGATAGCAAAGTGGTTACTAACGCCCTTGCAAAACCTTTCCTTCTCAATAACTGCTCTTCAGATACCACGCAGTTAGTGATAACTTGCCTACATTTGGAAAATTTACTGGGCCCTGCTGCAGCAGATCCCTCCTGAGCGGAAGATGCCACCCTGGTTTTACTGCCAAGTGCAGTATTGTGGAAAACCAGGCCCTCTTTGGCCAGAAGGGTGTGATTAGGATCACCGTGGCCTTCTCCTCTAGTATCTTTCTTAGTACTCTTGGAATCATCTGAAATGGAGGAAAGGCGTAGCCCAACTGAAACTCCCATGGATGTGCCAAAGCATCCACTGCTATCGCTTCGTCTTGTCAGTGAAGAGAGTAGAATCGAGGCAGCTTAGTGTTCTCCCTGGACGTAAACAGATCTACCTGGGGGTTTCCCCATTTCTCTGTTATCAAGGTGAAAACTTCCTGATTCAACTCCATGTCTGCTTCGCAAACTGTTTGTCTGGAAAGAAAATCTGCTACCTCGTTCAATGTCCCTTTTAGGTGGACCGCAGATGAGGACATTAAATGCCTTTCGGCCCATTCCAGCACATCTTTGGCTAAGCTTTTCAAGGTTCTGCTTCTTGTCCCCCCTTGCCTGTTTATGTATGCCATTGCTGTGGCATTGTCCGATAGGACCTGAACATGACAGCCTTGGATGTCCTGTGCAAAGGAGCTCAGAGCCATCAGGACAGCTCTCAGTTCCCTACAGTTAGAGGATCTCAAGGCCTCCTCTTGAGTCCACTGTCCCTGGGCTAGATTCTCTTCCCAATGGGCCCCCCAGCCCCGGGCACTTGCATCTGTTGTAATTTTACTCTTTACCAGCAATGACCACAGAAGGCCCTGTGATAACACCGATTGCTTTTTCCACCACCACAGTGCTCTCTTCACCCTGGTGGGGATCGTTACCTTCCTTTCCAGAGTCCTGTCTGTGATCCCAAACCTGCAACAGAAAGGTCTGGAGAGGTCTGAAATGCAGCCCTGCCCACTGTATGTGGGGTATTGCCGAAGTCAGAAGCCCTAGAGCGGACATAACAGCTCTGATAGAAATCCTTTGATTTGTTTGCAACATAGTGACTATAGCCCGGACCTTGTGCCTCTTGTCTTCTGGCAAGAAAATCCTTCGCTGTACAGAACAAAATTCTGTATCCCAGAAATTGTACTTCCTGTGCTGGCGTTGGGTTGGATTTTAAATCTTCAAAAATCAAACCTAACAATTCCAGGCGATTGCGAGCCCTGACCAGATTCTCCTGCAGCCTTTCTCTTGAGGCTGCAAACAAGAGCAGGTAGTCTAAGTAAGGTACCACTTCTATTCCCTGTAATCTTAATGGAGCAAGAGCTTCCGCCATCACCAGCCATATAACAATTCTGCATTAATAGATTCCTTACTGTAAAAATCGAGTCCATCCGAAAATGTCTGTATAGGACCGACAGTTTTAAATTGAGGATTAACTGAAAGCTCCCGGTCGGCTTCCTCACCAGAAAGATATGCGAGTAGTAACCCTGCTGACATTCCTCTGGTGCTACCTGAACCACTACCCTCTGTTTCATCAGATCCTTTAAAAGGGTCTTCATAGCTAGGGCTTTGGTATGATCTCTTGAGAGATTTGTGACGAGAAATCTTTCTGGGAGGGATATGAGAACTTCATCCTGTACCCCTGAGATACTATTTTTAAGATGAACTGACTAGATGTCATCTTTTCCCATTGTGGAAGGAACTCCCACAGTCTTCCTCCCACGGGAATTGGCGAGTCATTGAGACTTACTGGCTTGCAGAGGAGGATTGAACAGGATCCCTCCTTTAGCTTTTGCTTTCTGCGAACCCCAATTCCTTTCTTCGCTTGGGGTCTGGCTTCCCGCTCCTGAGGCTTTTGAGATAAAAAAAAAAACGCTTAGGAGGCTGCTTCTTCTTTCTAACCGGGAAGGACTTCTTTTTGTCTGCCGTTCTGTTAGGGTGAATCCCGGACAGGTGGCAACCCTAACAGTTCGGGTTTGGACTCATGCGTCCAGGTTTCAAACTGCCTTAAACCCGGACACATTATTTAGAGTGGCATATGGCTTCCCAACAGGGTTGCTGGCTGCAGTTGTCTAAGCTGAGAGTGTTACATGAGAGTTGCATTCTCTTTCACAATTCCGAAAGCCAGCACTAACACCCCCCCTAAACACACGCACAGGCGGGAGAGTTTGATCTGCACCTCTTCCTCCCACACCTACCCGTCTCTGTCTGCCCACACTCCAATCCCTAGTGCTGTGCCTCAGAAAAGGAAAGTAGGGTCTGGAAATTTGAAGTCCAGCAGCCTCAGATACATCTGGATGAGAGGTGCTGACTGCCAAGGGGTGAATGAGCTCACCATCCATCCCTGTCTGTGACTAAAGTCTCCCCCCTTCTCTCTTCTGCCTCTGAGTGCACTAAAGGTAAATCAGGGTTTTCAGAGCTCCCCTTCCATCAGACTTCCCCTTTAGACCAGAGGCCACAATGTTCCCCCTTACACCATAGTCCTCTCCGTACATCAGAGTTCCCAGTGTTCCCTCTTAAATCAGGGTTCCCAGAGCATCCCTTATGTTAGAGTACCCAGAGTTCTCCCTTACATCAGAGTCTGCAGAGTCCCCCCTTTCAGTGAAAGGGAACTCTGTGGATTCAGATGTAAAAGGGGAACTCTGTGGACTCTGATGTAAAATGGGAACTTTGTGAACACTGATGTAAAGGGGGATGCCTGTTAACTTCATATGACTAGAAATGTTATTTAATAGCAAAATATATGTATAGTTTATACTATAAAAAAAATTGCTGTGCGCCGCTAAAGTGTTCGGATTTGACTTGAAGAAAAGGTGGCAACCCTACGTTCTGTCTAAAGATAGAGTCCAACTCTGGGCCTAACAACAGGTCTACTGTAAAGGGAACTCCACAGAGCCTGCTTTTGGAAGCCGTGTCCCCTGGCCAAGTTTTTAGCCAGAAGGCCCTTCTGACTGAATTAGACAACGCAGCTGACCTTGCTGTTAATCTAATAGCCTCCGCCGAGGCATCTGCAATATAAGAAATTGCGTTAGAGGAGAGGGTGCCAAAGGATTCAAGGATCTCTTGCTTGGATGAATCCGCCAAAATGTGTGCTTTAAGCTGGCTAAGCCAGTACTCCATGTTTCTTGCCACACAGGTTGTTGCCATAGCTGGCTTAAGATGCCCCATAATGGCCTGCCAAGCCTTTTTGAGGAAGAGATCCATCCTTTTATCCATGGGGTCCTTTAGGATCCCCATATCCTCAAAGGCCAAATCCGTTGATCTCGACAGCGTCTCTTATGAGCTTGGGGAAGAAAAGGTTTTCTTTCAGACTCCAACCATTCATTTCTGTCTCAGAAATCACTGGGTGCACTGGAAAGGTTCGCCCCTTAGGCTCGGTGAGCCCTGCATACATGCGATCATGTAATGACAGCTCTTTCTTTTCTTTCTCTAATTTAAGCATAGCATAAATTGTATTTAACAACCCATCCACCTGATCTAAAGACAATTTATACCTGGAGGGGATATCCCCCTCTTCCTCCCCTTCTTCTGAGTCCTCACTAGACTGAAGAGAGTATAGGTCCTCTTGTGTAGCAGGAATCAATCCTGTATTACCCAGAGGAGCCAATAGTGGATCTTGCAGAGAGTCTGAGGCAGATGTCTGGCTAGGCTGGGGGTTTTGCAAAGATGAGCGAAAAGACTGGATAGTTGCATCTAGTTCTTTCTTAACTGAGGCAATCAGATTCCCACACGCAGCTTCCTCTTTAACTAGTGCATCAATGCAGTCCTGGCATAGAGCTTTCTTCCAGCCTTCAGCTAACTTAGCTCTACAAGAAGGGCATATTTTCTTTGGCTCAGAGCTCTTAGACTGCAAGATACAAAGAGATATCGCGCAAAGGAAACCCCCTAAGTCAAAGACATTCTCCTGCAAGACACCCAGGTGCACAAGGAAGTTAATCCAGCAGACTCCCAGTGCCCAGACAGGCCCCAGCCATCAGGGGGAAAAGAGAAGAGGAGATATAGCCCTATGGTATCCGAGCATCTGCTTCTTACCTGGGCTTTGCTGGTGCCTCCGCCTGCCCCCGGTGCAGTTGTGCCTGCCGCCATCGTGGCTGAACTGCTCTCCCCGTGTGGCTACTTGCTCCGGTTACGGAATTGCACCGATGCATCTGCGCCCGACCGGAACTAGGCACCAGTCCCGGTCCTGCCCCTTCCCCCTGCGTCTGCGGCCGGAAGTGACAGCGCACGCCTGACTCGCGGGGACCGTCCCCTTTCTGGATGCCTCACTTCCAGTTCTGGAGCTCGCCTGAGCCACCACCAAGATGGCGGCAGCGTTCTTCAGATCCCCGCGCACAGGCAGTGACCTTGGCCGGGACCCCCCCCCCCAACCGCCGCCTCCAGGAGTGGCCCCCGCCTCAGTACTGGCCCATCTGAGCACTGAAGGGAGAAGTGGAGCCCACACATCAAACACCTTAGGTGGCCTGGGAGGACCAATCTCCATGTGGTAGAAATGGTGGAGGCAGGAACCCCTGTCTCTCGGGGCAACACCCAAGAGAACCTGGCTTCCACCTGGTGTTCCCTCCTGGCCGGAGGAAACACAAAGACTGACAGGTGGTGGAGGGAGCCTCCTTTTAAAGTTATGGTCGAAGGTGTTTCCTGGGAAGGAGGAGGAGCCACAATCTCTCAGGGTGCTGTCCTGAAAGACAATTAGGGAAATTGTTGCATGTATCAGGATCTGTCATCAGGATCCTGAGTATCAACATCAGTAAATTGTTTCATCTGTGTGCTACTGGCCTTGTTGTGCAGGAAAGTACAGGAAGCTAAATTAGAACAAATACAGATACTTATAAATAGTTAAAGCATAGAAGGATGCTAGTATAAGAAGAGCAAAGGGCAACCAACAGGTTTCATGGGCCACAAAATTCCCAATCACCAGGACTGAGTGAAATGACAAAATGTTGGCCCATTTTGCATGTTGCCATTTCACCCATCCCTGATGTAGGGGGATTTTGTGGCCCCTGAAATGTGTCAGCTTCCCCTTGTTCATCTTGTTGTAACCAGTTGGACAATTAAAGATTTTGGATACTGAAGCCCAGTTCACACTGGTGCAACAAATTGCTCCGACTTTGGGAGCACATGTCGCATGACACGTAAAAATCAATTTTTTCCTATAAGAGCCATCTTAACTGGTCCGACTTGTGTCAGTCCAAGTTTGGAAAACCTTCCTGCACTAATTTGGTCCAGCTTCTGTCTGATTTCAGCTCATAGAATTGAATGGAAGTCACCTCCAAGCCGGTTCCTCATCTTATATGATGTGATTTGGATCCAACATTACAGGAAGATTATACAGACATTCCCTGAAGTTGAGGCAAAAGTCACTCGGCAAAGTCGCCTGATTTTCATGTTGGAGCAGTGTGAACCCTTTGTCTGCACTCTCTAACAAGTCACATTGTACTTCTTGATTCAGATGAACCCCGTATCTTGGGGGGGGTCCCTACTTTTCTGCTGAACTGTCGAACACAAACCCATCAGGATCAAGTAACAATTTTGCTCGCCTTTGATAACCTGTGAAGATCCGTATCCAGCGACCTACTGTACCTTCACCTTTCTCTTGTTGCTCTTTCCTTTGCTCATTGACTGATGTTAATTAAATGATACTATATAATCATCACAAGACAGCCTGGGACCTGTCACATTGCTTATAAAAAAATTGCACATAGTAAAACAAAAACGTGTAGCAAAAAATGTATAGCCTAAACATGGGCTGATTGACAACAAGAATCCTTTGCCATATAGTGTATATCCACCCCAAAAAGGCCTGATAGAAGCGCTGTGAATCTGGCTTGAAACAAATTGCATAGAGCTCAAAAGCTGTACACAATACAGATCAAAAGCAAATTGAGAGGACTTTGACCTTAGCGCGGTTGCAATGTTTCACTGATTGAATTAGTAGCTCACTGACTGACTTTGCCTGCTCCCTGCCGGGGCTCCTTAACACATTTTAAAAATAACAGTCTGGTATGGTTTGGTGAAAGCTAGGCTGGTAATGATTCAGGAGATACCAATTTTAATGACTGGCTGCATACAAAATGCAAATTATCAACAATGCTCCCACTTCCATGCCCCAGTTTGGCAGAGCAAATTCCCAGGGTGGAGAAATGAAAGGTGATTAGTTATACGCAGAGCGCTGAAGAAGTATACAAGGCAGGCGGGAGAGAAGGACTGGCCTGATGTGCTAGTCTCAGAGACGAACAAAAAAAATAAATCATTATTTTTGTCTGGAAATCTAAAATTACACACTATCTAGTTACATTTTCCTTATTTTAGCCTTTTACGCTCAATATCACATGAACTTTTTCTTACCAGGTGAAAGGGTTTCCAAGTTATTTGCAGTACTTAATTGCTCTATTAAGCATTATTTTAAAATGGAAATACCACTGTTACAAAAACACTTAAAATAAAACCCAAAAACACAGTTTATGGGGTTTCCATGGTTTAAATAATAGGCCAGAATAAGAAAAACAGCAAAGAGCACTGCAGTAGTGTAGACTTTTTTTTTAATGAAGTGTAGCACTACCCCATAGGAACAGCTGTATAGGATGGGCCCTCTGTTCTTTGCCGTGACCTTTTCAAGAATCCCAGCCCCTCCGACACAACAAGTTGAGTGTACAAACATACAATATCGCAGGAAATCACTCAAATACTTAGTAGTGCTACAGTATTAAAAAAAAAAAAGAAAAAAAATTATATATATATATATATATATATATATATATATATATATATATATATATATATATATA
>BLSH010094785.1:1107978-1133730 GCA_018402905.1 Glandirana rugosa
TTTACAGTAGAATACGGATCAGGAATGACGATTAGTGAAACAACTACAGTACAGAAAATAGTAGCACTATATCAAAGAAAACAGGCACCAAATCAGGTAGTAAAACCAAACTTAATATATGTTATAATAATATAATATAAAAAAATATAATATAAAAAAATATGTTTTTATCTTGTGAGTTGCCATTTGTCTTTTTAATAAAGATGTTTTTATACTGCTGCACTTAGATTGGCGCTGCTCTCTTTCTGCTTTAAACTTAATATATTGTTGTTGAATATGGTTGGTAACTAGGCAAGCATAAAATGGAGTAACAGTGGTAATAACACAATGTAGCATACAAAGTGATTAGCAGTAAGGACTAGGCATAAGATGACATTTGGCATCCAGATCATCATAAACAGTAGCAAGGCCACCTCAAGTGTAGTAGTGAACAGTAGTAAAGTTTGTGCTGGAACTATACTTCCAGAGCGCATTTATGGTGCCAATGCTAGTCCTACACTAACAAGGTATGCATCCAAAAGAAAAGGAGGATGGTTGTGGAGGGGGCAGGAGAACAAAGAGGGCTTGCAGAATAATTATTACAGGAGTGGCAGTGTTTTGAGAGGTTTCTCTGACAGCCATCATTGGGGCTCTTTAAGAGCATTAGTGCACTTATTGACAGCCCCAGTTAAATCTGCATGCAGTATAGGCACGGTATAGTCTTGTCAGAGGTGCAAGGTTGATGTGGCTCAGATGTGGTAAAGATTTAATATAATGTAGTATAGGTGCAGTCTAGGGGTCTCTCCCCAAAAGCCTCTGATCATCAGCGGTGGGAAGCAGAGGGTGAGTGGACACTCCAGTCTCCCTGCGGTAGAGGTACAGATGTTGTGATGTGGGCAATGCTGCTATGCCTCGGGTGTCTTCATTTCCAGTCCCAGGTTTTGATCTCCACTGGTATAGTCTCCAACCGGCAGGCGAATATTCAGATAGAGGTGTTCTCTCTCTAACTTGCTCAGTGCCAAGAGGAAGAACTTTCACTGACTGTTTAATAAAAATTCTCTCTCCACTCCTCTCACTGCACAGTGCCTACTGGGATCTGTAGTATGACCATCCTTTATAGTGTAGATATTACAGTATATGGCTGCTGTCTCAAACACTCTCTCTCCCAGAATTCTCAGTATTCTGCATAAAAGACTATGGGCTTGCTTGGCTTTAGCCCTCCCTCTGCTGGCTGGGTGAATATGGTGCAGCAAAACATCAGTATCTCAGGGAGAGAAAAATAAATGGAAATGTGGTCAATTCACAAAATGTTATTTACCGCTTTAAGATCAGCAGTAAAATAGTGTTTTTTTCAAAATTTTTTTACAACTCACTAAAAGCACTACTAATATACCACATGCTCTATTTCTTTAAGAGATGCAATATTTTAGTAGTGAAAACTTGCAGTATTTTAATGCCCCCACCCTCCTGAACCATACCAGCCCGGCTTCTTAACAACCAGCCGAAATGCATACATTCCTTACATTTCTCATGCCTGGACCATTTATTTATTTATTGCACGCATTTACTTATTTAATTTCCTGTTTCTATGCAGGATTCACCAAGCGTTTTTGCTTTTTGGAGGTGAATACCACTTAGAGATAGTAAACTGACATTTTCAGTATTGCATGCGATATGTGGGAAAAAATGTGTTATGTAACCCAAATACCACATGCGATAGGTTTTACCAAATTAAGCCCAATGTCTCCATCTCCATATTGTTGTAGCCCAGCACCTGGCCACAGAAGCTCAAATAAAAGATTCACAGGAAAAATAAAAAAAGATGCAACCGTTTCTTATAGTTACATAGTTAGTCAGGTTGAAAAAAAAAGACAAAAGTCCATCTAGTTCAACCAATTTATCAATCATATATTTTTTTTTTTCTAAATAGACACACACACACACAGTTGTGCTCATAAGTTTACATACCCTGGCAGAATTTATGATTTCTTGGCCATTTTTCAGAGAATATGAATGAACACAAAAAATGTTTCTTTCACTCATGGTTAGTGTTTGGATGAAGCCATTTATTATCAATCAACTGTGTTTACTATTTTTATATCATAATGACAACAGAAACTACCCAAATTACCCTAATCAAAAGTTTATATACCCCAGTTCTTAATACCGTGTATTGTCCCCTTTAACATCAATGACAGCTTCAAGTCTTTTGTGGTATTTGTGGATGAGGCTCTTTATCATCTCAGATGGTAAAGCTGCCCATTCCTGTAGGCAAAAGCCTGCAGTTCCTGGAAATTCTTGGGCTGTCTTGCATGAACTGCACGTTTGAGATCTCCCCAGAGTGGCTCAATAATATTGAGGTCAGGAGACTGAGATGGCCACTCCAGAACCTTCACTTTATTCTGCTGTAGCCAATGACAGGCCGACTTGGCCTTGTGTTTTAGATCATTGTCATGTTGGAATGTCCAAGTACACCCCATGCGCAACTTCCTGGCTAATGAATGCAAATGTCCCTCCTTTATTTTTTTGATAACATACTGCATTCATCTTGCCATGAATTTTGACCAAATTTCCTGTGCCTTTGTAGCTCACACATCCCCAAAACATCAGTGATCCACCTTTCATGATAGGCCTCGTTGACTGCTCTCCAAAATTAGCGTTTATGGTTGTGGTTAAAAAGCTCCATTTTGGTCTTGTGACTCTTAATGAATTTGTACCAGAAGGTTTGACGCTGGTCTCTGTGCGGTTTGGCATATTGTAAGCAAGATACTTTGTGGCATTTGCTTAGTAATGAATTTCTTTTGGCAACTCGACCATTCAGCCCATCTTTCTTCAAGTGCCTCCTTCTTGTGCTTCTTGAAATTGCCACACCACATGTTTTAAGAGAGTCCTGTATTTCACCTGAAGTTATTTCTGGGTTTTTCTTTGCATCGCGAACAAGCTTTTCCCCAGACATTAATGCCTGTGTGTTGAGTTATTTTGAGGGGACAGCAAATATACACTGTTATACAAGCTGTACACTCACTACTTTACATTGTAGCAAAGTGTCATTTCTTCAGTGTTGTCACATGAAAAGATAGAATAAAATATTTACAAAAATGTGAGGGGTGTACTCACTTTTGTGAGATATATATACATAGGTCAGTGTTGCGTGACACTTGGGAGAATGCCACATCCAACTTGGGTCTTTTATTGCAGATGTGTGCGACATCCTCGTCAAAGGGGAATCTCCTTTTCAGACATCTAGAGAAAAGGGGGGCCCTCTCTGGGTCTTTCCACTCTCTCTTGACAGTCTCTGTCAGCACTGTATGCACTGGGAACACCCTGTGCTTAATTTCATACATCTTGTCATGAAGAGACAATTGGGTTTTGTCTTCTTTAATTTTTAATGTACAGGGTGGGCCATTTATATGGATACACCTTAATAAAATGGGAATGGTTGGTGATATTAACTTCCTGTTTGTGGCACATTAGTATATGTGAGGGGGGAAACTTTTCAAGATGGGTGGTGACCATGGCGGCCATTTTGAAGTCGGCCATTTTGAATACAACTTTTATTTTTTCAATAGGAAGAGGGTCATGTGACACATCAGACTTATTGGGAATTTCACAAGAAAAACAATGGTGTGCTTGGTTTTAACGTAACTTTATTCTTTCATGAGTTATTTACAAGTTTCTGACCACTTATAAAATGTGTTCAATGTGCTGCCCATTGTGTTGGATTGTCAATGCAACCCTCTTCTCCCATTCTTCTCCCACTCTTCACACACTGATTGCAACACCGCAGGAGAAATGCTAGCACAGGCTTCCAGTATCTGTAGTTTCAGGTGCTGCACATCTCGTATCTTCACAGCATAGACAATTGCCTTCAGATGACCCCAAAGATAAAAGTCTAAGGGGGTCAGATCGGGAGACCTTGGGGGCCATTCAACTGGCCCACAATGACCAATCCATTTTCCAGGAAACTGTTCATCTTTATGCACTGAAGCTGGCACATTCTCTGAGTTTTTTCCAGCAAGATGGTGCACCACCACATTATGGGTGTCAGGTCCGAGCATTCCTAGATGAACAGTTTCCTGGAAAGTGGATTGGTCGTCGTGGGCCAGTTGAATGGCCCCCAAGGTCTTCCGATCTGACCCCCTTAGACTTTTATCTTTTGGGGTCATCTGAAGGCAATTGTCTATGCTGTGAAGATACGAGATGTGCAGCACCTGAAACTACGGATACTGGAAGCCTGTGCTAGCATTTCTCTTGCGGTGTTGCGATCAGTGTGTGAAGAGTGGGAGAAGAATGGGAGAAGAGGGTTGCATTGACAATCCAACACAATGGGCAGCACATTGAACACATTTTATAAGTGGTCAGAAACTTGTAAATAACTCATGAAAGAATAAAGTTACGTTAAAACCAAGCACACCATTGTTTTTCTTGTGAAATTCCCAATAAGTTTGATGTGTCACATGACCCTCTTCCTATTGAAAAAACAAAAGTTGGATTCAAAATGGCCGACTTCAAAATGGCCGCCATGGTCACCACCCATATTGAAAAGTTTCCCCCCTCACATATACTAATGTGCCACAAACAGGAAGTTAATATCACCAACCATTCCCATTTTATTAAGGTGTATCCATATAAATGGTCCACCCTGTAGTATGGATGATCTTTAATAGTTCATCCACTTCGTCCAGGGTTAATTTGTAGCAGGAGGCAGTCCCCTGTCTTTCTCCCTCCTCTGATTTTGAGGAAGCGCTACCTCCCTCCTCTTCATCTGAATCACTAAACATCCTCTTTAAGGTGGATGCATGTGAACCGGACGGCGAGCTGTCCCTGAGTCGCTGAGGCACTGGACGCTTATCCAGATAAGAACGGAAACGTGTCTTCTAATTCCTTCCTGAAGCATGTCAGCATCCCACTAGGCTGAGTAGGGGGTGCTGCTGCTGTCTCCTCTCTCACCAATTCTGATATACAGGCCTTGGACCATGGTTTGGTCCAAGAATCCCTAAGTGCGGCTTTACATGACGCACATTTCTTTTTGGGAGAAGAGGAGATATGCTTTCATTTCTCTTTACATTTCACCTGAAAAACACCAATACCAAACACAAGCATCAAGAAAATATGATCTGGTCTATCACACTAGCAGACCTACATCAATTATAACAGTGACCACAAAACAAACCCCATAGATTCACTCTTCTACCACATAACCCCCAAACCAACCTCTGGGGGGTAGTGGTGCAGGCTCCCCCTCCCCCCCAGGAGGGAAAGGGAGGGAACAAACATTTTGCCCATGCATATTTTTGAGACCTCTGCCTCCTTACCTGGGCCTGGCCGGTGCTTGTGGCTCCTGCTGCTGCCACTGAAGCTTCTGACTCCATCTTACAGAGTGCGCAGCGGGCATCCATCCAGCTCTTTTATTTTGGCTTGAAAACCGAATTTCCCGCAGTTGCAGCACTGGAAATGCACCGGCCGAAGGCCCACCTCCCCCTGCGTTTCAGCGCCCAGAACCGGAAACTGCGCGCCCTGCCGGAAGTCCCGCCCTGCCAGAGATGATGTCGCCTGTCCTCCGGAACAAGTACAGGAGAAGCCACAGGGCTTCCACCCTGTCTCCGTGGCTCCCGTTTGCCTCACCACGAGTCTCAGCCCTCGCCAAGCTCGAAGGGGAGGAGGACACTGAAACCACCCCCCACCCGTTCATGGGGGGGGGGGTTGTTGGGTCAGCCTTCACACTCAAACAAACCGCACAAGGTAGGCCTACTAACCCCCTCCACCTGGAGAGAATGAAGCCCGCCCTCAGTCGCCTGCATCGCTTCCACCATGGCTGGAGGAAACACTACAACTGAGGCCATGGTGGAAGACGGTGGACTTTAAAGATCTGACTGCAGTGTTTCCTAGGAAGTGGGCGGAGCTGCGCTCTCTCCAGGTGCTGTCCTGAAAGACGAGGGGAGAAAGATACAATAAAACATTTCCAAAAATGTGAGGGGTGTACTCACTTTTGTGAGATACTGTATAAAAGATATGATCTGCCCAAGCTAAGTGTAAAAGAATGAGAGCGCCACAGGTTAGTTCAAAGTCCAGTAAATGTTTATGATTCCAGGTAAACAGAAGACAAAGCCAACACGTTTTGGGGGCTCAAGGCTCCCACTGCATCAGGACCAAGGAACAAGATGGCACAAAATCATATAAAACACAAAAATATCTAAAAACTGCAAGCAACTAATAAATATGACATACTTATTATGTGCTCACAGTTTTTAGGCATTCTGTTTTATATGATTTTGTGTCATCTTGTGTCTTGGCCCTGATAAAGGGGAATCCCTGAGCCCCAAAATACAATTAATTTGTCATCTGACAATAGCCTTTAACTTGACCAGAACTATTCTGTGGCGCTCATTATTTATACTTTCTTTGGGCTTTATTGGGGACCCCCAGGGATACTCTGCATACCAGAGAGCTGCCTCCCTTGAATTGGTGATCACATTCCCGTTTTCCCTTTTAGATGCAATGCTCCTATCACAGGTGCAAGTTTCTTATCTGTGGTCCAGATTTAGACCCCCTTTCACACTGGGGCAGTTTTCAGGCGTTTTAGCACTAGAAATAGCGCCTGAAAACTGCCTCCCATGCCGCCCAAGTGCTTTCACACTGGGGCGGAACGTTAGGAAATGTCCTGCAAGCAGCATCTTCGGGGAGGTTTGGGAGCCATTGGAATGAATGCCCATTGCTTCCAAAGCATCTGAAAAGCGATTTGGAAGCGCCGCAACATGGTAACTCTAACCCCTTCTTTGGGGTTAAAAGCGCCGCTTAAACAGTGGTAAAGCGCCGATAAAATGAGCGGAGCTTTACTACGAACGGACGGGCGGCCCCAGTGTAAAAGGGGTCTTAGTCTAGTGTTAAGCAGCTGAGGTATACAGGTGATCAGACCAGGACACAGGCCGCTGTCCATAACTATAGGTGCTCAGGATCTTGCAATGCTCATCTTGTTCCAGGGTGACAATGTTTACTTACTGTACTGTATTTATGCAGAGCCGTCACCCCAGGGCAGGAAATGTGTTATTACTACAGAGAACCTCTCCTCATCTATCTAACAAAGGGGATGTGTTCTATAGTCCACAACGGTGAACTGGGAAATGCTGATAACATTGCTTGAGAGAGACTGCAGAGTACAGAGAACACAGGACAGCACTGGGATTCTGTTGGTATCAGTCATTTTATTGCACTGCCACTGATGAGATCTACTATTTAAGATGGCGGCAGAGAGGAGAACAAAAGAAGCATTCATGTAGTGTTCATGTGCAGGGGCAGACCTAGAGCACTCTCACCTGGCGGTACCTGGAAAGGGTTCCCCCTCCACCCAGGTGCACAACTGCAGGTATGTATTCTTCCTAAGACCCTGTTAACCTTATCTTCAAAATTGTGTTTACTCGATCTAAACAATGCTTTCATTCAGGGAATTGATTAAAAATAGGATTTTGCTATTCCATGCACTAAAATTTGAAAAAACATTGAAAAGATTTGCAAGCTACTAGCATAAAAACATTTAGTGAATAAGGCATTACCTAAGATTCTTCCAGCTGACCACAAATGTAAGGGGCATTCGTTCTCCTGCATGCCATTGACGCAAGAGGCATTCTCGCTCCCATTGACAACTAATGTACAAGAAATTCTTGCTCCCACTGACCACCAATTTAAGGGACATTATTTTTCCCGCTAGCCACCAATTTAAAGGGACATGGTTTTTCCCACTATATATGGGGAGATAGATAGACACACACATCTCATAAAATTAGAATATAATAAAAAAGTTAATTTATTTTAGTAATTCAATTCAAAAAGTGAAGAATTTTATATAGATGTGTTACACACAGAGTGATATATTTCAAACATTTCTTTCTTTTCATTTTGACGATTATGGCTTACAGCTAGTGAAAACCCAAAATTCAGGATCTCTGAAAAATTACACAGGACTGAAAAGTATGTCCATGTACAGTATTGTGTGCACTCAATACTTGGTCGGGACTTCTTTTGCATGAATTACTACATCAATGCAGCGTGGCAAGGAGGCCTGTGGCACTGCTGAGGTGTTATGGAAGCCCGGGTTGCTTTGATAGCAGCCTTCAGCTCGTCTGCATTGTTGGGCCTGGTGTTCCTCATCTTCCGCTTGACAATACCCCACAGATTCTCTATGGGGTTTAGGTCAGGCGAGTGTGCTGGCCAAACAAGCACAGTGATAAAGTGATTATTAAACCAAGTATTGGTACTTTTGGCAGTGTGGTCAGTTCTTTCTTTTAATTTTGATGATTATGGTTTACAGCTAGTGAGAACCCAAAATTCAGTATCTCTGAAAATGTATAATATTACATAAGACCAATAAAAACAAAGGATTTTTAATACAAAAATGTTGGCTTACTGAAAAGTATGTCCATATACAGTGTAGTATGCACTCAATACTTGGTTAGGGCTCCTTTTGCATGAATTACTGCATCAATGCGCTGTGGCATGGAGATGATCAGCCTGTGGCACTGCTGAGGTGTTATGGAAGCCCAGGTTTCCTTGATAGTGGCTTTCAGCTTGTCTGCATTGTTGGGTCTGGTGTCTTTTGGCAGTGTGGTCAGGTGCCAAGTCCTGCTGTAAAATGAAATCAGCATCTTCATAAAGCTGGTCAGCAGAGGGAAGCATGAAGTGCTCTAGAATTTCCTGGTAGAGGGCTGCGCTGAATTTGGACTTGATAATAAGCAGTTGACCAACACCAGCAGATGACATGGCTCCCCAAATCATCACAGACTGTGGAAAATTTTGCATTTCATTTGGAAATCAAGGTCCCAGAGTCTGGAGGAAAAGTGTAAAGGCACAGAATCCAAGTTGCAGGAGGTCCAGTGTGATGTTTCCACAGTCAGTGATGATTTGGGGAGCCATGTCATCTGCTGGTGTTGGTCAACTGTGTTTTATCAAGTCCAAAGCAAGCGCAGAACTCTACCAGGAAATTCTAGTGCACTTCATGCTTCCCTCTTCTGACCACCTTTATGGAGATGCCGATTTAATTTTCCAGCAGGACTTGGCACCTGACCATACTGCCAAAAGACACCAGACCCAACAATGCAGACAAGCTGATAGCCACTATCAAAGAAATCTGGGCTTCCATAACACCTCAGCGGTGCCACAGGCTGATCGTCTCCATGCCACACTGCATTGATGCAGTAATTCATGCAAAAGGAGCCCCAACCAAGTATTGAGTGCATACTACACTGTATATGGACATGCTTTTCAGTAAGCCAACATTTTTGTATTAAAAATCCTTTGTTTTTATTGGTCTTATGTAATATTATACATTTTCAGAGATACTGAATTTTGGGTTCTCACTAGCTGTAAACCATAATCATCAAAATGAAAAGAAAGAAATGCTTGAAATATATCACTGTGTGCGTAACAAATCTATATAAAATATATGAAATTTTGTGTAATTGTGTGGGTAAGTCCAGAGACATCAATAATTTACAGCAAATGGCACCAACATCCCATTCAACAAAATATGGGAGAGTAGAACAGAGAAATGTGGGGACTTTAAAGGAGCCAATTCAATAGTAAATATCAATATCTGTTAAAACATAATTTTTATTTGTACAAAAAGTTAAGTTTAAAAAGTCTCCATACAAACAGAGCTTTCACGCTCTTGTTACATGTTTCGCCATACAGGCTTCTTCAGACAAGATGCATGGTACATCAGCTATTGAATGAATAAACATACATAGACATGTTAGATTTATGAGCAGCAAAATTGCAATTCATTCCTCCTAAGCATATGAAACGAAAAAGGAAAGAAAAGCAAACCCAAAAAACGGTGAACAATCATATGGAAGTATGAATAGAAGATGCAACACTGTGGGGTCTCAGGACTTACCCACACAATTTACTGTTTGTATGGAGACTTTTTAAAACGTAACTTTTTGTACAAATAATAATTACATTTTAACAGATATTGATATTGACTATTGAATCAGCCCTTTAGGCCCCTTTCACACTGGAGCATTTTTCAGGAGATTTTGCGCTAAAAATAGCGCCTGAAAAACATCCCCCCCCCATCCACCCCAGTGTGAAAGCCTGAGTACTTTCACACTGGAGCGGTACGCTTGCAGGACGTTACAAAAGTTTTGCGAGCAGCATCTTTGGGGCGGTGCGGTGTTATACCGCTCCTCCACCGCCCCTGCCATTGAAATCAATAGCAAGCGCTTCCAAAGCAGCTGCACACCGCCTCGGAAGCATGGCGATCTGGCACTTTTAACCCCTTGTGGGGAGTTAAAAACGCCATGCTTCCGCCTGCATAGTGGCACCATAGCACCGCTATAACAGCGGAAAAGCGGCGATGGAACTAGCGGCCCTTTACAGCTACCGCCCATCCCAGTGTGAAAGTAGCTTTCAAGTCCCCATATTTCTCTGTTCTACCCTCCATATAAAACAAACATATGAGATTCACTTTTTGAATTGAATTACTGAAATACATGAACTTTTTGATGATATTCTAATTTTATGAGATACACACACATTATAATATATATATATATATATATATATATATATATTATAATAAAATACAAGGGGGTAACAGTACAGACCATAATTTATCTATTAAAAAAAATCCAGCAACTTTACGCATCCCTGCCTTTTAGCTACTGGCCCGCAATGTACAGTAGAAATGGAGATATGTCTGTGAAAAAAAACAAACAAGGATTGTGCATATGCAGTATATTGCCTATTGCAATACATGTTCTGCCTGGCCAAGTGCATCAGAGTAATCCCTTTCTGACAAAATTGGCTATGAATATGAAAGGGTTAACATGAAGTTGCATCTTATGCGTTATATAAATTATCACGTTCTGAATCACATTTGCGGAAACATTTGACTTGTTTTTCAATGCAAGAATTAAAAACTAAAAAATACATTTAAAACCAAAGTCCTTTCTTTAAAACGATCCCACTGATGGATTTAAAATAGGAAAGCAGCTTTCACTTACACTTCAGAGCTGTCTCTTGCAGCTTCTTTTATATTACAATATGCCCTCAATCTTCTGCAGTAAACGTCACCCCATGTCATTCAACCCAGAAAACTGAGGACATTCTGCCGCTATGCACTGTAAATGATGCACAGGGCAGCACTGACTTCATCACATAAGCCCCACTCTCTGATCATTGAGGATCACCCCCTGCAGGAGGGAGTATTGAAGTTGTATACATCCTTTAACTCTGGCCTGCAGATCTCCTGAAAAAGCAGGTATTAAAAAAAAAAAAAAAAAAAAAAAAATACTGGCAGAGGGTCTCCGAAGGGTGGGGTGGGGGCATCCAGCTGCTGTGGGTCTGAACCAGAAGTTGAGCTTTAGACCCCTTTCACATTGGGGCAGTTTACAGGCACTTTAGCGCTGGAAATAGCGCCTGAAACCACCCCTCAATTAAATTCAGTGTGTCCTTTCACACTGGGGTAGTGCGCTTGCGGGACGGGGAAAAAGTTCTGCAAGCAGCATCTTTGGGGCGGTGGGGGAGTCCCTCCACCGCCCCTGCCCATTGAAATGAATGGGCGGCGCTTTCAAATCGCCATAAAAGCATTTTGAAAGCAGCGGTCAATGGGCACTTTTAGGCTAGGTTCACACTGCTGCGAACTGTACTGCGAATAGATTGCGTTGCGATAGATTAAATTCACAAGTCATCTCCGATAACATAGTGTTCTACCAGTGCAGTTCACACTGATGCGTTGCGAATCTACTCCGTGAAGAAAAAGGGTCCTGTGCGAGTTTGATCCGTGTGCGATGCTGTGCGTTGCAAATTCAGCTCCATAGACTACAATAGAACACGGATTGAAAATGCAATCTCCCATTCACATCACTGCGATAGCTTCCCCCTTCAGCTACAGCTTTGCAGTGGATTCGCACCAACACATGTAGAAGTCGCACTTGTATCTGTACTGAAAAAACTCGCATCGCAATCGTATTCAATTCGCAGAAAATTCGCACCGCAGCAGTGTGAACCTAGCCTTAACCCCATTTTAACCTCCTCTGGGGGGTTAAAGGTGCACCCCTATAACAGATGTGAAGCCCCGTTAAACTAGCGGCACTTTGCCGCAATGTCAAAGGGCTCTTAAAATAATAAGTGTTTTTTTATTTCAGACTTACCAGTCCTTAGAGAACTGCATGCACATTTCAAATAGCCATCAATATGTAAAATAAAAAGTTACTTACCTTTGTGCCTTTTTTGGTTCTTGGATGTAGGTTGGCTTCTATGAGACGATCCCAGTATGATGAAATCAATGACATTTCTTTTGGTGGTCTCTGGCCATCAGGCTTGTGTAGATGGACCATTGCGGTATGTTTTGGGTGCCTTCAGCTTGCATGGATGCTTCTGAGTTTCTTCACAGGTGATTCTGAGCTCCTTCTGATCTACATTTGACCTTCTAATTTGCATCCAGGTGCTTTTGCATTCCTACTGACATGACATGTATAGAGGAAGACCAGTTTTGATGCAATTAAAACCTTGTGCACACAAGTACGTGGCAAACATTTTTATGATGAGGGCTGGGTTCACACTGCTCCGATCTCAGAGATCGCATATGATTTCGCACCGCACTGCCGTGTGAACCACATGCGATCTCTGTGCGATGCAAAATCAGCCATAGAGATTGTATGGCTGAATTCACATCGCAATCGGAGCAAACTCGCACAGGACCCTTTTTTTTGGCAGGGTCAGAATCGGATCGCATGGTGGTTCACACCATGCGATCCGATTCCTGTGCGAGTTTGCAGTTCGCAGTGCAATATGCATACTCATTTGGGGGTGTCATTAACATTGTATTGACACTCCCCAAAGTTCGCTTATGGCAGTGTGAACTGCCGCTCAGAGACCTGCGATGAGGGAACCCGCAGTAAATTCGCAGGGTTTCCGCACCGCAGCAGTGTGAACCCAGGCTAAAGCAGAAAAAAAAAAATGTTGTCTCTGTCTACGTAGGATCATAAAATCTATCATTACCTTCACAAATGGGTGCTCATTTAAAAATTTTCAAGTGGGCCTACGGTATCAATAGAAAAAAAAATCATATTTTCATTATATTTTTATTTAAAAAATACTCCTTTCTGCACATGTTTAAATGATTTAATTTAACTAAAGGCTCTTTCAAACAGCCATTAAATATAGGCAGCTGGGTTACATTTTTACCGCTATCAACGCCACTCAAAATTGTTAAAATAGGGAGCAGATGGAGGTGTACAGTACACACTGCAATTTTCGCATTGTCTTACGTCACAGTTTGGCAGACACCAGTGCCGGCTGGTGTTTTTTTTTTTCTTTTGGGTGGGCGGCAAACACCAACCACCCTTCTGGCACACCCCCACGCTGTCTGTCGGCCAGGTCACCCGCAACCCCCCCTGCGGGCGGTCCGTCAGTCATCCAGCCCCTCACTTACCCCATGTAGGTCATGGGCGGGGCTTCCATTGTGTCTCCTCCTCCTCTGCATCACGATGGCTTTTGCTGTGTGTTCTCTCCCTCCTCCTCCTAGGCATCCAATACTTGTCCTTTCAGCCAATCAGGTGACGGGTCTCACAACCCGCTTCCTGATTAGCTGGGAGGAGGATCAGTGTGGCCATAGCGAATATTTATTCGCTATTGTCACAGAACTAGGTGGGCTCAGAGCGCAGTGCCCCGATCCCACAATTTTTTGAAGCCTATTAGAGCCTCTGGGTCTAATCACATCCTTCCAAAAAAAAGCACCATAGGAATGCATGCATCCGGTGCCCTGCATGTAGATTAGGGGGCCGGAGGCATGGATGGGGGCGGAGCCTAATGGACGGGCCACCACTGGCAGGCACTGATGCTTTGCGATTTCCCAATAAAAAAATTTGAAAAATACCTGAATGCCTGTGCAACACATCCAAAACACTCATTAACACTATAGGTGCATGAATGCGAGCCCTAACGCCTCGTTTACACTTGCATTCCTTTCTGTCGAGCGATCCACGTGCGAATCACTCTTCAGGGAACATTTGACAAATAGTGAGGAGGCGTTGTGCCGCCTCCTCACTGCCTATTTTAAACCTCTACATGCTGGACGACTCTGCCGCAAACATGTGCATTGCATGTGTTTGCTGCACCGCCCTATTCACTTGAATGGGTTGCGTTTGGAGGGCGGTAGTGACCACCATACGTGACAGGGGGTATATTTCCTACTGCAGCATGTGTACACACTGTCTTTCAAGGGGGAGCAGCTGAGAGGCGGGAAAAACACAGATCTGTGTTTTTACTTCCCACTAAGAAGGGTACACATTGTTATTGCTGAGATGCTTTGCATTATGGTGTGGCAATTTTAATGTTACATGCAGTGTGATCCCACAATGTAAAATACATTTTTAAATATAAAGCATCAGGAGGCAGCAGTATTGCCTCCTAAGTGCCTGCAAACCTCCTTTTGCTGTCCTCTGAAAATTGATCCACCATGCATCACTTTTCAGAACCCCCCTATTGGGTCTGACTCACAGCACAGGGTATCCTAAGGCCCAGTGGTGGCCTGTAATGCAGGGCGCAGGGGCGCCACCCCCCTAATCAATGCATCTGGCCCCCTAATCTACATGCGGGGCATTCCTATGTTTTTTTGTAGAAGCACGTAATTAGAGCCAGAGGCTCTAATAGGCTTCAAAAAAGGGTTGGCACTGCGCCCTGAACCCACCCAGTTGTGTGACAATAGCGAATTAATATTCACTATTGTCTTCCAGATTCTCCTCCAGGCCAATCAGGAAGTGGGTCCTGAGACCCGTCACCTGATTGGCCGAGAGGAGAAATGATCCTATTGCCTGCCGAGGAGGAGGAGGCGCAGGGGAAGCCACCGTGAAGCTCCAGGAGGAGGAGACGCCGCCTACCGCCCGGAGGAAGAGCTACCTGTGATCTATGTTGGGCGGACTGTATGCCGTCCCGCCCAAAAAATATATCAACAGCCGCCACTGCTACGGACCCAGCCTGTATGTCACAAAAGGTGAGGCCTTGGAGAGATTAAGCATGGGTTAGGTACAAATATGAACTTCTTATAATTCAAGTGTAACATGTAAATCAATGTCACTGGGATGAGGTGGCAGATAATTGGGCTGGTGGAAACAGGCACAAGCTCCCTGGCACTGGCTCAGAAATGCCACACAGAAGAGAAAGAAGTGTAACGAGAACTGTTTTCAAAATATAAAGAGTTCATGTCTGTGTGGAGAAATGTCGCTTATAAGGTGGAGTGCTGCTTTAAACTCCACATGTGTGTTAACCAACAGCCTCGGCCCACCTCTGGGGCCACTAGTGAGTGCTCTCTCCCTGTCCCCAGCTTGAGCAATCAACTTTTGTCAAGCCGGCAGGGACACATAGGCTTAGTTTTCACATATTCAACCGCATGTTTTTACCTCCCCCAACCACTCACCGTTAGAAAGGCAGCCATACAGGGTTATACACATGACAACAATTATTCCACTGCCACATTCAGCTGGTAGTACTGCTCAAGTGAATGGAAGCAACAGCCCGGCAACCGTTTGCAATGCACGCGGTTGTAGCGTGGTGCCGCAGGCTTTTAGGGATTACACAAGGCGGTAAGGAGGCAATATAATGCCACCTCCTCATTTGTCAAATGCCCTCTGAAAAGCCACCCAGTGGGTGTCGCTCTTCAGAGGGCCAACAAAAGTGTAAACAAGCCTTTCCTTTGAATATGCCAAAACACAAACAGTAACCCTAATTGTTGTGAATGGGCCCTAAACTTTTTCAATGAAACCATAATAAACCTACAAAGAAACAGAAGGATATGCACCATATTAGATTTTTTTTCTTAACTGGAGTTCCCCTTTAAAATAATTTTACCTTTCTTTTTTATAAGCTTTCATTTTTGCAGGTGTATTTATGAACCAATAAAGGAGGTGGAGCCAGGAAGGCAGAATATCATCATTCACACATACCTAGGGCGGCATTAAACATGGCCCAGGGAACAATAGAAAGGAACATGTGGAGCAGTTACATGAATGCACAGCATGAGTGTTTATACATAGCATTAATGTCACTCTTCCACATTGCTGCTGGGCACTGCTTTATGGGATACAGAAAAAAAGAACGCTGAACTTCTGACTTACAGCCACCTCCAATTTCTCACCATAAAAATCGGTATTTTCACAGCCTCGTGTCATTAATTTTTTTCTTTCTTTTTTTTTCTCTCTTTTACAGGAGAGTCATTAAACATCAGCTGTTCTACCTTGGATTCCAGATGTTCTACTATCCACGAGACGAATATAGAGAGGGCACCTCGCGCAGAGAGCTTGGCAGAACGATATGTTGTCTTGTAGATTATAGGCATGCAATAACGTACACCTATAAATTTGACGGCATCAATAAATCTGCCTAGCAAAGAATTCTGTTCTCCATTAGAGGTATTCTGTGTTTGATTTCAGCTTAAACCCTCTCCTGCAATACTGAAACGTTCAGGAAAGATGTTGAGTGAACATGTTACCAAGATAAACTAATGACAGTGATGTACTGACCTAGCAGAATGAAGCACACGATGTTGTTGAGTGTGTAGCAAGTAGCTTCAAACTCAACTTTTGGTTTGTGGTGTCTGCTACTAGGCTAGAGTGAAATACTCATTAGAGCATTCATTCTCAATTAGAGTTCTGTGGAATCCTAGGGTTCTTCAAGAGGTTGCTTCTGGTTCCTTGGGCTTTGGCTGATTGTCCTTCCATGATGGTTTCTGCATAGTTCCAGGACCAACGGCACTTGGCCAAGCCACCTGCATGACACCAATGATCTTTTAGCTGGTGTTATGATCACTACTGTAAGTGTGGTTTTCTTGCCACTGGCCACCAATGGAAGGGGCAAGTTGCTCACTGCAGTCATTGAATTGAATTGGTTTTACCAGGGGTTCCCCAAGAGCTGACATTTATTTCAAGGGTTCATCTGAGGTAAAAAGGTTGAGAAAGGCTGCATTATATATATAACTTGGGAGGCAAACTACTGTGACGAACGCGGGTATCAGATCGCTGCCCTCCTCACCGATCGGCGACCGAGGACCCCCCTGATCCAATACCGCACTTGTCACGAACGTAACAATGCCACTCTCAGCTGCTTTCAGCACAAAGATTTCCCAGTTTGCGGGACCACCGTCTAAGTGTCAGCCGCCTGAGAGCGATTGTTACCGGGCTAATTCCAACAATTAACCCTTTCTCTGCCACCACTTCTGGATTTCCGGCCAGAAGATCCGGATTAGCAATACCAGTATTTTAGAGCAACGTCTGTACACACACTGTCACCTACAGACAGGTATATTCAGATGCGTTATTCTAAAGTACAGTAGCGCTCTTTGAAGGAACAGATTCGTAATAGTTGCGTTAAGAGCTTTAGAGACAGAATTAACACTTTTCACAATAAGGTTTAATAATGAAAAGGTCAAGTTTTAGGTGCAGTAAAATATTTACAGAAAAATAAAAGTACAACGTGAGACAAATTTACAGCGAAAGAGAACAGATTGAAAAATACCTTGCCTTTGAAATGTCTTTGCCCAATCAGTGTTTGAAGAAGATTTCCTGGTTCCCTGGTGTTTGATGTTAAGGTGGAACTCCTGTCTGATGGCTCAGTCTCTTTTCTTTGAGACACCAGGGGTGGGGCCGTACCCCTTCTGGCCATTCGTAGAAGAGAGGGAGTGTCCTTAGACAGTGTCCAGGGCGGATCGTGGAGATACATGCTGCATAATCATGCATGGATGGATCATAACTTCTTACCGGATTATCATTCATATTTTACAGAATGAAATTTAATCTCAGCTTGCAATAAGCTTTCATATGACTCCAAACATGAGAATTCTAAAACCTTATAGGACCCTGGGGAGGGAATGGACTAATTCTATCCCTCCTTGTGTGACAAAGCATGAATGTTTACACTTGAATTATCCGGACCGAAATTCTACATTCAAATATGTCATGTTCATCACTATGGCATACCTATAGCGGAAGTTATGACTGTATGTACGTTTTCATGTAAGTGTAAGGCAGCAAGAGAGAGCCATGCACAGGTCAGACCTGCCAGGGTAATTTATGGGCCAACAGCAGGGTCCTGTATGTTTGTTCAAGATAGGCGGACAGAGCCTTCCTGGCCATAAACCGTAATCAGAGCCTCCTTTTTAAATTGGCCTGTCCACTCCGCAGAGGGGGTTGGGGAAAGGGACCAGATGTTCTAGCAGCCATGTTAGAAGGAGAGAGAGAAAAAAAAACGTAATTATCTACCTAGCTTCCCTGCCAAGATGGAGTCAGTGTCGCTTTGGGCCTGGTATCATCTCACGCGTGATACCATCACAACTACTCCATAGGGAAACCAGTCCCAACCACAAAAACCCCACCAAAAACACCAAAAGACAGGGGACTGCCCTGACTCAAAAGCAATAATGCCTGATCTGTGTCTGATAGCGCTGGGCTGACAGTGAAAATTGGTTCCCCTGAATCTGTTGTTTTTCCCTCAAAGAAGTAAATTTGTGATTGAAAAACAACATAAGTGGACCTTGTTCTGGTCCTAGGCTGCTACTTTCTCTGATAGCGACAAAGGAAGTGCTCACTAACTGGCTGTCTTTAGTGTCATCAGGAGATGTTAGTCTTTATCAAGCCTTAAAGTGGTTGTAAAGGCTGAAGGTTTGCATAAAAGTAAAAACCTTCTATTTGTAGCATCCCCCCAATACTTACCTGAGCCTCATCTAGATCCAGCCATGTACACAAGAGCAGCAGTTCTCCCGGGTCTCTTGATCCTCATTGGCTGAGACACAGCAGCGGGAGCCATTAGCTCCAACTGCTGTCAATCACCAGCAGTGGGGAGGGAGCGGGGCTGAGCCACAAGAGAGAGCGCGCACAAGTGTCCCCATAGCAAGCTGCTTGCTATGGGGCACTCGGCATGGGGGGAAGCCTTTAATATCCCTTTAACACAGGTCCCTTAGTGCTTTCTATCACGATTTTATGAAAATCAACTGCTCAAGCCCTAAAGAAGGGGGAAGCTTATTTCCCCAAGTGAAACGTGTTGGCTTTGATGCTCTTAAACAATAAATGTTTGAAAAGTGGGATGAACCTTTGCACCAGGCGCTCCTCCATTGCAGGGCGTAGGGGCGTGGCCCCCCTTATCCATGTGTCCAGCCCCCTAATCTACATGCAATCCAATGGGGTTTTTTTTTTTTTTTTAGAAGCACATGATTAGAGCCAGAAGCTCTAATCGCCTTCCAAAAAGGGTTGACTCGGGGCGCAGAGCACTGTGCCCTGAGCCCACCTAGTGATAATATTCGCTATTTTCTTCCTGCTTCTCCTCCCTGCCAATCAGGAAGCGGTTCCTGAGACCCGTCACCCGATTGGCTGAGAGGAGAAGCGATCCTATTGGCCGCCGAGGAGGAAGAGGAAGGAGATGCAGGGGAAGCCGTCGTAAAACACCAGGAGGAGGAGATGCCACCCGGAGGAAAATAATATACCACCAGCCGCCAAAATATTTACCACTAGCCACCACTAGGCCCACTACAAGATTTTACCCAGTCTGCAGCCGATGTAAAGAGAATCCTGATGTAAGGGGGGACTCCAATGTGGACTTTGACATAAGGAAGACTCTGATGTAAGGGGGCATTCTGATGGGGACTTTGATGTAAGGGGAACAATTACGGAGACCTTGATTTATAGAGGAATCTCTTTGCACTGTTTTACTAAAGTTAGTTTCTGTTGTTCTGAATCATATCATAGGCTGATTACCAAAAAAACTCCAAGTAAAATCTATTCCCTTGTTTAAATTTTACTAATTCATTTTTTTTTCAGCCCCCAAATACTTTTAACATCTGCAATGTGCTTCTTGTACTGAAAAATTTGGAGCCCCATGACCTAGTCTGATGAAGAGAAAAGCAGATTGGATGCATTCTTTCACGACTGAGAAGAGGTAGCACTTTGTCAAGCGTAGACTCTGTCATCAGCTATATCAAACATTTATTCCATGTGACAGAAAGACTGGAGAAGGGAATTATTAAATTAATGTCATGCTACATGAGATTACGATAACCTGAGTATAACGTGATCGGGACAGATCCTCCTAAATGCTGCTTTCTTTCCAAAAGAGCATCGTAACCAACGTCAACTATACTGTTTCTGAACAATAATGAATTTCCCAGAAACCTCTGCTTGCCCAACAGCCATGTGAAAAAAAAACCTAATGGGAAATTAGTGTCATGCTGAGTTTGATGTAGGAGAAAATGGCCAGAGAAAGACAATAGTTTAAACATTAAATTGCACAATTTGCAGGGTTTGGTTTTGCATGCCAATTATAACACAATTAGTACAGAGGATTGTTTTCTGTATAGACACAGGATATATGTCTAGGCTCACTTACTAAAGGGGTAAGGGCCTTTGCACAAGGGTGTCCAAATACGTAAAGTTTTGTGGCGCCCAGTCTTTTTTTTTTTTTTCATTGATCTGAATACAGACCCTTGTTTTCTATGGAATATCACTTTGCATGTCTGAGCCTAACTTAAAGACGTAGTTCACCTTTACCAAAAACCTGCCTATGCAGGTAAGGGGTGTCTGTAGATAAAACTGTGCAGTTGAATAATGCGCTTACATTAAGTAGGCCATTTACAAAGCTCAGGAAGCCTGACTGGAGAACTTCCAGGATGTTGCTAAGAGAGGCCAAGCTATTACTGTTCACCTTCACCATCAAAGGAGTGAGCTCTTTCTCTGATTCAAACCCCCTCACATGCGCTTTCTTTCCCCTGATGCAGTAGCTCTGAGCTCAGCATGTGAGAGCTCTCTCCTGTGATGGTGGGGGTGAGTAGTAATGACTAAGCCTCACTTAGCAATTTCCTGGGAGTATTCCAGTCAGGTTTCATGAGGAATTTAAATGTTACCTATAGCAAGGGCATCATCTAACTTTAGTCAGAGCTGCACAGTTTGTTTTTATATATGGACAATCCTTATTTGCATAGGCAGTTTTTTTTGTAAAGGGGAACTATGCCTTTAGCCACTTGCTGCCCAAGCCAATTTTGACACTTCTCACATACCGTATATACTCGTGTATAAGTCGACCCGTGTATAAGCCGACCCCCCTACTTTTGCCCAAAAAATATGGGAAAACGTATTGACCCCCGTATAAGCCTAGGGTGTGAATTGCAGCAGCCAGAACACAGGGACAGGGAGCCAGAACACAGGGATTTTAGCCAGAACACAGGGATATTAATGCCAGAACACAGGGCTATTAATGCCAGAACACAGGGATATTAATGCATATTAATGCCAGGACACAGGGATATTAATGCATATTAATGCCAGGACACAGGGATATTAATGCCAGGACGCAGGGATATTAGCCAGGACACAGAGACTGTAGCCAGAACACATAAGGGATGAGTAAGGTAGTTTAGTTTCACATTAAACAGAGCTGTGCTGCTTCTAAGAGCCGTTCTGTGCTTGTAAGTCTGACTAATCACATTGGAATGTAGAGAATGCTGAGAGAGAGCTGCAGCTCTTCACGGAAATCAGGAGGTGGGCGGGACTGAACAGCTAACATCAGCTTGTCCCGCCCACCTCCCAACATCAAGCTGAAAATCTGACACCTCTCTCAGCATTCCCTGCATTCCAATGTGATTAGTCACACTTACAAGCACAGAACGGCTCTTAGAAGCAGCACGGCTCTGTTTAATGTGAAACTACTGATCACCCACAGACACTGACTCTGGTATAAGTCGAGGGGGGGCTTTTTCAGCACAAAAAATGTGCTGAAAAACTTAACTTATACCCGAGTATATACGGTAAATGTAAAAATTTGCTAACAAATTGCTCAGAACCCCCAAATATTATTTATTTTTAAGCAGAGGCCATAGAGAATAAAATGGTGGGTGTTGCAATTTTTTATGCCACATGGTATTTGAGCAGCGGTTTTTCAAATGCAGTTTCTTTGGGAAAAAAATGCACTTTAATGAATGTTAATGCACAAAACACAATATAATACCTAATTGTTTGGTAAAAAATAAAATATGATGTTATGCCAAGTAAATAGATACCTATTTAGGATCATTTTGACTTTATTCAGCATCGCCAGCTGAAAAAAAAGATACATGGCTCCAGTATACCCACTTCAATCAGAGGACATATGGGTACATGCTTTTGAAGGAAGTGGGTAAAGAAGAACTTCATTCATCAGAACTATGTGACAAGTAACATAATGCATAGACTGCAGGGGTCAGGTGTAAGTAACAAACGAAACAACATATAAAGTTCAGCAGTCAGGACAAGCCCGACATTCTCACAGTACCTCCTTACACCAAAGTCCCCAGAGTACCCTCTTACATCAGAGTCCCCAGTATTTCCCTATACATCTGGGTTCCCAGAGGCCTTCCTTACCTCAGAATTCCCCAAACATAAGAGTCAGCAGAGTCCCCCCTTACATCAGAAACCCCCTTACATCAAAGTATCCAGAGCCCCTCTTTCATCAGAGTTTCAAGCATTACTCTATACAACAGAATACGCAGAGCCCCCAGCATTCCCACTTAGATCAGGGTTCTCAGAGTCTTCCCTTACATCAGAGACGGCCCCTTACATCAGATTCACTGGTTTTCCCTCTTACATCAAAGTCCCCCTTATTCAGTATCCCTAACATTCCCTATTACATCAGTATTACATACTGATTTTATTCTCTCTTGAGAAGGGGAAATTAAGGGGGGATATGATCAACATGTACAAATACATAAGTGGTCCATATAATGAACTTGGTGTACAGTTATTTAGTTTCAGGTCATTACAGAGGACAACGGGGCACTCTTTACGCCTGGAGAAAAAGAGATTTAACCTCCACATACGGAAAGGCTTCAGTAAGAGCTGTCAAAATGTAGAATAGTCTCCCTCAAGAACTAAATAAACCAAATACAAGAAAAAGGAGTGTGGTACTAGCTCGTAAAGCAATGTTATAAAGTAATAGGTAGTCATAAGTCATAAACTGACTGAAAAGAAAACCAATGAAAACTCTAAAAATGTATGATAGTGTCTGTAAAAGTTTTTGGAAAAATGATTATTCAAATATCTTCACAGAAAAGTCCATAACCGTGCTCCTTAGAATGGTGTGGGTTCAAATTAGTGCTTCACCACAAATTCGTGCATAAGGGGTACAAACTCCCCAGAACCATAAATCAAATAAGCACTGTGGCAATGGTTAATCTCTCCAGCCCGCAATGGATGAATGAAGCCAACACTCCTACACAACCAAATGTCTGCTCAGCAATATCAGGCATATAGACTAGAAAGAAGCATAAGAAGGATCATCGTGCAATATGTTTATTTGAAAATTAGTAAACGAATAAAAGCAAGGGTAAAACTCACATTTTATGGCGCCAACATGTACAGCTCCACGGTGCACTCACTGTCTCCAGACAGCACGGGGTGCATTCCAATACATAGGGGGACCGGAGCCAGGGAAACCGCGCAGCCTCTATGCATTTCATGTCTTAACACGTTATCAGGAAGCCTTCAGTAAGAGTGTAAATGTAGAATAGTCTCCCTCAAGAACTAGCTCTGACCAACTTAGTAGAATGTTTTTAAAAAAGAGCTGGATGCATTCCTAAATGCACAAAATATAAATGGATACTAATTTGTTAGTGGTAATAACACCAGGGGTAGTTGATCCAGGGAATAGCTGATTGTCTCCTGTCAGATCAGGAAGGTTTTTTTTTCCACCGCTGGAGCAAATTGGATAATACTTTTTTTTTTTTCCTTTTAATTGGTTGAACTAGGTGGACTAGTGTCTTCTTTCAACCTGACTAACTATGTAACTATTTGGCTATCAAAGTCTGCAGAGTCCCCCCTTAGATTAATGGGAGGAGGAGCAATAGGAAGCCAAGCAGGTCTGGAGGAGGAAGTTCTATTCCCCATCTCTGGGGCCTGGACAAGTATGTCATTGGTTACTAGGACACTATGTGATCCTAGCAACCAATAATATTGACAGCATTGGGAGTGTAACTGCGCTGGCATCTTGGAGATTACAGGGGGGAGCCAGCCGAGATGTTTTCATGCACAGATTCTCCCATCCACACACTTTTATGGATGGGCGAAATCAGGGTGCCCATGAAAATAAGGGCCTTTTGGCAAACCTAATACAGCATTGTCTATATGCATGTAAACACAAGCTCTGTATAGACCATACTCATGTTTTTTACTCAGGAACTTTCTGCCAACAAACATGAATATATCAATACCATGTACAGGGAACCTAACTGTTAGCCTAACCTACATTAAGTTTAGGGGAATAAAAAAAACTGAACAACAAAAGACAGTCTAACAAGAGAACATCACTGTTTTTTTTTTCTGAAAAATACCTTGTTTCATAGATAAATTTTAAATCTGTTCATAAACTGGTAGATTTTCATGTAAACATTGAAACACTGAAAAATCTCATCAGTACATTTGGTAGCAATTGGTATCACCATCAGAGACTTGGTGAATGTCATTAGAATTTCACTTGCTTTTAACATTTGATTTTGTAATAAATGCAGTGGTCACTAGGGGCGCATGGGCGCCGCTCCCCTATCCATGAGTCCGGCCCCCTGATCTACATGCAGGGGCACCGGACTCATGGATTCCAATGGGGGGTGTTTTTTTAAGCACGTGATTAGTGCCAGAGGCTTGAATAGGCTTCAAAAAGGGTGGTCTTGGGGTGCAGAGCACTGCACTCCGAGCCCACCCAGTTGTGTTACAATAGCAAATTAATATTTGCTATTGTAACACTGAATCTCCTCCTGGCCAATCAGGAACGGGGTCATGAGACCCGTTACCCATTTGGCCGAAAGGAGATCTGACCAGATTGGCCGGCTGGAGGAGGGAAGAGACGCACGAAGGAGAGGAAGGAGAAGATGGTCACGAAGGTCAGACACAATTGCTGATTTAATGTGTCAATATAAAAGTAAACCACGCTGACAAAAAATATTGTAATGTGAACAGTGAAAAATTGTGAAAAAAAGCTGCTTGCAAACAACAGTCAGACAAACTGGAAAAAATAGCATGACAAATATTGCAGCACTTTGTGAAATAGTTAAAGTCCATAAATAAATAGTGCCAAAAAAACTGTGTCAAAACACATAGAATGTCCAAGAAAAACTTCATAAAATTATGTGAAATCCAGAGTTCAGCAGGTATGAGTAAACCAAAATCCAGCACGTGATCCACGTGATTACCAGATTTGGAAGACTCTATTACTGAGTCAAATGTGCTTAGTAACATATATCATTGGAGATTCAGGGACACATATCCTTTCCAGAACATGAAGTATCTAATGCTTCCAATAACCCTCAATGGATGTAGGAAGTTGGATGTACATCATATATATAAATATACAGTGCCTTGCGAAAGTATTCGGCCCCCTTTGAACTTTGCGACCTTTTGCCACATTTCAGGCTTCAAACATAAAGATATAAAACTGTAATTTTTTGTGAAGAATCAACAAGTGGGACACAATCATGAAGTGGAACGAAATTTATTGGATATTTCAAACTTTTTTAACAACTAAAAAACTGAAAAATTGGGAGTGCAAAATTATTCAGCCCCTTTGCTTTCAGTGCAGCAAACTCTCTGCAGAAGTTCAGTGAGGATCTCTGAATGATCCAATGTTGACCTCAATGACTAATGATGATAAATAGAATCCACCTGTGTGTAATCAAGTCTCCGTATAAATGCACCTGCACTGTGATAGTCTCAGAGGTCCGTTTAAAGCGCAGAGAGCATCATGAAGAACAAGGAACACACCTGTCTCTTATAC